>PDGT01000033.1:3223310-3261435 GCA_003671415.1 Megathymus violae
GGGGGGATTCTAGGGTATTTACGGTTGTATTGCGTTTGCATTATTACTTGTATAAAGAACCTTACTACAAGTATTGGGAAAAAGTTAGAAGGTGCTGAGTACAAGGACCTCCGAAAGAAAGAATCGGGCCCCTTTTGTTAGTCCTTTGTTCAACGGAGTACACATCGTGCAGAATATTTGAACTTGGACTCGGCAATGAATACATAGCGTTAAGCTAAGATAACCTTACCGGACCTTTTCCGGTTTCTAGTGAAAAAAAAAAAACAAAAAAGCTCACTACAGTTCTGTAGGTTTCCTGCAGTCTCATGTATGTAATGATATAAATTGGCGAAGTCACAGAATGATCACTTCTGAGATTGAAAAGTTAGATGATACGAATTAGAATCTCCAGAGTTAATTTACAATTTTATCCCACACGACCGGCGCTACACTATGCAAATACCTTCATACTTGTTAATAGACTAAAATTTCCGTATTTAAATTATTAATTATTCTGCAAATTTTACGTTCAGTAATATATCATTTGAATAAGTTCTACTGGGTAATCCATTACCCGAGAAGCAAGAACATATAGGTACCTACACCTTGCACCTTGCATCTCTTCAAATATTCGCAAGGTAATTACTCGTTAGTAATTCCACGATTGTAATTACACAGTTAAATTGTATTCTAAATTCCATAAACCAATTTAATTACTATTCATACACAATACGCTCGTATAAGGAACATTATCATTTTGCCATGACAAACGGTCCATTTCAAAGGAATTATTCGCATAACCACGGTGGTTGAGGTACAAAATTTTTGGAAAGTATTGCATGTGTTAAGGAACGATAACTATCCCTTTTTATGGCCCCCACTTAACCCTTATGAAATGTATTGGTATGTGGCATCCTGTAAGAGACTATAAAACAAAATTGAAACTCTTTACGGTGTATATCACCATAGCATTTTTCTTCAGTCAATTCATCAAGTGCTGTATCAACGCTAGCCTCGCTGCCTTCAACCCCATAATTCAATTCGCGCCCTTCCACTTAGCAGTTATCAAAATCCTTTTTTTTTATAAAAGACCACGAAAAATGGACCGATATTATTGCCTACATATCATCAGTCGAATGTGAAGAATTGTCTAAAAATGGTCCCGAAATCAAACGAATAATACGACGTTACATAAAATACAGCCATCGCCTTACCTACTTCTACTGGATAATGGGATTTCTATCAAACCTGAGTATATTTTCCGATCTTTATCAGAAGGTTTATGCGGTAAAGAATGCGAGTGAGGAGTACATAAAGATATTTGATGGTTACACCCCCTGGGACCGGAATCCACCTGGATATTACTACATTTTTATAACTCAAACTTTATTTGCTAATATGGTTACTCTCTACGTAATGTCACGGGATCCTTTCGTCGTAGCCGTGATGATATTTTTTGCTAACCAACTCAAGGTGTCTGGTATTTATTGTGAGAATGCTATCAATGTAAACAGTGCCTTTAATTGTCAACAAAATATTGTAGAATGCCATCGATTTCACACTACACTAATCAAGTAACACAAATTTACGACTTATTTTATTATTAAACTTTTATTTTATATCGTTAAATAAATTTAAATTATCATTATAGATATTAAGAGACGTTCAACTGTTTGATATCTCCAGTAATGTGCTTGTACCTTGTCGTAATTTCCGTCAATCTCGGCGTCTGTATCATCGAGATGGTTGAGGTAACACGAAAATGCTTTTACTCAGTTAATGCAGAAATTCGCGCTTTTATTATCTAGACTACGAGAATAAAAATGTGTTTGTACTTCAAACTTGAAATATTACATTTCAGGCATAAATAACAGCAAAATCCATATAGGTACTCAAGCCTAGAAAATAATCCTCAATCGAACCTCTAACTTTATTTTATAATGTTTATTTTATTTATTACTATACACATTTTGTAATTCCATAGGCGGACTCAATGCTAAATAGCATTCTCTCAGTCAACCCTGAGAATGTGCAAAGAATTTTCCTTCATAAAATTTAGATAGATATAGATAAGTGAAATACTCCCAGCCCACTTTTGGAATCAATATTAAACAATCAAACGAATCACTCTAACTCAATTGACCGAATAGAGATAAAAAATTTATAAGGCCTATCGTGCTTTGAAGGCATCGTAAAGCCACAGTTGCTCCCGAATGTTATTTAGAAGGCAGTCGTAATGCCACAGCGGAGTATTTCGGGCAACAAGGTTAATTGATTGAGCTACTGATCTATATTAGAAGCAGATTGATATCAGAGATTCAGCCTCTAATTCCTCTACCAATCCACACTAGAGTAACGTGGAGGCATACACTCATATCCTTAGTTAGGATAAGACACCAGCGCTCCCAAGTGGATGCAAATTTTTTACTGATTTAAATGGATAACTAGACTGAGTAACACCTTTTTTTTCAACTGCAAAATAACTTCGGAAAACTTTTGTCCTACCGTGTATACGTCATGGCCTGCTTGATTCAATTTTTCGTTTTCTATTGGCATAGTAACGAGGTTACGGAAGAAGTCAGTTAGCACACATTTACAAAAGTTTGGATAGGACGTAGAACCCCTTCCATCTTAAGCCCAAGAATCTTGGATACAACTTGCCCTGCCCTTGGTGCGCCTTGCTAAATAACTTCCAAGGAAAAAGCGTCCAGTCCCTTCTGTTGTAAGTCGCTGGGGTCTGCGCCATCCAATTAAATCCAGACGATATTCGTAAGGTTGGTTTTTTACATGGCAAGCTACGAATGTTTGAATGAAGCTACGAAGCTAGAAGCAATTAATGTTTCGAGTTAACAAATGGGTATACCGTTTCCGTGCTGGCTGTCAACGCATCAACGAAACCTTTAGTGTACTGTATTGTCCATGCACAGTGGTGAGCACCTTCTGATCGGTTGTCCCTTCGGTAAAATACGTCTTTGTTGTGTATATTTGCTTTACTACTTGAACAAGTTGGTAATAAGGCGGATGGTCCAAGATGCCTTTTAACCACTATATCTGTGACCAAACTTATACCTTTTAATTTTAAATAATTCAGAGTATTTAACGACTACTCCATTTTACACAGTAACATAGATTAATTATATTTTATTGATTCTGGTTCATTGTAACAAAGTTAGTCTATCGTTATGTTTTGTAACACATAAAAGTATACAAATTATCACTTTCTTTCAGAGCAATTTAGCGAGTTATAATACATTTAGAAGCAATTGGATGGAAGCGAACGTACAGCTGCAGAAGGAAACAGCCTTTCTAGGGTACGTCGTCAGTAAAAAAATGGTGTTCACAGCGGGACCTTTCAATGAGATGTCACTGGCCACTTTTGTCTCGGTATTTTCAATAATGTTTTCATTCTGAAAAGCGAAAGGAGATTAGCAACATGGGGAACGGTGGAAAACATTGTCTCAGGATTGATATAGTGAGATTGTATTAAAGAATTATCCGAGGCCTGAGGAGTACCTAAAAACTTCCGATAATCGTTTTGACTCTCGTCACTAATACGCATTGGAATTGCGCGGTGAATATCGAAGCGTATGTAAACAGTTTTCTCGTGGTCTGGGAACTCAGCAACTCCTATACCTTACTATGGTGTCGCATTTAACGGCTTGATGTTATGCTCTTGAGATTTGTATCCAGTATATCTTGGCCAAATCAGATCAGGCCGAACTATATAATATTCCTGACTTACAATACAATGTGTTGTGGGTTACGCATCAGACACTTCACCGGTAGAAATACTAGCTGAGCCATCTTAGGTTATGTTGAGGTCCTTGGCCATGTAAGAATTTAGGACCATTGAAAAGTAATAATTGAACAATTTAAAAAAAACGTGCTATATTTATTATTACTTAACAACTACCCTATATATAAGTTACTCTATGACTACTAGTCTCCATAATAAGTTTAAAATTATTTATAGTATTGTTAGCAGCAAAGTGACGTCACATCCGTTACGAGGAGGGGATAAGGGACAGTCACCGCCAAGCACCTATATAAGACGATGAGCGCTCATTGCACGGACGGCCGTTGATGTCATACGCCGCTCCTGTTTTCGCACACGCCGATCCCAAAATCCTACATCCCATCCAAGTCGTTCAGAACATGTTTTGCAGGAGAGCAGCCAACGCCCACTGGTGCGTGAGGAACGCCGACCTGCACTTCGATCTCCAGCTTCCGACCATTCAAAAATCCTTTAAAGATTATTGCACAACATTTTTTAAATCCTCAGAGGAACATGCTAACCCACTTATCAGACAGGCAGCGGACTACACCGCCCCTAGTCTTACTGGCCACCAAATCCGGAGGCCACGTAACGTTCTCACAGATCCCCCGACAAGATATCTTCTGACTTGGACCGCCGCCTGGCGGCCATAGTCAAAAACTCAAATAGTATCAGTTAGTAGCGTCCTTAAGATGCCACATAGTCTGACCATTCGACAACACCTTCAGTGTTAACAACAAGCGTATGCTCCCTCGGGAGTGCCGCTAGCGCCCTTTCCTTCCCTAAGGATGGGTCGCATCAGATAAAGGCTTAGAGGCCACAAGGCCAAAGCCAACTCGGGTGGTGTTTAGTGGGTAGGCCTTCGGGAGTCCCACATAATCAGCGCAGCCGGCTGCGCTGGTATGCTAGGAGCATTCACCACCCCCCTCCCGCGCTTTTTCGGAGGGTAGCCCACTTACCATCGCTGGGCGCAAAAAAAAAAAAAAATTGCACGGAGGCCATGCGACCGAAGTCTGAACCCCCTGCTCAACAGCGGGGGTTACAACACCAGGGGGCCGTTGACCCCCTCGAGTAACTGCCCGGGCAAGGAGGGTTACCTCGAGTCCCGAAATCCCCACGCATGGGCCGCGCCCCCTCGGGTAGGGCGCCGCCGCGTAGGAAGTCCCGAACTAACTAACTGGAGACACATATGTTTGTGGTTAAATTGTTAAGGGGAAACTCTGCCCGTTTGATTAGTCAATTCTGTTTCGTCTTATATTTGTTTAGAATTTATTTACAAAAGTCTGCTTGTTTTGCCATTTCGTAATTTATAAATTTCACCATTTAAAATACTCTTGATCTTAATGAAGTTCTTATTTTTATTTATTTAGTCCCGTTCTGCTAAGAGTATAATATTAACAATAATATTGCACCATCATCGCACTTTGCCATGCTAAACAGGTCAATAGGACGTTAGCAAATGGTTGAAAAATTGACTATTAAACAGAGACTTACATACAAACATTTTGAAACATGTTGAATAAAATAATTGTGTAGAGAAATTAAAATAAACATTTCTATAATTTCTGCTTTCCAGCGTGGCGCTCAAGGACATCGATTTTTGTTGACCTATCGCCCTGTCCTTCAAAGTCTCCAAACGCGCGGAATTCCCCGCAAGGTCCCGATACTAACAGATGTTATAGTGACTCGAATATTATAAAATTAAAAACCTACTTTGGTGGACAATCAAAATTTTTAAAAATATTAACAATAACTCTTAGTCCTGATCTGTTTAGTTCTGTTCCTTTATGGTCGCTGTGCTCTAGCCTTATTTTAATATTGCCAGTCTTTTTCCATCAAGGAAACTAACCATATCGTTACTTATCGAGCCAGCTTCAATCCTCCTATTGAAACGATCCGATAATTGTGTTAAATGAAAAGTGAGCATGGAGTTTGAAATACACTCGTAAATAGGTAAGGTAAGATCTTATCTGTCTTCGAGTCTTCGGATAAAGCTGACTATTGTGTGGTCGAGAAAGAGGATTGTTTCAGTCCAATGTAATTGTAACTTACAAGAAACTGTACAGAATAGTCACTTGATAATGCAGGATTCCTATATCCAATCACGCTGATAGACAAGATACAATATCCATGTAATTAATGATTAGTCATTAGACCTAAATTACCACCATTGTGTATACAAATGTGAAGGTAAATTAACAAGTTATATTAATAATAATTCCGTTTCAGATTCTACGCGGGAGCTACAGTTTCTACACGCTATTGAACGAGACAAATTAGACTTCTCACGTACGTCAACAGTGAGGAATATTCGCTGCTCTGATATTATATAGCTTAGGATGCGTTCACGTTAGCTAATTTTTCTGTAATCAGTAAATCACGTGTTTATTATTTTTAATATAAATTTATAACACAAAAGCTTGGAAAACATGCTTTTGGATGTGACCACTTCTGTCATTAAACTTTTCAAATATTATATTTTAATTGATTCTGTGAATCTGTAAGACTGTAGAAGCACAGAATCCTATCCTATCGTATCCAATCTTGTAATATTGTAAGCGCAAAAATTTTCAAGGATGGATATGTGATGATACTGTTCAATAAATAATTTAATTTAAGGCATGTGGTATTGGTAACGTTTTCACCCGAGATCGACTGGCCGAAAAAAATCAGGCCATGCTGGTGCGACTTTTTTTAATTGGACATTTGTCACATTCTGTATGTTGACGTTCGGTGAGTCGCCGGAAAAAGCATTCATTTCGTTGAAAGCATTCATTTCGGTGCAATCCTTGGAATCCAATAGTGAATAATATAGAAAGTGATATAATAAGTAATATAAGCTTAGTGGAAATGTTGTCATATTTTATAAACAATTATATAATTAATAACGAAGTAGGTATATAAATAAAAAAGTCTGTGCGTGCACTATCGAGTTTGATTTATCAAACATGTTTGTTACTCTTTCACGCTTAAACTGCTCAACTGATTTCGATAAAACTTTACTTAATAGTTTATTCACCAGAATAACAGTCGCATTATAATTCATAAAGGTACAAGACGAAAATATCTTGCCATCTCACATCTACCTCAATGTACGCTACAGAAACGGCATTTTGCCCGAATAGAAGCGTGTATAAGTGGAAAAATACGTTTAGTAGAATAAAAATACAAAGATTTGCTAGTTTTGCAAATATCGGTACCGCCTACCTACCTAGTACTATTCTGTGTATTTATTTAACTTACACAGAGACTTGATACCTACTTACGAGTATAGTTGAGTCATTACAATATTGCCTTGAGCCGTATACAGGAAATAATATTGTCTCCATCAGATTTGATGAAATCCAAAATATACAGCCATACATTTTCGTGGAAAGCGTCAAACAGTGCATCCTTTGAACAAAGTTATAAAACTTATAACCAAGTTATCACTGTGCGATGCTGAAGATTGAATACGATACAATCAGAGCATCATTTAACTCTCACAAACTCCTAAACTGTTCTTGCCAAGAATCTATTTGAAATCGATTTAAGCTCGAAATTTCTCGTTAATCGATTCTGATTCAGCAAGTTCTCGATTGCAATGAAATTGCAGATTTGGATCCGATTTAATGTTGGTAACGACAGTAGCCGATATCGTGTTTGTGCGCTGCTTTGGGAGCATCGCAAATCCTAATTTCCAGTTCATTTACACATAGAGACCCTAACACACTTTTAAGTAAAATAAACCGACGTGTATAAAGAAAATTGTTGTTAGGTTGAATATATTATTAAGAGCAATAAAAGTGCTTTATGCTACTCTGTATTTATAATGTCAAGTAACTATTCGCGCCTTCCTTGCTATGTGCTCTGTCAACCTTCCTACACTAAATACATATATTTTACCACCACTTCAGTCTTTCCTGCGTGCTACCCTGCCCGCCAAAACGATTAAATAATGACACATTATCTGTTTATTGCATAAATATGAACAGTTATAATTATTTTAATATAGAAGTTACACATTTATACTGATATAATAGCAAACTGCTCTCGCTTTCCTTCAGAATAACTAAGCTTTACGCTTAAAAATCGCACATTGTTTTACGACTGTTTTTTTTCTTTAAAACCTTTCTATTTATAAACGGATTGCAATGAAACTAACTTTAGATATGAAGTAGTGTTTACTACAACACATTAGTGAAAACCATAGTGAAATCGATTAAGCCGTTTCGGAAATTTGCCCGCACATACGCACAGACAAAAAGACAAAAATTCTAACAACTATTTTTTAGGTTCTATTGCGTTAATAAAGGCTCCTTATAATAGGTTTTTTCATATATCCTTCATGTACAGAAAACGATCAGTTAAAATTTTATTATATGTATAGATAAAAATAATATATTAGAAGCATACGCAACTACCGAGAATGGTCTTAAGTTACTTGTACTACACCAGAACCGTTTACAAAAAGAACAGTACCTACATAATTTAACGCTATAACTGTCCATCCTGCTGGATTGTAGCATCTTTCACAATGTACGAGGTAAATGTTGTTGTCTGGCGTAGACTGACATTCACTCTCTTCCCTGTAATTGGCTAATAATAAATACACTATGTATTGATATAAAATTTGTATGTCTCTGTTTCAATGTAAATGTAACTGACACAACTGGCATGGGACCCTCTAAAACTGATCCTTCTGTAATGTAAATCGACGTCGCGACTGTTAAACCTGCGCTAATGTCGACTGAACGCTATTGAACCGAAGTTACAGCACGAGTCCCCGACAAGAAATGGATTTCGATTTTTCTATTAATCTATCTCGCTCTCTCTTTAATGAGAAATGAAATCACACTACAATAAAACGCGTATTGTTCTGCGATGGTACAATTTAAATCACCGGATTGACAGTAGGTCCTGTATTCGTAAAACAAACTATTATCTGGTATTCCATAATTTTATATCTCATAAACAAAAGCAAAGTTGGGCGCCATAACGACAAATTCGACGGTACCTCCATGTCGAGAGTAATTCTGTGGAGAAACCGAGTCCATACCAGCTGAATTAACATATAAATTGTTTTGAATCCGCCGTCTACATCGCGTTAAATTATTTCGCGAACTTCGCAAATTTACATGGTAATTGCTAAAACTCAAGATTTGTTGTTGAGCCCGCGATTGTGTGGTTAGACAAATCTGAGTGGGATTAACGAGTTAAGAAGTGAATAGGTTAGATGGATCGACCTGATATCTTTGTTTAACACGTTTCGAGGGCGGATTCGCGTCGCTGGATTTTGTTTTGTATACGAATGGAATAAATGCCTTGAATTCTCTGCTGAATACTCTTTCATGGCTTTTTAGCCAAGGAACATTTGCTGCTCTTCTGTAACCGAGATAAGCACCGTTGTAACAAATGTACTATGATCATTCAGGGTAATAAAACCAGGTACAATTGTAAATTTTGATTGGGTGCCACCCTTTTTATTTCATCTTATATAAATATTGAAGATTTACTTAAAAATTAAGGAAATTGTTGAATTCAGTCCGATTGTGCTACGTCGAATCTTCATCGGAACTTAACTATTTGAGTTCCATAAAAGAATATTTAGAGGAATCAATTGAACCTCATGGTAAATATCTACAACTACAGCTTGTCTTAAAACGACAAATTGTCGTCATACTCCAGCACGCAAAGAAAGTGAGGGTTGGCGATTCACTTTGAATAGAGTCTTGAACTCTAATCAAATCTAATTTTTTTCACCTATGGCCTTAAAACGGTCTGATGGGCCACCAGACGATAAGCGTTCATCGCCGTCTATAAACGTTGATAGCACTAATGTAATCTTAGACGCTTTGCCGTCCAAGAAGTATCTAAGCTACGAGTCTGTAACGGTATCTGGTAAATACAACCGAAAATGTGCAAAACATTTGATAATTGGCCAGACAGATATGTAGTAACCCTACCACCATGCACTAGTACTGTTGGGCTAAACTGGGTGAGAGAGCGCCCAGATACATCACATAGGACGGAACTGGCGTGTTCTCGTCCGTTGTTGAGCAAGCGCCGAGCAGGGGAATTTGGATTAAACTATATGAATTGAACTAAATAAATCAAATGAAATGAATGACGAATGAAATAAAACCGTAATAAGTAATTACAGCTCCTGGTTTTGGTTCACAGTAACATTGGAGAGATGTTACAGAATTAATAACATTAACAAAAACAGGTAAATATTTTAACAAAAAAATCCGACTTCAATTTGAAATAAATAAATTTCTTTGTTTCATCACCTCTTTTTCACCTTTAGGAGTGGTATTTTCTTTCAAATCTAAGTCGGACCAAACGGAAAATATATCCCTTTCAAACAAAAAAGGAATTTTCCGAATCAGTTCATAAATGACGAAGTTCTGAGGTAACAAACATAAAAAAACGCATTGAGAAACTTCTCGTTATTTGAGGTATGTTGAAAGTACAATTTCTTGAGTTAAAAGCAAGTAATTATATCATATTTTCAACAATGCGTACTGAAGCAGCATAGTAAAATAAATTCAGCATCTCATTTAAGAGAAACCCGTACAGTAGGCGACTTATGGGTTGAAACGAATTACAGCCTGCGAATATTGTGTGAAAATTGCCAAAAATAAAAGCTATTTAACTCCCTCGAAGTGAATCAACTCCGAATATTTCCATTCACGTTTAGTACAGCTACTTAAGAACATTATATTTCAAGTGGTTCCCACATAACGTCCGCTATTGCCGTCAACCCGACGACAAACTTTCCTTACTAAATTGTATGCCTTTAGTCCCTTAACAACACTTTGAGTACTTGACGTAAATCTGGATCAAAAATTTTACAAAGCAACTGGTTCGAACATTTGAGAAGCGTTTTAAGTGACGAACTATTAGATATCGTGAAGTGTTTTAATCTGACTTGATAGATGGAAAGGTGCTTGCTCCAGTGACGAGTGCTTCGACGGTACTTCTGTGATATTAGAAGTTATTACAAGGTCTCCTCGTAATAAGTAAGTAAAAAAGTCTGAAGCATAGTTCAACATATTGTTCCAGTCCAACTCCGACATTGTTTAACGATTGCTTTCTAATGATGACATTCGGCATCGACTACTTAATGTGCCTTCCGAAGCATTGAAGCATACATGATTTTTTGTGATACAAGCCGTTGAAGTTTTAGCGCTTTATGACCTAAATTTATTCAATTATTAAAACTTAAAAAAGAATACCCACCTGCATATTTGGTTTCTACTCATTGTGAAAATCTTGAATCTTACCAGACCATTGTTGACTTTAATTCCGCTGAAGTGAAGTCGCCATACCTATCACAGTCTGATTGGACACCCAAATTCAATTTCTGGGGTCCGAAGCACACGTCTAAAACATATTTTCTGAATAATGGTTATATATGGCTTAATTGAACTTCGAAGGGTCTAAGGATCCTTTAGGCGGGCCAATTTAAAAAAATACCTGTGCTTTTGTCAATCACTTAGATCCAGGTTAAAATCGGATAGTATTTTTTCAGGACACACAGTGGTTTAGTTAACTTAAAACTTAGGCTAATAAAACTTAGGCTAGCGAGTGATTTTAGTGGAAAAAATTAAAATAAAAACTAAACAGACTGTATACTAAATATAATGACTTAGTTTTTTATGCATTCAGGGATGGGCCAAGCCCTTTACACCATAGCTTCTTTATAGATGTGAAATTATAAATGACCTCGAACCAATTTCAATCAAACTTGCAATTCTCCTTGAGGTCGATGACAGATTCAAATTCATTTATTCATATGGGTATCACTGCTTCAGTTTATTTATTATGAAGGTTAGTAGTGACCCTACTTGCCGAACGAGGAGTCCCGGCCATTTGTGTGACATTGACAGACATTTATGTGATAAATAAATGCTTGTGGGGGAGTGAACGTTTTTTATTTATTTATAGGAAGATATGTGATAGATATCACATACAAAGTACCACGTAAAGTCATTGAATCAGTTTTGTTTTTGTCACTTTATTCCAACAGGTATCATAATTAAATAAAAAAAAATCTAAAATAAGTATGTCAAGTTCTTAGTAGGATTTGTTGAACTAGGCGTTTTAGCGGCCGGCTAAATTAAATTTCGGACGCATCTTTGGCGACTGCCGCGATGACAGGTGACGAAGGTCCACCCTGCATTCGTTTTGGAGTTCGGTGATTTAGACGCACTCGTTATAATTGCTTAATTTATAGCCCCTTATTAAGACTGATATGAATATACTATATTTGATGAGTAAACAGGTAAATTACATCTCACTAATTGCTCAATCATTGTTTAGGGGTTTGAATGTTGATAATCTGCACGGTGCCGTGAATGGAATCCTGCTCCCAATCATATTTTTTTTTAATTTTACCACCCAGAGACGCGTCGGTTATGCCTTCAGTATTACAAACATTCATGTGCGACGGTGAATATTTACCATGAAGTAGCTTTATCAAATATAACCTAATTCGGTAAAGAAAAACATCGTGAGGAAACATACTTGAGAATTCTTAATATTTTCAAAATTGTATTAAGTCTACCGTTCGTTAAGTAAAACAATGGTTGGCACATTGACCTAACTAACAGTGTTGAATTACAAAGTAATTTATGTAAAGTAAGTAACTATATCCTGGAGAGGAACAATTTAATTTTAAGTTATGTATCGGTGTTGGTGTTCAGAAACACTGTCCGATGACTAAATAACGTTAGCGCTAACATCTTTATATATATATATATTATAGGCACAGACAAAAAAGTCCAATGGCTTTTTACAATACCAACAAAATTTTGAATTTCTGTCACTTAGCGAGCACTAATTTTTACAATAGCTAACTGTCCAGTTTGAGGCTAGTCAATGTCTCATTGCATTGACTACTTAACACCAGAAAACAAATATGTGGGTATATGAATCTGTTTTGTTATAAAATCGGACAAATCCGAATTTAACTTGCATGGGATGCGATTCCATATCTATTCTGTAACTTACCAAAATGTTTTGTTTAGTTGGTTACCTAGGTGGGGTCGTAATGGGCAACTGTCGTCCATTTTCTCGAAGATTTTTTAAACTATGCACTTTCAATTTATAAATACATATATTATGGTACCTTATAACAACGAGCCCTTTCATTTCGCGCGGTGGACTTAAGTTTTATTCATCCGTCATCGACTTTTTTCTTCAACTGAATTAGGATAAAATCGATTGAACTTATGACAGATGGAAAGACAAACAGACACGCTTGAACAAAGTAATAATTAATTAAATAAACACACACAAACAAACTTCATAACGAGTTCCACGGACCCCACTAACTTTTTTGAAGCACCCTCTCAGTTGCTACGATCCAACATTTTTCTGCCCACCTCTTTATTGTACTTGAAGCCACGAGGACGCTTCCCTCGGTGCGATGGAAACTAAATTTAACAAAACTTTTGTAGATTGAACCACTCATGTGCTCAGACCGCATGATGTTCCCGCAATTTTATTGGTTAAATTATTTCATGAACGTATTTTTTCAATTTTCATGTCGGGATTGTAGCCAACGTGAATTTATCTGCTACCAGTCTGTGTCCACATAATGTTACTCAGAACATTGTGTTTATTATGTAAAGCCGCGCAGGCTATTAAGTAAGTGAACGATCTAAAAATAAGACTATTTTACATAATCAATCTATACTAATATTATAAAGAGAGAGTGGGAATTTTGTGAGTTTCAGTGTATACGGAACGTAATCACCGAAAACACAGTAGCTATCTGAAAAATTATTTTACCATTTTAAAGGAACATTATTTCGGATGGACATAGGTCATATATCATGTAAATATGGAAAGTTTTTGAACCCCAAACAAAGTCGGGGCAGGCCGCCTTAAAGGTTTTATAAGCATAAATTTAAATTATAATATGATTTTTACATTATTACGAGCATGCGGTTGTTAAATAGTAGTCGCAGATGATTTGAAATTAAATGAAAAATATGCAATTTAATCAACATCATCGAGAGAATTAAGATATTACTATATTTTTTATAACAATGAAAATAATAAAAAAATATGTTGAAAACACTTAAGGTCGATATATGTACTTATGGCTCGATGCTAAGCATATATCTTGACATTTCTCTATAATTTTTTAAACATAAAAACTCTTTGTTATTTTACAATAAGACAGATCTTCACAATAATCAAATAGGACATGTGACAACCCTAAATAATGGCCTTTGTATTATAGTTGACATGGAGATACAAAATGAAATGTCACACACACCCACGACCCGAGAAGAAACATATCTGTCACATAAATGTTTGCCCCGAGGGGGATCTTAACATATACAAGACTACGTTTGGCAGACATGGCCGTTATCACCTGGGCTACGAGTCAAGTAAACCATCATAATCGTACGATGCGGCTCCACGCCGGCGCCGCACCAGGCGAACTTGTTTTCATGTTTAACACAAAGTTTATCCAACTGAACTACTCGGTCACAGTCGAAGTTGTTCAGTCCTTACCGGCTCTAATTGAAAAACTTGTAGAGCTAATAAACCTGACTAAATCTAAAGTAAAATTGTGACCATTCATGGTGAAAAATAACTAAAGTTTTTGTATATGAACGGAACAGAATGAACTAACTAACCGATTTTTAACAATACTTTCGATAAAATGCTCGCGGCGCTCTCAATTTCATGCTAAAATTAGCTCCAAACTTTCTGACGCTGACGAAGTTATAAAATAAATCCATATCACACAAGTCTATGCTTATGGTCGTAAGTTTCAATTGAAAAATTTTCCATGAGAGCTATTTTTATACACCTCAATCGAACACCTCCTTCGCATAAGGTCGTAAGATTTTTAAGAGGTTTAAGATTAATCACAAAAGCTCTTTTTAACCGACGGCAACGTCAGTAAGGGGTAAATCCTACGTCGGTGTGCACGTTTTTAATTTTTTTATATATGTCGAACCATAACTCATTGATCGGTGTTGGTTCACTTTAGATATGGTAAGGATTTGATGACGGATCCTGAAACCAAAGAGTGGAACATATCAACAGATAGCATTATGTTAGCCGTGCTTAAAAATATTTGCTCTGGCAACATTATCATCGCCAAACCCCTTAGTGATTAGAACTTAGCACTGGGATAGCACTGAAATTAGTCAACAGAAACTACTAGGTAGTGTCTTGACGTTTAAACCCAAGTGTATGATTTGCTATTCCCGTAATATACTAACATTTCGAAATACCGTGGGTATTTATTTTATAAAAATATTTACACTTAAAAATTTTTTTTTTAAATATTAAGTGATGCTTACTGCAATACATGAGTGAAAACCATAACGACATTGATTAAGCCGTTTCAGGGATTAGTGCGCACAAACGCACAGACAAACAAACAAAAATTCTAACGACTGTTATTTTGGGTTCTATTGCTTTAGTAAAAGCCCCTAATAATAGTTTGTCTCATATTTTTTTATGTTAATAGCCGACAAACGAGCAGACGAGCTACCTGATGGTAAGTGGTCACCGTCGCCCATGGATATCAGCAAAACGAATAGTATCACTGATGCGTTGTCGGCCACGAAATGAAAAGGTAAGAAAGAAAGAACTGGCTCTCAAGCCTCCAGCCGGAACACGATAAGTCGTTTGGCGGCTGACTCAAGCAGGAGGGTGCTAGCTAGCCAGGCAGGCTTGACGAAAAGATAATAATACGAGTAATAAAATTAATTACTTAATAATAATACTGATAATATAATCTTTACGCGAAGCCCTACCACCAAGCAGTTTGACTTCTGTCGCATGGGATTGGGGGGGTATTCTAAGCCGCCCCAATAACGGTCAAATATTCTATATCGTACATATAGCGATAGAAAGCGATCACTCAAAATTGTTATGTTGTTACGTGTCAAGATACACAGGTTCGTAAAAACTAGTTCCGCAGATTTTATTGGCACTTCAACAGTCGTACCCGCACTCGATGATCGCAGGTATTTCGCTTCGTAGGAAGAAAACTCTTTGCTTCCGTGTTCGGGATCTGAATGCCCCGCGGGCGACCCTGCCCGCTATGTGCACCGAAATCTGGACCTTCCAGAATTTTCTACGCCTTTCGCGTGAAGTAAATAATAATACTCGAAAATCGATAGAACTAAGACTCAAATAAAAACGACCGTGTACGCGATATTCTCGATATGCACAAGACATAAGCTATTTTACGGCCGCTATTCGTTTTTCGCCGAAACTTCCGGAACCCTCATTACAATATGTATAGATAATATTAACAATAACGAGTGTGTGTAGCACAGAAACACTCAAGAAATTCCATCCATCTGCAAATCGATCCAGAACTTAGTCAATCACTTACAAACATACAGGTAGTTGAAATACGAGCACTGCCGCACAGATCATCTACCGCATACCAAATCACCTACTGTAATACTAAGTACCTATTGAGTATAGCCAGACAAGCTGGTAGCTGATTGAGCTTAAAGACCGTACGGAAATTAGTTTTCAGGCTAATTGACCTCATTCGTACGTCAATCGATCCAAATTAATTCAGTTTGGCTAGGCTAAGGCAACTTCTCGCTAAATCTGCGATCAGTAGGTACTTAATAAGACATTAAACAAATAAAAAATAAGTAATGTAATGAAAAAATAAGGAAATATTATTATTTAAACAAGTGTCATAATATAATATAAATAGTGAAGGCTTCAACAATCTAGGTCAAAAATATTATCCGCGTAGCTCTTTTAACCGTACACCATCACCACCTGGCGGAGATAAAAGTTTTAACAAATCCCTGTAGAACGGTTCTCCCGATCTTTTTGCCACGCACTTGCGAATTGTGTCGTCACTGAAATATTTCTGACGTCATAAGTCGGTATTCACAAAAGAGTGTCATAAATCCCTGTAGGCTTCAAAGAAACATCCAGTACGAAAGTCGATAGAAAAACCAATAGAACCCGAACTCCACTGACGGAGAATTGTCGGAGAATTGTCGAATTCATAACGAACTAAATCAATTGTCCATGTCAGTATTTTCCGACGGCAAACAAGAAGTATTTTTAGAAAACAAACGGCATTGAACGCCACGTAATTAAAATCGGCGTCAACTGGATAATATTTTTTATTTTATAATATTACAACGTTTTGACTCATAATTAATATTAATTTCTGTAAAATATTGTTCTTGAACAGTTCAACTTCATCATTTCATACGAGAGAGCGACCAAACAATGCTCGATATCAGTAAAAGTTTAAAGAAAGTCCGTATAATTTCGTGAATTAGGTTCAATGGACATCGCTTATGTGAATATATTTGTTCTATGTTCTTAACAACCTATAATTGTTCCACTGCTTATCTCACAATGTGAGGGCTAAAGGCCATAGGCATAAGGCTCGCTGGACCAGTGCGGATTGGCACATTTCAGACACCTTCGAGAATATTATGGAGTACACTCTGATTTGCAGTTTCGGTTTTCACCGTAGCAGGTTATCATTAGTTTCTAATACGCACACAACTTACAAACATAACGGGTACGGAATTTGAACCCGGACCGACTGGGCGGGAAAATAATGTTTAAACCTCTTGGCTATTACTGCAAATTAAGCCAATCTACCTTAAACTTAATTTAACGTAAAGGGTACCGGGACCTACGCACCACGAACTACGCTCGCAGTTAATATCTTGCAAACATGCCTCATAGTCGCGTTGACAGCTACCGAGGTATAGTCTGTAGAAGTTCCAATACAAAATACACTAATATCCAGCCAGCAAACACCTGAACTTGTCGTAATAAAAGCGAGGAGTTCACGACGCGCTCACTCGCTAATAGGGTCACGGGAAACTGCGGTTCGCCCAAGTTTACAAAGCTTTTGTTAATCCGTAGTTACGTATATTAAAATTAAAAATAAAATAAAAATCATACCTTTTAATAAACATGTAAATATGTATATCAGATGCGTTTTTAAATGTTTGTATGTAAGGTTTGTTAGTGATATAGAGGTCAAAACATATTTTTTATTTTTGTCTGTAGGAAAAAAATACAAAGGCAAAAACAGCTGACTATCCCGATAATAAAAAAAACATAATATTGATGTCTTGTTAAAGAATTTTAAATGATGTTTGAGTGTTTTTTATATTTATGTGTTTGTAATGTATATAACTCTTAAAAATCAACTCCTAAAAGAATTAAATGGTGGCGGTAAAAATTAAACATTAGCGCCTGACAAAAATTAATAACAATGTTTTAATGTGGTTACGGTTTGCTATGTAACTATTGTTTTGCGAAACGAAGCGAATCCGGGTTACTAGTACGTATATATTCTCAGACCTCTCACCGGCAGAGCTCACGACGAGCGCTAAAACTTTCTACTCCCAGAATGCATTCATCCCGCCAGTGACCTCCTCACAGACTCACAGTACCTAAGTACAACCAACACAACAAGTTTTCGTGGTGAAAATTTAATTAAAATTTGTGATAAATATTTTTTGTTTAATTATCTCGAATTGAGTAAAAAGCCGCTTATAAGGACTAATGATATCTTCACATAATATGCATGTTATATCCATTTGTGACCTCTCTATGCACTTCGCCTCAGACCATCTTAACTTGATCGTCTTCGGTTCCGCTGGCGCTGTACATCTCCATCTGTGTGTATGACTCATGAATTCCATTTCACTTTGTCATGTTTGTTCAAAATAAAATTCTAACATTGGCTTCGATGTGCAATAGAGATATAAATTTATTTTATAAAAAATAAATTATATTATAATGAACAAATCATAAAGAAATGATGCTAGGTAAATTATAAACCGCAATGATATAGACGCCATTATGTATATGGTGTTAGGAACTATCATAAATTGCCAGGATCTGGATAGATCTAACTGTTAATGGTTTTGGACCTACACTAAACGCATATGTATGTATACATTATTTTTACAATAAACATGGATGAGCAAAATATTATTATTGTTACTAAAGATACTATAACGAAAAAGTATATGAAAAATTAACTACAACCTTAAAAGCAAAATTGTATGCAGAAAAGGTAGAACCACGGTATATTATGGCATCGTAGAAAAGCTATTTTAATCAATTAAAACAACTTTATTTAAGCAAATAAAGACTGAAAGAAAGATGATAAAGCGTCACCTCAATATACGAGTATGACCACCCATTAGACATACGAAAAAAAAAATTACCTCGTTTAAATTCAAATACATGAATAAAATAACAGTTATATTTTTATCCAATTACCATGCAAAAATTGGATAGGATCGGAGAGGTATCCGTCCATAAGCCCCTTGGATTCTTCGGGGAAGGCTTTGGAGCATAGCTATAGATCCTATAATTTTTTTTTGTCTTTTCATTCCTTACAATTTCCCATAAGAAAAATTTAAATTAAGATTGCCATTAAAATGTTAACTAACAGACACAAAATTGCTATCTTACCTTCTCTCTTTTTTTCAATATTGTTCTCTTAATGTATTTAGACTTTTCTCTTTATATAATGTTTATTGTTTTCTCCTAGTTTACTTTTAGTACGCCTGTATATTGAAATTGCTTTAATGTTTAAAGCAATGAGATAGACGATTTTTTTTTATTTTTTTTTCTGTTCTGTTTTGTTATATTTGTGTTTTTATTATGGCATACAAAAGTAACGGATAAAATATTAAAATAATTATGAACTAACATACCCAATTGTTCTCGGCTACGCACAATCACTGCCGGCCAAAGATTTTTTCTTACTGGTTAATTAGCTGACATATTTACTAATCACCTGACTAGGCCCAATAGACGTTATTTGGTGCGTAGAACTGTTGCGCCGAGTGTACGCAATATATCACGTGGTTTCCGGCGCTAATACATCCCGCGTTTCCGGCGAGAAGGCACAATGAATTGAATGAGCTTCCCACGAGAGGCGAGAGGAGAGAGACGCTCGCTCATTTATGATTCGTTGTCCCGATACCTGTTTATATCAAGACCTACCAAGCTGCATACATTTTATAATTACAATAATTTTATAAACTTAGAATAAAGCAATGTACCATGTTTTTATAACAAACTAAAAAGTATAAAATTTTTCTTCTTCATTTTTCGCATTTTCATGCATTCCATCCACTTCTGAGCTATTGTCCAAATTTCAAGTATCTAGCTCATCGGGAAGTTAGTTTAAATTCAATTACAAAATTCCACCCGAACAGACATAGAAGAAAGCGAGTTAATAAAAACACGCTAACCCGGTAAAAAATACAATCGAACGGTTAATAGTGCCACAGCAATACGCGACCGCCACTTCTAATTTGACTTTATGACTTACTTGAGGTGTTTAACGCAGGCTGTTAATTTATTTATATTGTTATAGTTCTACTCTGCATAGTCACTATGTTAAAGAGGACAGCCAATTAAAACTTTTCACTGACAGTGATAAACTGTAAATCGAAAAGTAATACAAAATTGAAATTAAATACCTAATTTGCTAAAATTGTGGATTCAACGAAAAAGTTCTGCATCAGCTTGCGCCTCAACTCAGTCATGCTGATATCTGAAGTAATGTTTACAAACTTAAGCTTAACTTATTAATTGAGGTACTTACTATTCAGAGATACTCCGGGTACATAAATGTGTTTATTTAAAATGTATTATCATGTCCATTGCGTCCAATAGGAGTTTTAACTTGTAAATTCCGTGCGCTTCAAAAAATTATGTAGCTAAAGATATAATTTGGTTACGTAAGTAACCAAATACAGTTTGGTTGCAGTAAGAGATGAATTTGATAGTAAACAAGTTTGGCGCTTCCTCCTTGGTCGCTGTGGACTTTTTATTGGGCTTAGCATCACGTGGCTGTCTCCGCCTTTGTCCTCTATTAACATAAAGTTTTATTTGTTATTTCTCTTGAAGGCCACCCGTAGCGCCATTCTAATGACCCTTTCTGCCGGCAGCGGGTTCGATTCCCGTCTGATGGAGACATTAACGAGACGGCTGAATGTTTGTTCTCGGGTCAGGAGTGGTTGTGAAACATTTGTTTATGTCCATACCAACCGTAACACAGGAAATCCTAGTATAAGTAGGTATGTCTGTAATCGTTTATTTATTTATTTAACACCAGCTCAGTGTACTGCTATTGATTGTTTACTTAACTGACATGCTATATTTTGCACATATTTTTCTCTAGAAACGTGCCCTAACTCCCCTTTATAAAATTCCATAATCCAAAATCCAATCCAAAATAAGTTCCAAATAAGCCCAAAACCATCTTAATTTACGCTATGGTATTAGCGTTGTAAGTCTTCAGACAAACAGACATAAATAAAAAAAATTTAAACCACTATTTTGATAACAAAATCTTAACTACATAATTTTTTTCTAATATGCTCGACGTACAAATTCAACTCCGTTTCAGTATAGATTTCATTACTTATATTCAAAGTGGCAAAACATAAGAGTATCAAATTTTCGTCACGCACACTCAAGGTTTCAATATTTCTAATCTCAATTTGCTTTCACACAATACGAATACCAATAGCCAATAACGACGCCCCACGGTCTATTTGTAAACAAACAAGAGATCCTGGACCTGCCATAAAGTTGTTTTCGTATCGCGACAATCCGCTGTAAGTTCGTTGGGATCGGAACGCCGCCGGTATGCTCCTCCAAGGCGCTCCGTGGAGTAATAATCTATTTACTTGTTTACGAGTATTTTATGCCGCGTTGCTTGCAGGATATGGGTTCGCCGTCGTAAGGATCTCATTGATTCTCCATCAGATGTTATATGTTCGGGCTTTTGTGCAGATACTTTGCTTGATCTCTGTTTTTCTGTTACTGATTTGTTATTGCGATAACATTTCTCTTGCAAGTAATTGTGGGATTGTGGGATTATAAAGGTAATCTGATTGGATTGTACTGACCAGCGGGGTGTTCCTCGTTGAATAGTAGACATCAAAGACATTGTTTGCCAACGGTAAGGTAATAATTTCAGGTTGCATTTTAAACTTCTTTGGCATTATTAGAGCCTGAGAATGACCGACAAAAAATACTTTTAACACAGTTTTCCTAATATATTACTATCAAACGGAAGAGTTGTTTGGTTTTTTTTTGCTGTGTTAAAGTTTATCGTCCAGCGTCTAGCAAATGTTCACCGTTACATGGGTCTCCTTGGCTTCTGACCATGTTCGAAATACTATCTTTGAAATTTCTATTCGATCGTAGGCAGGACCAATTACAATAGGTGAACTTCGTGTCAGTGTTAAAGTCCTGATCTGAGCGGGGTCTATGGAAAAGTTGGAGAGGCAATCTGTCAGATTCGTGCCGAGCTCGATGCGATCAGCTTGAGTTCACTCGAGAACCGCATGCATCTAGACGCCTCGTACTGCACGCCACAATCCATTTACCGCATGCGACGCCGCTATTGAATCTACTGCCACAATGGTCACAGAAATAAATAAAGTGCTGAACACGTAGAGACAATTTACTATGTCAATAATTGATATAGTATCTATTTTAACCGTCAAGCCAGTCGAAACTTAACTCGTGGAAATTTAAAATAAACAGAAAAACAAAAACAAAGAAACAAAGCCATCAATGTATTAGCACTTTGATCATTGAAATGAAACGCCTCATCCGTCTCATACTTAACTTACTTAAGAGTTACTTAACAGCAAAATCAGTAGTGAGTCTCGTCGAAAATTGTTTCCCTAAATACAATATGAAATAAGAATATGACAGAGTTGGTTAGATACTATAAACTATATAACTTCGCAAAAAACCTCAAAATATTATGTTTCTATATCTGGGGTTTTAGACACAAACTTAAATTACGAAGCCCTTCCTATGTCCTTTTACCTAGTCGCACATTATGTACTTGTATTAAAACTATATCGCTCATTGAATTAAATTAAGTTAAAGCATATACAATATGAAATTTCTGTACTTAGAATCATTTAAAATGCAACGATAACTTGTAATAAGCAATTTATGTTAAAACCAATGTAGAGAGGTCGCTGCAATGGCGCGGTGGCAGCGGGTTAATTTGGCCGATATCGCAGCAAGCGTTCGGTGCGCGCTCGCACGTAAAATTGGGCTTCTTCGCCATTTGATTACGTTCCAAGATCCCTCGCGATCACTGCCCGATCCTACTAAAAAATTACGCCACATGAAAGCCAAATATCGTTTTCGGTTTGAAATTGCTCCGCTCTTATGTAAGATGTAGAAAACTGAATTTCGAAACGGTATCACTTTCGCCGCCTGTTCCGTTTTTAATCTACGAGCCTTGATCGCGGATTCTGATTCTAAGACTCAATTAGGTATCAGATGGCCAATCCATCTGATACCCACTAACCTGAAATAACGAATAAGTCCTTCACTTGTAGTATTTAGGTATTTACATGTTTTTATATGTATATTTTGGTACTCACATACTTTTTAATTTTTATAATATTGCCTTGCTAAATTTCTTTTATAATTTCCTGTACTTTTATCCAGTTATTTTATAATATCTTTACCTAATTATTTTATAGTGATGAAGGTTTGGTTATTATTGTCAAGTGTTTGGCATATGTCTCATATTACTGTCATCGTAGTTACTTTTATTTTTAGTACTAGCGGCCCGCTCCGGCTGCGCACAAGTATACTTTTATTTTTAAACATTTTGAGATATATTTATAATTTTGTCTTTATAAAGGACATATTCAATGTTGCATATGTCCGCTGCGTAAGGAACCGCCCACGCAACTACCTATTTCATAGATGTGCCCGCCCCGCACTTTGTACCCGCTCCCTCGTCGCCTTGTCCGCCGGCCTACGCTGCGGCTGCTTTGCGTGGGGCCACACTGGTCATTGAGCGGGGGCGGCGGCGGTGTTTATTTTCCTGAATACATAAAATCTTCAGAACGGTATGTCCGATTTGAGTAATTCAAAAAGTTATCTATAGGTATTGAAACAGTTTTGAATATGAAATGATTTATTTGGATAAAGACTAATACGAAGGTATGGTTATCATGGTCTGATTTTGGTTAGCTTTTAAAATGTAAAAAGTGGTTATAGTGACATAACTACAATAGTTGGACATATAGTATCGCGAAGTTAGTTGTAGAGATTGATATGTTCTCTAATATTGTAGAACATTTTTTGTTCTATCATCGATAGTTTCCGCAGCGTATGCGATGAAAGAAATATTTAAGCAAATTTTTTTACACCTTGGTTCACGTTATTGAAGTTTTAGGAAAGATCCCTTATTTTTTCTTGTAATAAATATTAGCCTGTTACTCAGGAATAATGTAGCATTGTAACGGTGAAGGAATTTTAAAAATCGGTTCAGCAGTTTTTGAGTTTATTCGTTATAAACTTACAAAAATACAAAGGTTTCCTCTTTATAATATTAGTATAGATGAACGATTTTGCCCTCTTTTATACCAAGATTTATTAGGGCGACGAGAAAGTTTAAATTCACGGAAAAAAAAATACGGAAAAGAATCATTCTAGAAAATTCATCAAATAAAAGGGTGCTGTTTCACGAGAGTGGACATCTCGTGTTTGTTCTGAACGATTATCACTCTCGACTCCGTGATCACCGCGTGCTGAACGCCGGAGACTCTAAAAGTCTAGTGCGCCTTAACGCATGCTCCTGTCTGCACAGCCTCCGCGCGCTACACGCTGGAGAAACGACGGATCTAGCTATAGGCCAAGACCTACTTAACAAATGATTTTTACTTCTTTTATGCTATTGTCTCCTTAACATATTTATTGTAACCGCAAGTAAATTTAATACAATCTATCTTCTAAATTTCCTTATCTTTTAATCATAACACTACACTGTAACTGCTATCCGTCTTTGGAATTCCCTTCCGTTAACCATGCATCGGTTCCGCAACCAGATTTTTGACTTTTTAAAGAATCAAATCGAACTGACCTGCAGTGTTGATCTCATATTGTATACTAATGCAACTCTCGCTCTTTCTTTTTAGTATATTCACAACAAAAAAGAGAATTCTTCCTTCAATGAAAAATATTTAAAAAGTCACTAAGGAACTATTCAGGCAGTTAATAATAAACCGCTGAAGCCTAATTCAAGAAAAAATAAAACGAAACCTGCACTCAAAAAGCTTTCCTTGATTCGTTGGATTTTCTGAAGCAAACTTTGAAAATCGACTTCCAAAGTTCTTACACTTAATGCCAGGAACGCTAAACTGGGTGCTCTAAAATTTTAATTGGTAAAACCTTTTAAATGGATTTGAGAAATCCAGGAACTTTGGGCCATCGATGAATAAATTACTTTATACAGCTTTCGTTTTAAGTCGAATGATTTATTAGGATCAGGCTACCTATCCCGAGTTGTGTAACTGAAGCATTTTATAGAATACCAGTAGTGATTACTGGTGGATACTTTAAAACAATATCCACAATCAAAACTGATCTTGTATTCTGTTAGCAACTTACCCTGACGGGCGAAGGGATCCGACTCTCACCAGAGGTACAGACATATAGTGTAAAAAATTTATAAATGATATGTAATGAGAATATTTCTTTAATGCTAGTTTAATTTCAGGCAGACTTCAATACATTTTATGTGTGTCAACGAAGATATAGAGATATAAAATTTTGGCTCTCTTTATTAAGGACGTAGTTTAACTGCACTTTCTGTTGTCACTAATATCAAAAGCAAATTGTAATGAAAAAATAAAAATTTGCACAGTTGTCTTTATTTACAGCACCTCTGATTGACTCACTCCATACACTTCCAGCTTGTTCTTTTCCCTAATTCTTTTAAATCAAGTTCTTTTTTCAAAATGCCCATATACCTACATAGTCATCATATATACTATTGAAAATCTGATCCTAAACGTTTGCTTTGAACTTTCTAACCAGCATATATTCTTATTAGTTAACATATTAGCGCATGTTACCATTCGATACCGAAAAAGTACTATGACTTGAATCCCTCGCCTCGTTAAGTCAGTGAGACTCAATAACGATAAAACGATACTCCCCGCCATGACGGTTGGCCAATTAGCGGCGGAATCTGCTTAATTCTAAATTGATTGACGTTCCTCTGTATAACAAATGGGCATAATTATTCCGTATAGATCGCTACCCTTTATTGTAGGTACGCGTCTTCAACAGATTATAATACACAAATTGCAGACTGAAATCTTGGAGCCGAACAAGTTCTTGCGTCATCGTAATACTCGTTAGACTCCGAGATATATGATATTCGATCTTATCAAATTCTGTCCAATTTGCGTCGCCTGTCAATACCTTGCCACCTCCTACACCTCGGCTGTTATACAAATTACTAACTGAATACATTATATTTGTCTCATATTATCACATCAAATCTTAATACATATATTAATTTCACCCGTTTAATTAACCTCTAGTGTCTTGAGTGAAATTTCGTAACAGATTGAAAACGATTACCTCGACGAGATAGAGGCATGAAATATAGCCCAGATTAAAAAGACGTTCTAACAAAATAAAGAGGAAGAAGAGGACAAAAAAACAATCAATTATCATCAACGTTTCTATATGGAGCTTTGTACTTTTTAGTCCTGTTTCTAAAACTGATACCGTAAACTTATAAATATATAAGTATAAATATATAGTAAATAATAACTTTTTCATAATTTTAGACATGTAGTAGTATCGAGCAGATGTAAATGCAGCTCGTTAATGACAACTAGCCTTAACTACAATATATCGTGCAACTTCTGACGATTAAATTGTAAATACTGCAATTAAAATATATTTCGAACCGAAACACAAAATTCGTTGACAGCTATAGCTTACAGTTTTGCTACATGAGTTATATTTATATCCCATTAAATAATTTGCCATCGCTCAATTTTCATTAAATATACCATTAGCTAATTTTCCATAACTCAATTGATATTGACAGTAAAAATGTTTGTGTATAATGCATTTTAAGTACGTGTTCTTAATACAAACGATACAACCTGCGTAATAACGATCAAAGAAATGATAAAAAGGGTAGAAATATATATCTTTTATATTTATTGAAATCAGACTAAGCCCATTTGTAAATAATATTATGTCAAAAAATATAGACCTACATCGCAACAGTCCCTCGGCAACTCGTTATATCTTTGAGAGCTACTGGCGAGGAAATAGGACTCCAGTCTGACGGCTGTCCAATTTGCGCCGTTACGCGTCCACAAGCACACCGTTCAACGTGTTAACAAGATAATAATGTTTCTAAATCTAAAAAATATATTGCACAATTCCCTGGGATACTCGTGAAAACAAATTACATCCAAAAAGTGTAATATTACAATACAAAATCTAATGGACTGGCTGAAAGCTGATTGTGACTTGACCAGCCAATAAAAAAGACTTCGAAATATTCACGTAATCTTTATTAATGCTGAATTAGTTTTACTCTTTAGCACGTACCTTAGCCAGAAGCCTTAACCTAGCTACCACGATCAGTTTAAAAAATAAACGTGAAATATTTTTTAAAATGTTTCTGTTAGCCCGCAGATATAGTAGTAAACATAAGGGTAACCCCTTGCTGGTCGGCTAAGCGCTGGTAATGTTCCTAGGGCCGCAGATGGGCAAAGGCGGCCGTAAACACATACTATCATGTAGCTAGTGTGCTCATTTGTCGGCTATTAGCATAAAAACTGAGCCCAAGTGTAAACATGTATTTAAAGTGTAAAGGATTACCCATTTGTCTTACAATTTTATAAATAGAATTTATTTTCTACATATTAATGTTTTTAATAACACGCTTAATTAAATAGAATTAAGTTAACAGGTTGTTTTTATAGTATTTTCACCTCTATATCATTAACATTTTTTTCCTCTTACAATTTAAACATCATATTTAATCTGTTAAGCTTATTTATATAGCTTTTTTTTCAACAAAGTAAGAACCAAGCTAAGATATCGTCATTTCCATTATGCGCCTAACAACTGATACGCGCGGGCAAAAAAAATCCTGTAATACACATAAATAACTGATCTTGGGCTTAAAATTACTCACAGGCAATTTGTCAGGAAAAAAGTATCCCCGCGTAACAAATGGCTCAACCTTTTTTTGCGAAGACTAACGAAAATTTCTAATCTGTTACATCTAACATGTTTTACAAATATACCAGAGGTCTAGTGGCTTTTCACTAGATTATCTCGATATTTACTATCTGTTTCAGATACCGAAAACCTTTCTGTCTTTACAACTTACGAACAAGAAGGACTCCAAGGTGCAAGATTTATTTAAATAAATAAATCATGCATATAAATTTGATACAGAGTAGTAATTCATAAACGTCACAGACAAATTGATACCGGTATTTTATACTGATTTGTATTCGTTTCACTTATAAAAAAAAAGATAAAATTTTTATCAAATTCGCAAAATAAGTATTAAAAATAACTCACCTATTAAGAAAAACATCGTGAAATATAAGATATTGAAGAATATTAATTTGTAACTGTTTAAAATAAAATTAACTAAATCGTTCTTTAGACAGCTTACGTATTTCATGATGAACTGTAAACCTACTGTAAATAATTAATATTTATGGGTGAACAGCTAGTTTTCAATACACAGACTAATTAGAGACGACAATTAAATATTAAAAAAAAAGCTTTCCCGATTCCTTGTGTTTCTCATGGCACCATATATGGCAACACTAACAATGAACCAAGAACAACCATTTATCTGTCACTTAAATGTCTGTCCCGGCCGAGAATCAAATCCGAGAGCCGTCGCTCAGTAGACTCTACAAACTGGGTTACGTAGCCATCAATAGCAGCAAACCTATTTCCTATCCTATCGTAGATACTAGAGACACTCCAGACAAATCTTTGGTCCCTTAGATTGTAGTGCGCAGTAGTGGGCCATATACTATGGAAAATTAGAATGTTACTTAAGAATGCACCAATTTATTTAATAGTTAACACATAACACCACTAATATTTAAAATTTTGTCATCGGTAAATTATCGATTTCACTCATAGTGTAGCCATATATTCATAAATAACGATTTGGCGCATCTCTACAACTTACAATGTCGAAAAGAAAAAATCAATATGAAAGCTAGTAAAATCTTATAAAAAAAACAAACTTGCGCGAGCGTCTTCTCACAATCGATATATAAGTATTATAAATTACGTGTAATATAACTTTAACGTGGCGGGGCATACACTACAAATGCGCTATATTTCATCATGTAACTTGACCCTCAGGCGACACTGCAAAATTATAGGCATGAGGGAAAGATAGGACACGCGCTGTTTCTGGTGTTCCTTAGTTTATGGGAAAACCCGTAACGATTTCGTCTCTTTACATCCTCTCCGCTGTCAGGACTATTTGCACTACATAAGTAAAATAGAAATCACTATGAACTGTTACAGAATGTAGTAGGAAAATTATTAATAGCAATAATTAGAACTATCACGGATGACGATTGTAGGCTAATTAGATAGAAATCTAATTTTAATCAATATCCTTATTATAAGCGACTTAAGTTAAAAAAAAAAGTTAAACGTTTACACACTCACACCCCCGCACTAGGATTCCCTGTATTGCGGGTTGCATGGACATATACAATTATCACATCACAAACACCCATGACCCGAAATCAAACATTTATCTGTCACATAAATATCTGGCCCGACCGGGAATCGAACCCGGGACCCCACGCTCGGCAGGCAGGGTCAATACCAACTGGGCTACGGGGTCGTCAAAGTGTGTTTGTCGCCGATAGCTTATTGGTTGTTAGCCAATGGGGTGAAGTTGCCACGGAATTCAAATAATCCATGCAGTTATCATCGTTTTAATTAAATTACCATGGTATTTAAGAATATTTAAATATTTTAATTCATACAACAATTTATAATATCTATAACAGCGGCCATTTCATATGACCGCCAGGCTTTCTAGTTAGATGTGTTTGTGTAATGATACGCTCCTAAAGATATATAAATCGGTTGACAAACCTCAAGGAAAATTTGATTAAATAAAAAATATTGAACAGTTATTATAGGTTTCATAGAAAATTTTCGGTGATACGGCTTTTTAAATTTCCCCCTTTATTTTGCATCCTTCGAGATGTACAATGAAAGTTAAATAACTTAGATTTAGGTACAGCCAATAAAAACAACCCCACTATTTATCTTCACTAGTGAACAATCCACACGCATCTGGGCCGTTTTTTACTAAACAATTCAATGGATATCAATTCATTGATTTTAGATACACATTCATCAAATAGCAATTGAATCGGACCGTGTAAATAGAATTAACTTTTATTCACTGAGCAGGTAGGTCAGCGACGGGTAAGATCGATTTTTGCCAATTGCATTAAGATTTGGCGAAACCCGTATTGCTAAGCACATACGCAACTTTCAGTTTAAATTTCAGACTTGTAGACAAGTGAGTTTATTTCTTCCACTTGTAACATTCTTAATACGTCGACGATTCAAACGCGAAGCAGGAAATATTTTGACGCGGGAAGCTATGTGAGGCGCCGATATTTCAATTGTTCACGGGACCGGCAGAGTTTATAGCCGGGCGTCGAGTGACGTCGTAATAGGGACACAAACATTACCTACCCTTTTAAATTGAATTTCGCGCAATTTATCAGACGGGCCCTGATAAAATACGGTGCACCCCCCACCCGGAACAATTTAATCCGCGGGGTGTGTTCTGTTATTTATTGAATGACGTTTTAGAGTTTTAACGTGATTCCAAATGGAGTGAATCTCGAATTACTTAAGTAAGTAAGTGCTACTCGCTTAAGTCATCGGTTCAGTAAAAAAAGCATAAAACACTTAAATAAATTATTTCGGGCATTTGTGAAAAAAGACATACTAAATATTTTCAAACTAGCCCCTTTCGTTTTTCGTTTATATATTGATTGGATTCGAGTTCAATTAAAATTTTTATTAGATGTACCATTGACGGTAAGTTTATGCATAGATGACAGTATACTATCGTAGTTTATGTCAATCAGATTTTGGCACAGATACCACCGTCCAGAACTTCGATTCTAACCTACCAATTTTGACATGTTTTAATACAAACCATACCTACGCTTTTTAACCGTAAAGATCGCTTCAAAATTGTTTCATTAAAAATACATAGTTTTTCTAATCCGACAAGTAAAAAAAATCCAAAATTGGAACAGTACTGTTATAAATATGTCTCTGTATACAACCAACGCAAGGTGTCAGAGCGAGGGCGATAGTGCGCACACGATGCTCGAAGAACATTCTATTAACATTGCGCAGCCACCTCAACTTTAATAGTATTACGGAGGAAAGTTTCGCAAGCCCGCGTGTCCCCAGGAAATTCGCTAAAGTTGTTAAGTTCGATCGGATTAAACTAACATTGCTCTATAATACGTAATGTGTTTAGATTCGGTACGTGAAGATAATATATTTTTAATCATCATAGTTTCCCTTTCATAACGTGCAGCATTATCAAATGTTCGTTATATGACTCGTCATATGGAATATTTTAGTAGGTAAGCAATATAAACTAAGATTTTTTTTGCGAAGGGTCACGTACATTAATCTATACCGGCGTGGTTCTAATCCGTGTATGAGTAATAGCCTATTCTGTGCCCTAATTATTCCGTATAATATTCAAAATCATAGAGGTACGCGCTTAATTATTATGCGTATAACGTAATTGTGGATTCGGAATTCGGAAGTGAGACATTAGAATTCTCCTGAACTATATCAAATTTCATGTATAATGAAATATATATTCAAAGCTTTTAACAGATAACAAATTCGGTTAACTTTTCCTTTACGTTTCGTTTAAAAAAGGCTTAGCAAGTCGTTGTTCAACAAAACGGTATCCATATTCTTATCGCTATAGCTCATATGCTGTAATCTACCATTGATTTATTTATGAAGTAATGTATTGTCTACGTATTTTGAAATCTCACTAGTATAAACCCATAAACTAACCACTATAATTAATAGATTGTTGTAAAGTTTAGTTACAGGAAGGGCTGCTTTCTGTACAGAAATCAAAAAAGGACAGTTTCTTTTTTCAGTAGGAACCTTTTCAATTTATTGCAATTAATCAGCAATTACTGGAGGAATAAATTGTTGAAAATATTATGAGTGAAGTTATGCGATAATATAAATTAAATTTTTTTAAACAGAAAAAAAAAATTTAATCTTTTATCGGGTATTAGAAAAGAATATCGGGGCAAAAACTAGATTTACGAGACTGTTCTCTAGTGAGAAGCTCACGGAATCTGCTGCAGTCTTTGTAACGAGCCTCTTGATCTTCTTCAGAGAGCTGACCAATCGACATTCATTTGTACAAATGAACCAAGTCCTCCACCCGACGTTTTTTCTTTTTCTTTGGGTCGACCTTGTACTAGACTCTGCAGGTGACGATGAAGAAGCACAGGGTTGATGCATACGCATAGTAAATTCTATGTCTGCTCCTTGTAACAACTTTTATTTTTATTTAAAAACGATCCCCGTTGAGCGCCGATGCAACCCACTTTTTGTTGAATTTAGTCGAAACACTTGAAATTTTTAAATACATTTCCCACAGTGATTCCGAAGTCACATTCGTAATATTGTATTTTTGCTATATAAAACTCATTAAACGAGTATTTTATCTTCCTTGAAATGGCATACTTGTTCTGAAAAAAAAAAACAAAAAGTGTTATTTGGATTGGTTGTGGTATATAAATATATGGCATTTTAAATCTAAGTGATGTACCAATAGCATATAAAAAAATTTGACTAGATACATGGAAATAAAAAAGTTACATTCGATAAAAGTTAAAGAAATATGAAAATTAACATAGTTTTTAACCCAATGTTTAAATAATTACTCAAACGCACAGACTCTACTTAGAATCAAATCAGAAGTGAAATATAAAAGTACAATTACTATAGAGTAAAATCTAAGAGTAAGTTTAGAGATGTTTTCGAAAACACGGCAGAATTGCAACAAATATGTTTACGTAAATACATTTACCGTGTCACCTATGTTCAACCCTTGTGACTTATGACTGTAGAATGTTTAGTGCATTTTGACATTGGAAATGTCTTTTCGTTCGCTTCAGTGTAGGCTCCGATTTAACAAAAAGTGAGATCCCCTTATATCTCGGAGAATTGTGAAGATATGATATTCAAAAAAGCTCAAAAGACACGTATTCACGAGAGTTGTAAGGTGTAAAAAGAATTATTCGAGCAAGTCAAAAACGAAAAAAGGTATGGCCGACATAGTGAAAAAAAAATTCAATTTTTCCAAATTTTTGATTTTGGCGATCGATATTCCGGAAACGAAGAATGATATCAAAAATTCGTTTCCAATGTGCTCGATAGTCGTGTGAGGCACGAAATCTGTCAATTTTTTACCTAGAATTATGACCTTGGGGTGTGGTTCAATCCTTTAACTACATGTAATCACTAATTAGAGGATTGAAGTGACTTTTGTCCACCTAGCTTGTTCTAGGTGAATCGCTGTGCGTCGATATTACTGTACAGTTCAATATCTTAGTAGTCAAAAATATTGCCAATTAATCATACCCACAGTAACCTTTAATCCAACTATTATGTTTACCTTGCTCTTCAAAAACACTTAAAATGTTTAATGTGCCGTGTAATGTAAGAGAAAATGTTTTCACAAAACTTTTTTTATGTTTTTTTTTTTTGTAATTTATGACACAAAATGTGTTTTACTCATACTTAGTAATAAAAATTACTATATTTTTTTTAACCGAATTATTCTTACAGCTTTCATATCTTTTTGATGAACTTTTCGTATATTTTAAGCAATTCAAACTAGCAACACTAGTAGGTAGCCAGCTGTGGTGCAACTTGCCAAGTTGTCATGTTGTCAAAAAATGTCAGCCAACAAGGAAAGTAACCTTGTTCAGGCTTATATTGAATTAAATAAATTTTGTCAAAATAGTGACTATGATAGAGCACTAAAAGCCACGGGAAAAAGTAAGTAAAACTAACAAAATTAATATATTGCTCCTGATGTTTATAGAATATATATATTCTATGTACCACTTGTTTGTACACATCTTCTGAAACAATCTTTACTATTTTTAAGTGAAACAAGCCCTTTTTTTGCCCTATGTAATCTAATATTAAATTTAATATTCGTGGTATACCATTTTAACATATCAACAAGTAACAAGTACGTAAAAAAACGTTTACATCATATGACTTAACCTATTTGATTTTGATCTGCTGTGTCACCATTAAGTATAACATTTTGGAATAATTTATAGACTATATAATATAGGAAAGTGCGATGAGTAGAGAAAAGACATACTGCGCCTACCCTAGATAATAAAATAAGGTATATAATGCATACATATAAATAGATCAATTATTGTTGGTATTTCTAACATATTCACAATTTATTTGGAAACTTAACAGATTATTTAAATAAGTAATGAAAAATTAAACTCATTTAAAATTCAGTGTTAAACAACCATATCGTACATTAATTCCAAATTGATTAAAAACTCAGTATCCTTATAAAATTACCATCCTTTTTTTGAATTTGGTGTTCCCTACAGCAAATGAATTATTTGTTAAACACATTATTTTTTACCTAGTTATGTAATACATAAAATGTGATAAAGGAGAAAAGAACAAAAACAAAATTCTATCTCTAAATGAAAAATAAATTTTAAATTTGGAAGCAAAGAGTAATAACCAAGTGCTTTTTCCAGTTCTCCAAATAGCCCCCACAGAACAAAAAGCATTCCACTGTAAAGTGATCTGCTACATCCAGCTACACAATTTCAAGGAAGCTCTTGCAGTTCTCAGCAACCCCAAGAATGCTGCTCTGTCTTCTAATCTGCAGTTTGAGAAAGCATATGCACAATACCGACTGAATTGCCCTAAAGATGCGTTACAGACTGTTGATAGTGCTCCTGAGTTGACACCGGCTTTGAAAGAATTAAGGTATCATGGATTTGTTTGTGAAATACAAAATTAAGCTACACTAAATGATAGAACTACAGTATTGTTAATTCTATTTTGCCAGTATGGGATTAATAAACTTTCACTTTAAACAATTTTATTAATATTATTCATTAAATTTGAAGAAATATACAATTCTAGACAGTTGTCTATAAAACTTTATTTGTTATATATTCAATATTATACCACAAAGTAAGTCATATAATGTTTAATAAAATAAGTTGAATATTGACTGAGGCTAGTACCCAGTATCTTTTTTGTTTTTTCGAGGAATGCTCAAAAAATATCTTACCCCTGAGGAGAAATTTTGTATTAACTGGGATATTTGTATCCCTTAAAGCCACCTTACAGCGATCTAGGGCATATGGAGAGACTATAACATGTCATTTATGCATTGGTTTATATCCCTATTATACAGAATTAAACAACATAAATAGTAAGAACATCTGATGTACTTGACTTGAGATTTCTTTTTTGTCTTGCAGGGCACAAATCCTGTATCGGCTTGAGCAGTACCAAGACTGTTATAATCTTTACCGTGAAATAGTAAAGAATACCACCGATGAATATGAAGATGAGCGAAAAGCCAACATATCTGCCGTTGTGGCCAACCTTGGAGCTCTCAATCCTGTGAGCATATTAAAAATACTTTCCCTGTCACTAACTAATTATACACAATTTAGTGTAAACATATAAAAAAGAGAAAAGAATAATAGTTGTATGTCAACATATATTTGTACATGGATTATCAAAGATTGCCATAACCTCCAGTGTCGCTAGTTGCAGATTTGGATTTATTTCTAAAAGCTAATTTATTTAAGTGTTAATTATTTAAGAGTTCAGTCATGTCACAAGAGTCTAAGAACTCTTATTGTGTTGATATCATAAACTAACTGTCATGTTTTCAGAAAATTAATGTCAGTATTGGATTTTAAAATTGACAATAGCTTCATATTGACCTGTTAATGACTGTTAATAACCTCACTGAGTTAACCACTGCACTCCCTTTAACACCCTACAATATTACAATAATATAAATCAGACAATATATTGCCAAGAAAGTTGTTGAAGTTGGTGATTTAACAATATTCTCTATTCAACGATGAAACCATGACATATGCACGAGCTATGTTGCATTAAATATTAATATGTAAATTAATTGCAGTCAGCAGACTTGCCACAGTTTGAAGAGACGACGTATGAGCTGTCGTACAACGCTGGCAGCACGCTCGCTATGCGCAGCAAGTATAATGAGGCACTGCCTGTGCTGAAGAGAGCCGAACAGTCGTGTTCCGAGAGTGTGATCGAAGACGGAGGCACCGAAGAGGAAGCCAAGGAGGAAGCTGCTATCATCAGGTTAGATATTTATTGCACATAACTTAACATACTTGTTATTTTAAGAAGACTAATCTCCAGCTGCATAAAAAATTACCTCCGAATTTATTAAAATTTTGATAATTTCAATTAAATTCTTTGTATACGATGTAAAGTCGAAGGAAGTTCTGATTTCTCGGGTGACATTTTTTTTCTCGTTGATGTACCAGACGTGTCACCCACCGATATCCATACCGCTTAAAGTGTCAATGACGCGTTGCCAGCCAAATAGAAAGCAATAACCACGCTCTTCAACTGGCTCTCCAACACCAAAGCTCCTTATAAACATACCGTAACTGTTCTCGTAGGACGCTGTAGGGGTAATAATTGTCAATGGGAATATTCTTGTGTGTACTGTCGGAACTGCATATATATGAAAATTCGTGCCAAAATTTAGACATTGTGATGCGAAGCCTTCTCATTCAATATTTCGCCCTTAAAGCTTATTTCGCTTTTCCTTAAAAATCGTTATACCATAATGTCAGCCAGATGTTGCTCGCATTTTAAATAGCGAGTAACAACTCAATTCGCGGCCATAACGGCGGTGGTCCCAACAGACTAAGAGATAAATGTTGGGTTTGACATGAAATATAACCAATCGCCAGGGTGCAGCAAGCATATTGCCTGCAGCAGGTGGGCCGCGAGAAGGAGGCGGCGGCGGTGTACCACGCCGTGCTGAAGGATAAGCCCAGCGACCAGGCGCTAGTGGCTATTGCCAGCAACAACCTCGTCGTCATTAACAGGTCAGCTTATGTTGGTACATCTCCACGTACTCCACGTTAGCTCTTTCAAATTATAGGATAAGGACCACTCACTGATTTGTCTATAAATACAAAAGAAAAAATATAGTCCTTGCTTTGGTGACGTACATTTTTAGGAAAGCTGAATTAATGAGTTGTTCATATAATTTTCACGTTACACAAGGAAATGCGAGCCTAATAGTAGGTACAGTTCTACTACTACAGACATTGACATGCACGTCAAATGTGTCGAACAACCTGAATCACGTATTTAAGTTTTCTACAGTGCTTACTTCCTAGATATAAAGGCTCAATACAATTGAAGCACGATCGCTTCCCAAGCATGTTGCCACAATGCTGTTACTTCTACAGTGGTGACCCCGACGTACAATTGAGCTACGATCCCGTTGCACTACGTCATGTATATCGCAGATCAATGTATCTACTACACGAGCCTCAGAAACTAATGCGTTATGTTATTCGTATAAAGAGAAAATTCTACTTTTTAATATCTTAGCAACACGTGTATTTTAATATTTTAGCGTGTATCGGGCCATTCACGTGTAATGTTGTGTGTGGACAGAGATACGAACGTGTTCGACTCGCGCAAGCGCATGAAGGCCGCCACGGCGGAGGGGCTGGAGCACAAGCTCAACTCGAGGCAGCGGGCCGCGATTATGTACAACCAAGCAATACTCGCCATCTACTCCAACCAGGTCGGTTTACGGTGGCCAGATAACGTTGGTTAGAAATTTATATACGGTGAACTCGCAGTGGCCGAGTGGCTTTGATTGGCGTTTTGATATAGCGTTATTTCGGCACGATTGACACTACTGGGTTTATTGTGCTAGTGGCGTTCATAATATTACATTTCGCTTACTATCGACCCTTTTCCCAAATCTCTGTTAGAGTTTTGGGAACGGTTCTCACCGCAAACGATTAAGTCTCGGTCGGTCCACCGTGTGTGTATGGTATTTACTAAAATTTAATCTCCTTATAATTGTCAAAATTTCTAAACGTACTCCAGAACTCTATTCCAGAGAGCTTTGGAGAGGTTAGTGCCGAACCAAATTTAAAGATGCTTTCAGTTAGGGTTCACGGAAGTTCTCCAAGAAATTTGCTACATTCGGGCACGCATCCTACTACAGACTGCATCCGCCGCTTAACTCACTTAAGATCAATACAAATCGGGCTCGGAGCCGCCCAGGCGTGCTCATACACACACCGGTGATAATAACAGTAACGTTCCTCGGCAGCCGGACCTGTGCAAGCAGTGCTGCGTGAAGCTGTCCCGCGAGCCGGGGCAGGC
>PDGT01000033.1:3261461-3292855 GCA_003671415.1 Megathymus violae
CTGCTCGCGCAGGTCGACACTCTGTGAATACAACGGCATGATGTGAAGTAGGACGGATAAACCGTTTCTTCGGGCGTCCTCGGTAATGTTGGCACTAGCAGTCGTAAAGACTGAAAACTTTGTTCGGTTTTCCACCCTACGCTAATACGTCTCTACTAATATTTAAAAGAGAGAGTGTGTTTTTTTATATGCGGAAGGTAAACTCCGGAACAACAGCACCTATTTGCAAAATTATTTAACAATTTACAAGGTACATTACCTCGGATGGGCATAACCTTTATGCTTTAGCATCAATACAAGAACTTCAATAAAGAAAAAAGAAAATTAATATGAGTGTTTCAAAGGTCACTCATATATTATTTATAATATCTTTAATTCGTTTCCAGGGCGACCGCAAGGCGGCGGTGAAGGTTCTAGAGGAGAGCGAGTACAAGTACCGGCCGGGGGTGATCGGCGCGCTGTACACGCTGCTGTCCGCCGACAACGAGCACGAGAAGGCCTCGCAGCTCTTCACCGATGTCTACGAGCACTACAAGGATGACGTTCAGGTCGGTCGATTACAATTGTCAGACGAACGCCTCGCTCGTGCGTCGGAGACCCTTCCAAGAGTGGTGTCCTGGGTTCGAATCCCGGCAGGGGAATTTATTTATGTCACGGAAATGTTTATTCCCTTATGGTACGTGGTTGTGAAATAACATGTGTCAATTCCAGTGTTATTTTATTAGTATGTATTTATTTCTTAGTTTAAATATTGAATGGGTAGACGGAGAACTCTTTGATACTTATGGCTACACTGGAAATTAGTTGCCTAAATAAATAAACCTGAATATCAGTGATTGTTCAGTCACTAGAAATATGACAAATATCAACAACTGTTATGTAACCTTAGCAACTATTTAGCGCACTTTTCGAAATACTGTAGTACTTATGGAGTTAAGCTACAAGAAGTCAGCTGGTTTGTTATCCGACATTCGGTCGCGCTCGATATTGTTAGTTGTTTTCTTGTAATCATTGGAAATACACACACTACGAACGAGTTTTTGCCATTACTAGATTTCAATATTATTCATAATAACTATTCAATGTGTTTACGAATATATAGTCCATACTCTTAAGAGATGCTCACCCAATATAAAATTACACTCATAGGTTAATTGTTTTTTGTATCTTTAAAATTATTATAATTACACGTTAATAACAATTAATCTAAACAATTTTATGTTCGATAGATGTTATCGTCGCTGAGAAACATGTGGCGCGCGGCGGCTGATGCGCACAAACGCGCCGGAAACGCAGAGGCCGCGGCGGCCGCACTCGAGGCGCTCGCGCGCGCCGCCCCCGGGGACAAGCGCAGCCTCGCGCGGCTCGTCAAGGCGCTCGTCGACCAACCGGAGCGCGCCCGCCAACTGGCCGCTGGTCTGCCCCCGATATCAGAGCTCGAGGTGATTTTAAATTTAGTAAAAAATTTGACTCGAAGGACCAAAGTCCAGGAAAAGGTCAATTGATCGGAATGTATATCAACCTGTGCGTGTCCGGCGGCTGATCACTAAAATACCGCCGATGTCAGAGCTCAAGAAGATTTGTAACAAAATTTCAAACAATCAGCTACGGGTCACCTAATGTTCTTGGTTTATTTTTACCTACATAATAATGAAAACTAATCAATTTATGTCGTTTGAATAAAAGTCATAATTAAATCCTATATCGGACCCATAGCAAAAGTCGAGTAAGGACTAACATTAACTCAAACTATTCAGTTTATGTTGTTTGAATAATTGTCATAATTAAATCCTATATCGGACCCATAGCAAAACTTAAGTGCTGATTGATATTAACTCAAAGAGAAATGAGGCCATTGTTGCATTTCACTGTTTTCACTAGATGACAAATAAAGTTTATCATTGTCACGGTCTATAACTTGAGGTGATGAACTGGTGAGGTGACAATTAAGTGTTCCAGGTTACACTTTACTAAGTACACAGATAACTGACTGCTGTACCATAAAGCTCGCACTTGGTTCCCTTGTTGTCTTTTATAACTGATTTGATGAACAAGGTCCCTTTATAATTTATACAGATCATTTGAAATTGCATCAATATATTAAAACTGGACAATATTCAAACGTTACAGAAATAAGTAACTAAATGTTCAATTATGGAATTTAAACAATAAAATGAATATATATACATATTATATTATACTAATGTATACTATAAGTATTCGCCTCGAAGGACCAAGGCACGATCTAAGAAACAGTTAAGTGAGACTAGATATGTTAAAATTACTAATATTACAATATTGTTTTCCATGTTGCAGGGTAAAATCGATATTGAAGCGTTAGAATCATCAAAATGGATGATGGGCGCTAAGGTTGTGAAGAAAACGGCGAGCAAACAGGAACAGTCCCCTGGGTATGAGTCTTTATGGTGTATTTTTGCTCAATGTCAAAACTTTTTTATGAGACATCTGAGAATGACCTGTAACCCCTATGGGAAACTATTTCAACCTCGAATATTTAATAATATATATATAATATTTAATAAATGCAGTACCAATATTTAGTAGTATTAAGTAGCTAACACCAAATTATTGATACCTCGTTGTAAAGGTATGGGAGGTTGGAAATTTATCAAAGATAGTGGTCAGCCAACTTAACATCGAGATGAGATGGTTTGGTCATAGTTCATCTGATTGTAGACTCTTCTAGATTATCAATGGGCCACTTGTACTTAAGAAGAACCCTTATTTATGATTTAGGTCTTTTTGACACATTACAATCAAGCCGAACTGAAACCCAGTTGTGCCATATATGCTTACAGGATGTTTCACTGTAAGAAGTAAAAAAAATATTTTGAGTGAAAAAAAAAATATATAAAAGCAATGGGAACGTGGACTATAAGCCGTACACGAGCTAGGATTATGATAATAGCTGACAGAATTAGCAGACTGCAGTGGGCGGCGACTGGCCGAGTAGTTTGAACTGATGTGCTTCGACTGAGTGACAATCACGCATCGGGAAAGAATGATGCCTATATCTGGCAGTGGAGTATAATAGGCAGTTGAGTGGAAGCAAGAGAAAACAAAGTCCTTGCTTTACGATTTTATCCCATCACTAAACTTCTGTTACATAAATTAGTGCCTCAGCCAGGGATAAAAATCAAAGCCTTATTCGCTAAGCTTAATAATTATATCGTTGTAAATAAAATTAACAACTGTTTGCACAGCACGCCCGGCTCGGAGCTGTCCCAAAAGAAGAAGACACGGCGGAAGCGCAAAACGAAGATCCCGCCCAACGCGGACCTGTCCAAGCCCCCGGACCCAGAGAGGTATGTCTACTCTCTGATTCTCAAATCTCACCGATCGATCTTTTTTATATATAGTTGTTAATTACACGTATATGTCACTGAACTTCTCATAAACGGCTGGATCGAATCTGATGATATTTTCTTTGTATTTAAGTTAATACCGGGATAGTTTAAATTTACAATTACGTAGTAATAGCTGACGTTGCAATAGGGAAATGTTAAAAAATGTTCGCTGAACCCGCTAATAGCAGGCAAGCCAGCGTTGCGGCTGGTCTCCGTCTGCCGGGTTCGTTAGTACCTTTATAATGTTCTTGAACGAGCAGTGCGACCGGCCAATCGTAGGTGATCGCTGGCGCGTATGGACATCGCTACGCCAAGCTAGACGGTAACGCATTGCCTGGCAAAAAGGTAAATCAAATCCGTTCGTTAACCAGCGTCAACACTGCAACCGAACCGAGTTTTGTAAATGTTGCATGCTTGGTTTTTCAAAGGAGAGTGGTAACCTAGTTAACAATTCTACCACCATGTACGTGCCATTGGTGTTTAGCTACAACATACAGAGTCCAATAACCAAAAAAAGGAACAATGTAAAGCAATTGTTTTGATCAAATCGGACACCACGAGACGAAGAGGTTGGTTTGGATACAGGAGTGTAAGAAGTAAACCCCTCAAACATATTTACGGGTTTAAAATTAAGCTCCTACTACTATCTAATGTAATCTTAAATAGAATGTTATTTAAAAAAATATGTCTGTCGTTTCGTCATCGGTCGCTCGCAAAGGAGAAGACAGGAGTTTGAATCCAGCACGCGACTCTTTCAAAAATTGCTTCTATGAAATGTAAATTCTATGTGCGTATTACAAATTAATAAATGACTTGCTGTGATGAAGGAAAACATGAAGAAACCTGCATTCCTGAGAGTCCTTCGCAACGAACTCACACGTAACCAGCGTGGCGGAGTATGGACTTAGCCCCATACGTTGTGAGAGGATACCGGAGACCAGTAATGAGATAATTAAAGGTTGTTATGTTAAATGTTGCCATACTGCAGATGGTTGCCGAAGTACGAGCGCGCCGCGTACCGCAAGCGACGCGGCGTGCGGCGTGACGTCATCAAGGGCAGTCAGGGGATGACCACGGCCGCCGTCGACCAATAGTCAGTACCTAACATTACGTTTTGGAACCACTACTTGACCAGTGTCGACAGTGAGCACTGAAAATTGAGTAGGTCAAAACGTGGGATGTTGATGTCATTTCGAAGGGTCTGAATTAGTATCCTGCTCAATTTTAAATACGTATTTAAAATTAATTATCACATTATGAGAAAACCTGCATGGACATACGGCGCGGGAGGCGCGGTCGGAGATGACAGCTGCTCCTACAACACAACAGCTCTTGCAGCTGACCCTAGACTCATTTTTGGGGATCTCCATGACGTCCATATATTAAATAAGATGCATTGGTTCAATAAATTAATTGTGACAAAATCTACAATTTTGGAAGTTACGCCTGAATTCATACAAAAAATTTCAATTTCTGTAATTTATCACTTCCGATTGTCATACGGCGTCGGGTAATGAGCGAATCAGTAGACTTTCCAATTTTAATAAAAAAAAATATCATAAAACTTTGGTTTGATAATAAATGGCCGTTAATATTCCAACAGCGACATGAGTAAGCAGACGCCGAGTGTAGCCGCGACCACCGCTAAAAGCCCACGTGTGGAGCCTAAATCCTCGGAAAGTGCCTGGCAACGCAAGCAGCAGCAGAAAAAGAAAGGAAAAGGCCGCAAGTGGTAGCGTCTTTGTCCACACCGAGAGGGGGAGGCAACCGTACAAAGGGAAATATTTTTAAACAATTTTTTTTATTGATATAGCAGAAGCAGAGGCAGTCCACTCGGTTAGAAGCGAACACTCCACCACATGGACACGTGACCCTAACGCAAATCTCAAACCTGTCACAAATGCATCAGATATTAGTAATCAAAAACATTTATGCACTCAAATTTAATCACGTCCTTCGTTACGAAAAAATAAAGTATGGGAAGAACCCACGTTCATTCGGATCCATCGCTCCCTCTGCCAACAAGGGGCGCCACTGCGGTGATCAATTACCAACGGATGTAGAGCAGACTTCTGCTCGTGTCTTGCTTAATACATCAGAAACATTTAAATTACACTAACGACAGAAACTAGTCAGTTACTCCCCCTCGGTGGATCTTGAAAACGTATAGTTCGTAACGTATAAATAAATAATGTAAAATAAATACGACGGCTAAGATCAAAGTGCGTTGTCATTCACACATTGCTTTTTACATAAAATAAGTTAATGCTTTACAACGATCCCACCTGATGGTAAGTGCTGATGAAGTTAGGAGTTGAGCGCATTAATTTGTAATAGCCTTCTCCTCTCCTCTCCTCTTGACGACTTCCACATTATGATGTAGGCGGGAACACCGGCGCAGGCGAGCTGTTCCAGTCCTTTGCAGTGCGCATGACGAATGACATCATTCAATTTCATGTCTTGTCTTTATATTAATGGTAGGTGAGTCTGTTCATGACGTGCAATAACTTGACCAATAGAGGTAATTTTCATGTATCCTTGTTTTATCAATAATGTTGGTTTAAGGCTGCCAGAAGCTGGTAGCTGGCGCTGTTGTGACATTATTTATACATTTTATATGTATAATCCGAAACGAGTTGTATTTCATTATATCGCAACGCGACCACCTTGTTATGTAATGCATGCTTTGTGTGCGATTTGTTCGCTAACGTGGTAGTGTATTTTGTCGATGTACATTTACACAAAATGTCTATGGGTGAAGCTGCGGTATATATAAATAGTGTAAGGAAAATATTTTTGAATAAAGTGAGACTGATTGTCACTTTGTGAGTATGAAACGTTTCAAACAACCATTTCCAAATTTCAAAGGGCATATTTCGTAGTTCGTATGGCCTAAGCACTTTCGACATTTAACTTGACAAATCTCACTGAAGCAGCTTGCAGTAATTTCTGGGTGTACTCTGTTATGAAAAAAAAACTAATGCTATGCAGCAGGCCAATTGTGAAATGAGGCCATATTAATGTATACACCTTAATTCCTAACAAAGCTTTCTGCAAGTTTTTAATAAAACTTTGTTTAAATATAAATTCTTTACTGCCAGTACTTTCTTTGTAATTTTAAAATATACCCATCTGTTTTTAAAAGGAAACTTGTTTGAATAACAATATACAGCTTTGTTATGATGAAATAAATTTAATTGGAACGTTATACATTTGGCGACAATGCTAACCAACGAGGGCAAATTTATGTGGTGGAAACAACGTACCTACACACTGCCGGTTATACTGTCTAATATAAGATTTTTATTGCATACTCGTGTTTTATTTGCATCTCCGATCCAACATTCGGTTCTCCACCACCGCCCAAGCACAAGCGTAACACCAAAGGCATTATCGAAGCTCTTGCAAGATTGCTTCCATTTATTAAATCCACTTATTACTGGCCTGATGTAAATAGTATCTTATAGTAAAGGATCTGGGTAGTCCTTTCATGAAACAGGAGCCAAGACTAAAATAGACGGTGTCAAGCCTACACACCTCTAACAGAACCTGTTAGCAATATAACAGGTGCAGTGGTGGAGTTGCAGTTTTGGCCGCCCAAGGCCCAGGCCATGTAGACACTAGCCGCCCCCTTTCTCAGCACTCCTCATTATACTGGTAGACTACTTTTGAATTTTTGTGACGATGCGATGGACCGCCCTAGGCCTTAAGAGCAAATCCGCCACTGAGCGGGAGAGTGTTAAGCGCAAAAATTTAAATTGAACCCGAGGATGGATGGGACCCCTTGCATTATATTGCAGACAAACGACAATAAATATAAGGCTCTTCGTGTTAGTAACATCATTACTTGCACCCTGAAATATTTTATGGCTCTGTAGTAAAGTCCTATGAGATTTTAAAACTCTAACAATCTGCCAATCTCCTGATGAACTTTTGACGTTTCTTCATTACTTGTATTGTCTTATTGAGTTAACAAGATTTCAACAAAGCAAATATATTTACTTTTGCAATCAACCTTTTTCTAATTGGTCTAATCTCCCATTTCCTACACAATACAATAAGTACAGTACTTATAATATATTCTCGTATTTATGATTCCAATTATATATTTTTCTGGCTATCTCACTCTCGCCGTGACCACGATGCACGTAACCGAGCATGGGTATCAAATACAAAACGTGGAAGGTATGATTCACAGTACACTTGTAATGTTGAATGTTCAGAATAAGATGAGTTTAAAATCATATGTTGCTTATAATAATTACTTAGAAATGTTTATGATTAAAATAAAATAACTTGATTTATTATAATAGTCTTAGCACATTATATTATTTTTACAATACAAGTCTCAGTTACAACTGATTATCTCTTAGCATTTTTTCTTTTAGACTTCCCGGGCCTCTGATTCTTCTTTTTGTTGTTCGGCTTAAAGTTTTTAGTCTTAAAATTGAATGGCTTCTTCTTAGCTGAACTGTTAAATCCGTCCATTTGATTGCTCGATTCCCTGGTATTTAATTTGGATCCTTTTTTTTTACCACCAAACCCGAATTTCTTATCCTTGCTGGCGCGTTTTTTATTAATTTTGCTTTTCAAATCCTTGCCCTTGTTCTCTTTGCCACTGCTATTGTTTTTACTCTTCTTATCGTCTAGAAAATCTAAATCCGTAGATTTACCTTTTCTAACCCTCTTGAGTTGTTCCAGCATGTGTTTCTTATCAGCGGCTTGTTTTAATTTAGCATCAATCTGAGACAAAGAATGATCATTATTTAATAGTAATGTACTGTGATGGGTATGATTGTAGTAAGATAATGTCAACTGCTATAAAATGAAATAAAAAATGATGTAACACCACAAATCAGGCTAGAATGTAGATGTGTGATCACATTTGTTCAAATTTTAGTATAGATTAAGCTTGGTGCATATTTTTGATGCTTAGATTGGTTAATATTATGATTATGTCAATTTGTATTTTAGTGTTTACCAGTTCTTACATGAATTTTATGTGAGTTTATTTTTTAGATTTGTTCATAAAAATGAGTTTTCGCATTGCGTATAAAAATTCAATTGCTTTGGTTTCTTGTCACCATTGTCTTTTGTTTATTTTCAACCAAATAAATAACTAAATTCTGGAGAATTTAACTACTGAAAGGATTATTTCAAACATATCTGCATCCCCTAAGTTATTCCATCAGGCGTGGTATTTACAAAATTATTTTCGTAGTAGAAGTGTTAATTAAAAATTTGTACTGTCATAATTTTAACTTTTAAGTTCAATGGCTTTGGCCGAGCTCTGATGAGTAACATAATAAGGACAAAGATGTTGTTTGCTGTTAACACCTTAGTATTAGTGTTTGTTTTGTTGTTTTCCAAAACATCGAATACAAGTGGTAACAATCCGTAACATTTTTATAAATATATAATGATGACACCAACCTGGACTCTCTTCGCTATCTTCTTTTGTTCCCGAAGTTGTCTAACCTTTTCCACCTTCGCCTGTGCGACTTGCTTCGCCATAAGATTCTTGCGCACTTTTTGCATGTGCTCATCTGTCTTGGCCATCTCTGCAAAGTAATCATCAGGCCTAGGAAAGAAAAGAATTTAACAAAACTTTAGTGGGAATCGATATAAAGCAGATAGATCGATAACAGTATAACAACAAGATCTATATAATTCAAAGCCATGTCAGTAAAATCAGTCTCAAATTATCAATCAAAGTTAAATGACAAAAAGTCATAAAATTATTATATTGTGAAATATACAATATTAATTAAAACTAAGATAAGTCAAATGCTCAGCAGTTGGCAATTAATTTAATGAAAGAAAATTACCGTCTTGTGGTAATATTGAGTTCCTTGAGTCTTTTAATACCATCCAGCACAGCTGCTTGGGCTTGTCTATGAATGAGGTTCTCCCGCTTGAACTCATTTAGAACAGGATCCTGTGCTGCATCATACACCTGGTTGCCTTTTGTATTCTCTTTAATGTTCCTAAAAACATTGTGACTAAATTATACTGGTTTTCATTGAGATGGATAAATAATGTCTAAGCAGTGTTGTCATAATGAAACCAAGTGAAAATTAACTGAACCGTATGCCTAGTACTGGCCTGTATGTAGCTTTAAAACATATAATACCAGGTGTTGCCTCTCTGTTTACAATAACTTATTAGATTCCATCCTGAATTTATCTTTTGTATCAGAACATTGCACTGTTATGACCAAACAATTTTGAGCTTTAATATTTACAAGCTTTAAAATAAACTTAGGTCAAAATTGGTTAAATAATTCTTACATATGGCTTATAAAAAAATCAATTTAAAAACATTTGAATTATGACATATAATTCATACCCAAAACTATTTGTTTATTACTTTTATGGATACAATAAAATATATGTTTAAATTTTTCAATATGGACCATTCATGGAACAGAAATGTTTGAGCAATACCAGTTGACAGTATACAAACTTTCTCCTCTGTGCAGTCTGCTCAATCTGCATGGCCACATCGGGAGCCATGGGAGCCACAGTTGTGACTAGATCCAGTGTCTCCAACCATGGCAACCGCAACTCGAACTCCTTTAACTTAACTCGAAGATCCGCCACATTGTTCACATACTTCTTCTCTACTTTCTCAATCTCCTCGTTGAGGCCAGGCTTTAGCAGACCTTTCGCGAAAGCTTCCTGTAACTGTATGAAGAATTTCATATTATTATGTATTATGATTTTTTTGTATAGTCTTTTTTGTATATTCTTTATATTGTAACAATTACTAATTAATTACTCTTTCATTACCTAAAACACCTTGAACTTCAGATGTAAATAAATTTAAGGTCCTACAAATTGATCATAAACCAATGCCAATGACTTTATTAAATTAAATTAAATTGAATAAATCCATACAATCTGAGACATACAAAATATACATTATATATTATACTATTCTTGTACATAATACATATATAAAATATTACGTAATAATAAACTAATACATACAATAAAAAATAAATAGAAAAATAGAATTAGGGATATGATAATGTGAACTAGAAAATATGTCTACTATGAAAAATCAATCTAATATCTCCTTTTGAAGGGAACCTGCTAACAAATTTTCGAATATCATCAGGGTGAGCCTTTGTAGCAGAATTGGCATTGGCAGCCATTTAAGCTGTAAACAAATTAATGAAAAATGATCATGCTTCCGAAGATAGAAAATGAATCAGATAGTTATTTAAAAGGCATTCTTAATTAGTATTGGTTAAACACACATCACCATAATCGATTGTAGGGAAAACAGGAGCATGCACCACATATTTTTATGTTAATAGCCGACAAACAAGCAGAAGAAGCACCTGATGGTAAATGGTCACCATTGCCCATGGACATCATTAAAGCTAAAGGTATAACTGATGCATTGATGGCCAGAAAAAAAGAAAGAAAGGAAAGTACTTTCTCTCAAGCCCCCAGCTGGAACAGGATGAGTCATTTGGCAGCTAAGTCAAGCAAGAGGGTAGTAGCTAGCCAGGGAGGCTTCATGGATAGATAATAATAGCAATATTAATATTAATGACTTTATAATAATATGATAGTATAATCCTTAAGGTAAGCTCTACCACGAAGCAGATGGGCCTATCGCCTCATATAACACCATGTTCTGCCAGCATGGGATTGGGGGGAGTATTCTAGACCACCCCAATAGGGCCAAATTATTTTATTCATTACAGGTAGAAAATTTCTTAGTTGATCTATGGCACAGAGTTTGGCTTTGACAGATAGACATGTTTCATGAATGCGATAAATCCGGCTCAAATGAATATTTAAATGAAGGCCCAAAGATTCCAATGTCGGAGAAAACGAGACAATAGTGCCTTCGAACTTAAACTAGATCATCGAATGTGACGAGAATTTATGTCAACAAACAACAATAACATATATTTTTTGTTTTGGTTGAGGATTTTGCATGGTAACTGACGTATTTGGAAACAATTTGACAGCTATAGTGTATTTTTGATATTTTCGGGGTTTTGTATAGTTTAGCGGCGTATTTAAGTACTTCGAGGTTAGGATGTTTTTTTTGATACTATTCTCTAAAATGGTGCATCGCTGAGTTTTAATTCAAAATTATTTAATAATTCAGGTATTCTGTAATTACACTCATGCGTGTCATTTTTTGCTTCTACTACCGTTTCGAAAACATTTTTTAGTTGAGAGTGGTATCGTTGTAATCACCGGAGGAACCTCCGCCAACACCCAGCACTTTCACATACGAACTCCTGCTGCTGTATTCTAAATACGACCATGGTTGTCTTCCTTAGTTATTCACCTACGATAACTATTTAAAGTATACGAGACACTCACCTCTTCGTCTGAATCAATTTCAGTATCACTATCATTCAAAATAAAATCTTTCGTCATTTTCGTATTGGTTCAAGTTACATTACCGTTCAGGAAAGACAAGATTTTAAAAGAAAGAATAGATTTTAAAAATGTAAGCAAATTTCAAAACAATACATAACCTCCAACTAAGGAAAATAACACGTGTTGTCGCTTTAAAAACTTATTTCGTTACGTTACTATAAATTATCCTGTGGCTTTGTGTATAGCTGTAACATCATAGTAATCTGTAGTGTATACAGATAAGTAACAGGTAATTTTACCTATACTCTACGTTGCTACAGACTACTTATACATTACATAGATTCGTTTACCGGCAGATGCTTCTATGTGCAAATACAGTCATGTACACACACAGATTATTCTAATTCAGGAATCGACAAGTAAGATTGTTTATAGGAATTTAAACTTATAATTTCAGAAAAAAATCGCCTGCAATACCGTACACATAATGAAAGTGATTCTTCATAATGAAGTATTTGTAATTTTTTAATGCAGTATTATCTTAGAAAACTCATTAATGATAACATGTTAATAGTTTAACAATTATAGAACACAAACGTAAAAGGTATAATAATCACAAAACATTAAATACTAGTAATAAAATTAATTTTATTCTTTTAAATGTTCCCATATAATATATAAATACTTTAATCAGATAAGATAGCCCATGATCATCAAGTTAGTTAAGTAGGAAACTGATGAAGAATATCTTAGACTTTCTTACAGTAGAAATTAACGAGCTCCACAACCTGACAATCTAATATAAGATATACGACAATACCAAAAAATTATGATATGATACAAAAGCAATAGGATTTACATAGAACATAAGAATGACAGATAACATAGGTACAATGTTTTCTTCTGTTATATATAGGTCACACTAAGAGTTTCTGGAATTGGCCACTTATATAAACAATATTTGAAAAGTTATTACTACATTTCAAAATGGAACTCTTTAGCCATAGAATCATCTTTATGCGTAGAATACAACATGTTTCATCAGATTGTGAATTGTTTTCAGTGTGGCGTAATTTTAAAAATTGCGTGATTACAATAAAATGGATTTAACTCGGGAAAATTTTCGTTGCATGATTTTTTACGATTTTAAGTGTAATTTGGCAGCTCAGCAGAGCATCGTTCGACTTAAGTCTGCTTTTGGCGAAAGAGCACCATGCAAGACAACTATTTATAACTTGTTTGTAGAATTCAAACACGGTCGTGTTAATTTCCATGATGAAGTTCGTGTAGGTCGCCCGTGTACAGCTGTGAACCACAAAAAAATTGATGCTGTACGCCGTATGATCGAAACAGATTGGCATGTGACCTACCATGAGATCCGGACATCTTTGGATATAGGATTGGATATGAGTCAAATACAGTCAATCCTACACAAATATTTGGGTTGAGAAAGCTGTGTTCTGGATGGATCCCACACAATTGTGCCATGTTATGCTTGCCAGATACAACGAAGGGGCTTCAAATTTGTTGTGGTATATAGTAACATGTGATGAAACATGGATTTATAGCTACGATCCCAAAACAAAGCAACAATCGAACATATGGGTCTTTCCAGATCGACCGAAACCAACTAAAGTGGCGCGCGTGAAAAGTGCCTCGAAGCATTTTTTTTAATATTTTTTTTAATAAAACTGTACATGTGGCGACTGTTGCTTTAGCAAATCGTTGTAACCATGAATAGTGACTAGTACACGACCATTTGTTTACCGCAAATTATTAACAAACTCAATGAAAATAACGGTAAGCGCCGTATCATCTTGCACCACAATAATGCAAGTTCCCACACGGCCAGACAGACAACTGAGTTTTTGAAGGCAAAAAACGTACAACTTATGAGTCATCCAGCATATAGTCCTGACCTGGCAACGTGTGACTTTTTTCTGTTTCCAAAAATCAAGAACCAATTACGCGATCAACGGTTTTCATCACCAGAAGAGGCTGTCGAAAAGTATGAAAAACAAGTATCTGAAGTCACCACCGAGGAGTGGCACTAATGTTGTCAAAATTACTTCAATTGTATGAAAAACTGCATTGACGCAAAGGAGGATTTGTTTTAGAAACAAATTCATTTTTGACCATTAATAGTATTTTTTTATTATTGATTCCGAAAACTTTTAGTGCGCACCACGTAAATAATAACAGTAAGTAAGGAAGTTATAGCACACCCTAAACTGAACACGAATGGGTATAAAAGCTGAACTAAAGTGAAGGGAAATTAAGGAGAGTTTTCAGATGTGACCTGCATGATACAACTGGAATCAATCAATTGTGAAGGTCAATGCGAGAAAAAGGGTTCTGCGAATTCTTAAAGAGCAGACACAAGAGTCGTGTGTTCCTGCGAAGTTGAATAGGAAGCCACTTGAGATCCTTGCGAACTCAAATGTTTGAGTTCGAAGATAAAGCGAATAACTTTGATAACTTTTGCAAACGCTCAACTTTATTTAGCAGCCCTTCAATAACATCCAAAAACAGGCATCAGCATAGTATATTATAGTCTTTATTAACGTATGGGCTAGTGAAATTTTACTTTTGAAGTGTTAGAAATATTTAATAACGAGTGAGTGATCTCATAATAATGAAGTCTTCTCAGCGAATATAAGGAGAAGTGAACCTTCACTGACTTCAACAATGTACGCTTTCCACAGTTTTTCGCTATATCAGTATAAGTTATAGGAATACCATCATAGCAAACAGAAAGTAGTAATAGTAGACTTAATTACATTTCTTTACAATTTGCCACCAATTATCAGAGCCTGTGATCTAGTAGGATTTTCTAGGAGTTCAAATGATCTTGACTACTTGCTGATCCGGATGAAATTGGAGTTCATTGTGTCATTTACCTTCATAGTGCTCTTTACTTAGAAATGGCAATATAATTGAAAGTTGTCTTCGTAATGATGGAACTTAGATGAGATAACATTAGTAATGGAGTTAATGAAGACAGAAAACACAAAAGGGGATAAGACGCCAATCTCGGGAACGCCCACGACTACAAGACACCAATCGGCCAGATTGTGACGCCTCAACCGACCCCCCATATAAGAACCAGAAAATATACTAAAAGACACGAGAATTTGAAGGAGAATATCGAAATTTAAAGATTTTAATACACTCCTAAAGTCTCACTAACAACGTGATTGGTATAAAAGGTAATGAGGAGGCTGATGTGCTAGGAAAAATAGGAATGTTAGGAATCGTTCACAATATCGTTCCTAATTACTCGAAACTCATACCTAAATTCAGAAAAAGCATTAATAAACAATTTATAAGCAACCGAAAAAACACTTTAATCAACATTCAACGGAAAAGAGGATTTTGTATAAAACCACATAATGTGAGCTTCCTCGTGTTCCTTGGTTTAGTAAAATGAATATGTCAAGCAAGCTTTTGAAAACAGGTTCAAAACTGACAGTTTGCCATCAAAAAAGTTTGCGTTTTTAATGAGCAATTTGACCGATGTGGAGTTGAAGAAGATGTCTACTACGTACTAGTGTTGTACTCGTTTCGAGAACGGAGATGTTTACTTGAGGTAGATTGTAAAATAAACCGGTATGACGTGGATAGGTTCCATGACATTCTCCTTAATCCAAACACTGAAGCGATGAAGCTCCTGTGCAAGTTTATAAACCTTTTCAAGTGACAAATTGAGTACTATGTTGTATAGTACAGTAGGACTGACATGTATAAGTAGTACAAAAGTAAAAATAAATAATATTAAAAAAAACTAACAACGTGAGGGATTTATTATATTGGCTATACGGATATTCAGTTACTTTAATTAAGACTCTACTGTGGCTTGAACTAAACCCTGACTGACGAGGAGAGAATACAGATGAGATAAATAAGAAGCTAGAGAGTTTGCGATGGATGTAATTCCAGAATTGTAGAGAGGAAAGGTAGAATAATTATCGGGTGGATATGAAACATAGAAGATGGATTATTTTTCTTAGTTAAGGGAATAATGCTTAATTCGCTTGTATCCAGACTAACAGAAAAGAAGAGGAACATGAAGAAGTATTGAAAATATAAATAAGAATATACAGAAATGAAAAAAGGAATGGAATTGTCATTTAGCAACACAAGCCATCAATACTAATGGCTAAAAAGTAATCTAAACTTGATTTTTTTTACATATTTCTCGGTTATATATGTATTATATATGTTTAAAATTTTTGTTACGTGTCAGGATGTACGGATTAAAAAACCGCCAAAGTTATTTCTTTAAATTTCATACTTCAACACTAATAAATCAGTATTTCTATTAAGTCATTAATATTATTACTGGTATTATTATCTTTCCGTGAAGCCTGCCAGGCTAGCTACCACCCTCCTGCTTTAGTCAGCCGCCAAATGACTTGTCGTGTTCCGACTGGGAGCTTGACAGCCAGTACCTTCTTTCTAACCGTCTTCTCATTTCCTGGCCGACAACGCACGCATAAATGATACCTTTGGTCTTGCTGATGTCCATGGGCGACGGTGACCACTTACCATCAGTTGTACTCATTGATCACAGGTATTTCTCTTCGTAAAGGTATTTCATCGCTTTCGTATTCGAGATCCGAATGACAGTGATATAATTGACTACAGAAGCCAATCTAAGATAGCACTATTGAATTCGAATGAGTTCAAATGAAATGCAGCTTATTTCAATATATATATGGAGTATATAACATTTACTGTACCGATTCAATTTACATATTATTAATTAACTATATTATTAAATAATAATACGTAGCGGCGTGACTCAAAGAATATAAAGTATGGAAAATTCTAATTTAAAATGTATTATTAAGTTAAAGATATAAAGATGTTTTTTTCTTTTTTAACCCTCTTTGCCTATTAATTATTAAAATTCATTTGTACCTAAGAAGTAAACTGCAGTCATGCGTTAGAACATTTTTTATATAAATTCAATGTTCGATTAGAAATTACATTTTAGGAAATATATTTCAAGTAGGTGTAACATTACTTTCACACTATATTTATTATTTTGATCGCATCTACGAATTGGCAAAAACAACTTTAAAAATGAATAACTAATTGTTTATGATCAGACTTACAAAAAATGAAACATCAAACCATAGAAATTGGTCGTTAAGTTTCTTTTAAATTTTTAATTTACATTGCAATTTATTTAATATAATAAATATAATTATTATTTTTATATAATTTTATTAACACTATACGTCAAACGTAGTTTAAATTTTATAAATTTTTTTAAAAATAAAATTATAGAAGTGTTCTTACTGACCGGATGTACAAAGTATTCCGACATGTTTCGTGAGACCCCCCGTTGTTTTGTATCATGAAAATGCAATGGCCGCCATCTTCGACTCCTGTGAATGTTTTGGTCGTAGTTTCGGACTTTGAAGGCTATTTCATATGTGCTATGAAATTATTTGATGGGAATTGTTTCGCTACTTCGTAGATGTTATTAATTTGTTTTCGATAAGGTTAGTACCACATTCCTAGTATATTTTTTATAAAAGTGTTTACATCTGGAATTCGTAGCTTATGTATTGTGATGTTGTCATTTTCTTGAATTTTAGAGTGCATTTATTCTAATTTGATTAATTAATGTATGAAATAATGAATACTTGTGTCATTATTATGATATTGAACATTTATAAATATACGAGCCTCATTTTTCCTATGTACTTATTTTACACTTCTTTGTTACTAAGCGGGATTAGCCATAGCATTTTATTACGATTTTTTGCACAATTTTTTTATCATTAAACATATTAAGTTAAATTTATAGGTTCTAGGTTAGTGTTTACTTTTTTGATGTTTAGAGACATTTCAGTTTTCGTGCTACAATAATGGCGGCAGTAGATTTTAACCTATCCGCGTATTTAGTGAATTTGATCAATTTACAATAATTATAACTTATTAATTTTGGTGATATTCATTATATTTTGTCCTAGCAATCTAAATAAAATGACTTTCATTAGATTTCTGGAACAATGACCCCGACTGTCATATTGTATTTTGTGAACTAAAAATATTTTCGGAACGCTGACATGGTCGCAAATCGTGAGGATTGTGAATACGGATGGTTAAAAAGCCGATTTTCGATTGCAGTCACATGAAAAAAACTTGGGTGAGCAGGCTGCGCTCCGAACCATCATCTCGGGTTTGACCCAAGATGATATTCCCAGAATGTCAGCTACTACAGAGTATGAACCTGTGGCCCAGCAAGTGAGTACTTGCTATTCTTTTCCCTTAAAAAAATAATTTTATGCACTCCTATTACTAAAAATGTAGGCATGATTGTAGGAACTGTAAATTTTATCAATGCTATTTTTATTCCTTGGAAAATGTTTTTTTACGTATAACAATTTAATTGGATAGTTTTATATTTGCTGTGCTAAAAATCCTGTTATTAAAACATAAATTTCTCATTAAAACCAAATTTCATTGAATCATATCATATCACAACCATTGTAACAGTTACAATTAACTCATTCTGTAATTTAATATAATTGCTGAGGTAAAAGGTTTGAAATTAGATTATTGTTTAAGAAAACAGTGCAATGAATAAATTTTTTTAAAATAATGTTGTATTTATTACACCTTTACTTTAGTAATGTTATGATATATTGTTTATTAAGTGATTTTCTAAATTTGTGTAACTTTCTTATTTTTTTAACTTAAACTGTAAAATATACTTTGTTAATTCTTTAGTGTAAAATATAATTTGTTATCTCTATAAAAAATATAATATAAAATGTTTTAGTTACAGCAACATTAAGTGATGTTAATTCCCCTTGAGTAATTACATTAAATTACTTTTCTTACAGGATTACGGGCCGGCCACCTCCAGTGAGAAAATATTTGATCGCCTGTTGGACCGTGAACTAACAAGTACTATGGAAGTACCTAGTGTGAGAACCCCTGTATTACGGGCTGTTCCTGTTTCTCCTACTCAGGGTGATCCTGAACCTGATTCAACAAATCCTGAAAGCATTATTCAAACAATTCATAAAGTAAATAAAGAAGTAGAGTATCACATTAGTGAGAAGAGGTGTGATACAGAAATGTCTGTAGATTCCCTATCCAGGATTGTCCGAATAGAGGATTCAAGTATAGAAAATGTGGGACATATAGCATACCCTATAATCCAAGAAACTGATGATTCTGGTGACAATTATGTAGAGAATGCTGCTACTCTGATTCAAGCCCCATTGAACACAGCCATAGTCCAGAATGTCACAAAACTTCCACAGAACTTTACAATTAATGTAGATGCAGCTGTAGGAAATATTACAGCTTTACAAAATGTATCCCCTGATGTTGGAAACCAAACCTTGTGGCTACCTACAATACTTGCTACAACTACAGATACTAAACATGAGGAAGATAGACCACCAAATGTCTCACAAATCATTATCACAAGTGAAAGCTATGGCAATGATGCAAGTCAAAGGAGGACAAATATCATTACAGAGACAAGTTATATTAGCAGACCTAAAACTTCTAAAGTTCAAATTCTAAGCAACATATCTATACCAAAAAATTCAAATTATTCACAGCAATATCTCACTACAAGTAAAGACATACCACCCCCCATGTATGGCACCCCAAATCATGTATACAAGCTGAGTGCAAATGTTGTATCTCAAAAACATGTGAACAACTCTGTATTGTGTACAAAAGCACCGAAGAGTCAATCATTGATTGGATGTACTCCTGTATCCCCTACAGTTATTAGCAACAGTCCTATAAAGAATATGTCTTATAGTCATACAATCACAAAAAGCACGATCTTGAATAAGTCATCCAATAAAGTAAATAATGGTGCTAACTTGAATGCTGTGGTTGCAGCCTCCACTGGCAACACTCAATGCCATATATTATCTCGTGTTGTCTCTGGACCTAACAAGCTTTCTGTACATTCAGGTCGAAAACCAGTCAATACTTTTAAGGGTTCTAAGAATTCTCAGGGGTCTGCACAAAAAAATCAGTCTAGAGGTATAAAGATTATTCAGCAAACCGGCACTGTTCACAAAGTAACAGAAAATAAGACTTGGCCTGTTACCAGTGTTTCATACAAGAATCAACAAACTAACTATGATGGGGTGGATACAAATGCATCAAAAATTATTCAGAAAGTTGGTAGTCCCACTTCAAATAAGAGTCAACAAACTATGCCATTACAAAAAGTGTCAAAAGGTGACCGCTTAGTACTTCAGTCACCTTGTGGTCCTGTGTTGTTATCCACTGGCCCAATCGGCACAAGTTTACCTAAAGGCCCTCACTATGTCCAATCAGGTTCCACACCTAACCTCAGATATGTACAGACATATGGACCTGCTGACAACCAGCTTTCTACAGTTTCACAGGTTTCTGCCAATCAGCAACTTACAGCACAAATATTGCAATCTCTAGCTCAACCGAAAATAATGTTGCAACCTAGTCCTACTCCAGTCCTTCCAGTGAATCATATTATACCTCCACCTACAGTTGTTGAAGTTGAACCGCCTATACTAGAGACTAAACCGGTTAATCAAAAAAGGATTGTCTTGTAAGTTTTCATATTTAATTCTTTTATCAAGAAAATATTTTATGGTACATTACTAATTTTAAAACAAATATTTCACAACTTTCAAATATTATTCAACTAATTTATTCCCAGTACTTAATTATCTATCTGTCAGCCTTTCATAGTTCACTGCCATAATGTTTATAAGTATATTATATATTAAAGTAATAATATAAAAAAAAAATATAAACTGTTTCTACTATGTGTCACATAATCAATGCTTTTAATTTTTTTTTACAGTGGTGACAAATCTACTTTACTTACTGCAGATGATATTGTTGGAATGGAAGAAAGACCTAATCTCTGTGAGGAGTTGCGTCGGTATTCCATTCAAGCATTAGCAATAATTATGCTGGACCACACTTATGCTTTGCCAGTGCAGAAGCAACCTGTTACTACTGTAACAATACCAGTTACGACCGTTGCACCAATCATCTCGTCGCCAACGATTACTATGATACCTACCAGTCCACTGAAAAGGACGTCACCAGTGATAATGACAACAGCATCCGTATGTGAAATGCCTACCACAGTGCCCACCAGTGTAATTGGAACCCCGATTCCTGTCACAACTATTCAAATGGCGAATATAACTTGCAAACCGCAACCACCACTCACCCAAGATGATGATGCTGCTTCTGTAATATCGTCTGTGGAGGGAGACAGAAGAGTTGATGCACCAAGAGGCGGCAGTGACACCGAAACCGCTCCAGAAGGAGAGGAAGAAGGCAAGACCAGATGCGTCTGTGAATTCACGCACGACGACGGCTACATGATCTGTTGCGATCGTTGTGGTGAATGGCAACATGTAGATTGCATGGGCATTGATAGGCAGAATATACCAGATGCGTACATGTGTGAGCTATGTCAGCCGCGGCCGATAGATCGCCGACATGCGCGTGCCATACAGTTAAGGAAAAGAGAGGAGTTGAGCGCTCTCGGTGCATCTGACTCGGATTCGTCTGAATGTGGACGACTACCAGGTGGTCAAAGACGGAAGCGTTTACTTACAGTTACTACTTACACAAACACCAGTGGAACTTGTGTAACCACATACAATTCTAATGTTCCAGTCCTGCCGCCATTACCGCAGCCAACGTTACCGCCACTAACCAAACGGGGTCCAAAAAGACCGAAGAAGCCTGAAGTAGTGAGAAAGGGAACAAAGAGAAAATTATCAGAAAAGCGAGTCAAGCGAAAAAAGGAAATTCTGTTGAATAGAAGTAAATACAATTCAAGTCTGTCAAATCAATCTCATTGGCAAGATTCTTACGAGCTTGCAGTAACAAACCATTACAGTCCTGAATTAAGAGCAAAAATAATGAAGTATAGCAGTAAACTAGGTAACATGCCTAATTTAGCATCAGCTATTACAGCACATTTATGTACCACTGTACCTCACGCTGGGGGCAAAATTCTTATAGCTACCAAGGATCTCAAAGAGAACATGCCAGTTATTGAATTACGCGGAAAGTATATGCTATCTAACCAACACAGGCCTCAAATACAAAACACTGCCCGAGCAGGCAGTCAAAAGCCAGGTCCTTTTGTTTTCTTCTACAGATTACCAAAGGACAATACTCAGATATGCATAGATACAAGAACCTACGGAAATGAAGCTAGATTTGTCAGGAGATCTTGTAAACCTAATGCTGAATTACAGCACTGTATTGTAAAAGGTGCTCTCCATGTTTATTTGGTGACCATTAGCGTCATTCAATCTGACACTGAGATTACCGTTGGTCACGATACTAATGGCAGTAAGCAACCTTGCGCTTGTGGTAATCCCAAACATTGCAAGGTCAATGGATTAAATCCCATAGTCCCTCGAAAAAACGATTTCTCACAAAGAGAGAAACGAAGCAGGAACAGGTGTTTAAGTTCTTCATCGCCCGTTTCTCCGCCGCTTTCATCATTAATTCCAACTACACCCGTAAAAGATGTTGCGCTTCCTGTCCTATCTTACAGTATATTGGAGAAAAAGTCTTTAATTAAACATGAATATCCGCCTATGTCGCCAATAAAAGATGTACTACCCCTTAATTTCGAAGAACCAATAAAAAGTGAGCCGATGGAAGACACTAAACCTGAAATGCAAGAAATAGATTTGTTGGCTAAAGAAGAAATGAAACCTGAAATTGATGAACCAGATTACGTAAAACTGGAACCTAAAGATGAAATATACGAAGAAGAGCTTAATAAAAATATACCTGAACCGGAACCTGTTAAAACACCCAAAAAAGAAGAAATTAAAGAAGAGATAAATTCTTCCTTCCTTTCGGTTCGAAAAGTGCCAGTGATCAAATCAAAGCTTGAGGAGATGGAAGTCAAGGAAGAATTTGTACCTTTCCCTGAACCTATACAAATATTACATTTGCCACCAGTAAAACCTTTAGAACCCTTACCATCCATACAATCTCCACAGCCCACGTCACCTCTTGTAGAATCAGAGGAAATAAAGCAAGAGGAGGCTGAAGAAAAGAAACCTTTAGAGGAACCGAAGGTAGAAAAAATTGAAGAAGAACGCCCAGTAACACGTGAGTTTGTGGCCAAGTCGGCTTGTCACGACCGTTCATCCAGATCGAGTAGGACGACGTGTGTCAATCAGGACTCCATGGATGACAAGACAGATGATTCACTAGACAAAATACCCACGAATAAGACCAAAGACAAGGAAAAGAGAAAAATGGTAAGTAACCAAAATTGGCGCCATGTAAATTAACATTTAAATGTAGCACTATTTAATTGAAATATTTTTCTGTTAACAAATGTTATTTTTCAGACTCGAGAAGAACGCAAAATGGAAGCTATCATGAAAGCATTCGAACGCTTGGAGAAAGCAGAGCAACGTAAAATGGAAGTAAAGGAAAGGCAGAAACGTAGAGAATCGGATCCGCATCCCAATTCTATAGATAAAGAGGACGAAGACGACGTACATTGCAGTTCTAAAAAGAGAAAAAGGTTTGTACAACATTAAATGATTCCGAACAAAATGAAATTGTCGTTATGTAACAATAACATTGTAATGTGTTTTGTAGACGTAAAGGCCGTGCGCGAACAACCTCTCAGTCGAATCGGCGAAGGTTGAATTCGGCTGATAGCGACATGGTGACATCCGGTGACGAAGCTACCCCGATGTCTCCACCTCCAATGCCGCATTCTAGACTTGAACCCCCCATGATAGAACCAGATAGACAACACGACTCTATCAACGAGGTGTGTATTATTTATTAGTATCTGAATGTACGATTCAATAGTATCAATTGATTGTGTCATTGAATCCTCGTTTTTGTTCACAGGACTTAGGACTCAGTTCGGCGTGTTTGTTAGTAGAAGCAGCCGTCGGCTCCGTCGAGTCGGCCTTTAAACTTCCAAAAACGAAAAAAACTATGGCAACAGAATGGGTAGGGAGATCGCCTGAACGGACACCATCGCCTTACCATTCGCCCTACAGACCGTCCCTAGTGGCCGCCACGTCTTTGGAAAGCTTAGTTCGTGTAGCTTCCACTATAATCGGAGATTTGAGTGGCGGTCAGGATTTAGATCATGAAGACGACATAAACAGCTCGCCGCCTCGATCACCCGGACGTGAGAGGATCAGGCCTCCAAAGAAAGCCAAGAGAATCACGCGGAGTAGTGTCCCAGCGGAAGTGCCTGAAGTAGTCACTCCAGTGATGCCGCAACATAGCGCTAAGAAGCGATGGTTGAGACAGGCCATCAGCGAAGAAAGCGACTTCCCGTCAGCGGGTTTGTTCCCACAAGATTCTCATGACTGCTTACACACAAAATCAGGTATCGATTTTTGTTTCACGATTATATAAGTGCTGTGGTTTTGCATGTGAGATTACCCAAGCTAAATGTGAATCTAGATGTATTCGTTCCAGAATCTCCACCTAATGAAATGGTAACTCCGTTGAAGAAAAGACGATTGGCAAGAGAATCGTTATCATGCGAGGCGAATACCATTGTACCCGTGAGTCTTGTGGTGAGTGGACATCGATTTTATAATCTGCTATAGCTTGTTACATTATGTAACATGTCAATTTTTTATAATTTATATTGTAAATTCATGAATGAAATGCCAATGTTCAAAAGTCATTTCTGCAGTAATTATTTACAACTCTTCCTTTTTGGTATTTTTACTATCTTACGAATTATTTTAATACTTTGAAACTGTATTTTTACTCATAGATTATTATTATAGAATACTAGCTGGCCCGCCAAACGTTGTTTTGCCATGTAAATTATTAATTATATATATATCGCTAATTATAATAATTTTACTAAAAAACAATATCAATCCCTTAATGCAATAGAGTGTACAATATTTTTTGGTATCCCATTTTTAGCTAACACAAACAAACTGGATGGTTTGCCACGTATAATTGTCCGTGTGAAAAACACGGTGTGATATGAATTAATGATAAATTTATTTGAGAATAATACTGAAATACTAAAATGATAATTGTAAACGTCACTATTACGATTGATACACAAACAATAATAATAATGGCAGAAAACTGTAGGTAGTGAGAAAAGAGATCTCATCCCTACTCCGTGCTGTTTACTGGGTCAGAAGTGACACCGGTAGACGCCTGGCGGGGATAACTGATCAAGTGATAATTAATTAGTTATCGACTTGTTTTGCAAATTATTGAATTACTAATATCGCTATTAAAAATAGGAGTTGATGGTAGAAGGGTGAAAATTTAGGCTTGTATGTATATATTTTTAATGCCACATCATAACACAATAAAATTTTTTATCCAAAAAATAAAATTTGGGGTGGACCACCCTTATGACTTAGAGACCTACTGAATATACATATAAAATTTCATCGAAATCGGTCAAGCCGTTTCGGAGGAGTATGGTAACTAAAGCTGTGACACGGGAATTTTATATATTAGATAATAATAATAATCTGGCAAACACATCAAATTCAATAATATTTTATCCCACAGTGCCATGAAGATACATCTCCAATTTTAACGTCTGAAGACTCTCCAGTCAAAGAGGACGCATTAGCTCTGGCCCGGCAATACAAAAGAAATATAATGGACATGTATAGCAGGGACCGAACTCGATCCGACAGTGGTCAAGGGTCGGATGACCAGTGCAATATGGACAGCGATGTTCTCAACATCAAACTACACGATAAGGAACATATCAGACGGATTATTGGAGTGCCTACACCTGAAGACGAGATCCCACCCGATCTCCCCAAGCCAGAAGACATCGCAATAAATAATAACAATGTTGAGCTCGATGAAATTGGTTATAACAAGGTCGTTCCCATGGAAATAGACACGACGGTCATCGCTCAATCGAAAATAGAATCCAACGAGAACAGCAACGAAGTCAAAGGAATCGAGAGTCCTAACGACAAGGTGAACAGTTCACAGTCTGCAGATACGAGCGGCAACTCATCGCCTCAACGCGACGAAATGGATGACATTCAGAAGAAGATACATTCGTTTCACACCGAAAACATTCTCATTCTGAAGAGTCGTAACAAAAAGCCACCAAAAGAGAAACGGAAGAAGGTCAATCTGAATTTCGACCTCAGCATGGTGAACGATCGTATCAGTATTCAGCTGCGAACGGAAAACGACAGCAGCAACAAGAGTTCAGAGATGAACGGAGATATTCACGAGGAAACGAACAGTTCGAGTCACGACGACGGCAAGATTCTCGTGTCGCCGGAGAACATACCGTTGCCGCCGGTGGAGACGATACCTTTGCCGGCGACGGAAACGATCCCGTTGCCGCAGGAACCGATTCCGTTGCCGGCTGTTCTGCCTCCCGAAACCATACCGTTGCCGGAGGGGCCCATGAAGCCCGTGAAGATTGTCGTAGCGCAACCGACCGCGCAGACGATAGAAGCGGAAAAGGAACCGGAGAAGGAGCCGGACCGGCCTACGGTGCTCGAAAGCACCACGCTGCCCTTCTCGACCCGGTTTAGTTCCAGTGGTCTATTCTCTGGAATCTTCAACAACATCTCCACCTCGTTCAAACTGGACAGCCCCATCAACGAAAACATCCCCAACATGTCGATAATAAAGAGTGCAATAGATAGGACTACAAGTTTAGACAATAGTTTATTCGACAAGAACAAAAGCGCGCCAGTGGACGACTTGAAAAGCGTTCAGGAGATATTGACCCGTGTGAACAATATGGACTCTAATAACAGTGTGTTGCTCTCGGGAGTGCTCAAGGGTTCGACGCAGCCGGGCCCGGTGCCGGCGCCGGAGTCTCCGAAGCCGAGCAAAACCTTCTCTCCGCGGACAGATCCCCGGCTCAACCCTCCGGCTACTGACAAGCCTAAACCCGTTCGAAGAAAGGTAAGTGCTCTGTAACATTTCGTATTCGTCTGTTCTTTGATGTACATTTATGTATTAGTTATTGTTTTGATGCATATTATATATTTCAATTCTTATACAGTTAAAAAGAAAACTAGTTTTGATACGCTACTTTGGTAAGTGCTTGCGATCTTATTGTATAGAAATATTAAAATCAATCGAGCCATGTAAGATGGATTGGCATACAATTATTCACTTAATCACTAGTATACTGTAGTCGGGTCATACCTTTACCGATTGAACCATATACAGAAGCAATGGAAAATATACTGAATGAGTGACCAATTACGAATGTATTTGGTAAAATATATCAAGCGTTCGTGTCATTAGTATTCAAATTTTAAACTTAATGTTTTAGTGTTCATAATGACAGTACCGTTGAACATAATAATATGACTATCTATATTATGTTGTCGTGTTGTTTCTAACTAAATGGAATCGGAGCGAGGTGAAAGATTAGATAATTCCGCTTCGAATTAAGTACCCTCTGCCATTCTGTAATTTCATTTATTATAAACTTGATAGTCGATTATGCAAATTAAGTTGTGCTTATTTTTGCCGGTGTAGAAGTAATGAAGTAGATAACATCAATATTACTTAATAATTTATTACGGGACAAAAGGCGACATTAAGAGGCTGTATACTTACAGTTAACGTGAGTTGTAGTTGTAAGATATATTATATGTACAATATCACTGAAGTGAACCAACTAATATTTATAATGTTTATAATATATGACCGTGATAAACGAATATGAACACAGTCTATAAAATATACAACACTATATCGATTTACTTTTTGATTAAGGTTTTATTCATGTTGTTATATTAATTGTGACTAGGACAAAAATAATTTAAAACGATTGGCCTCGACTAAATGTTTGCACTTGATTAGAATGGGTTTTATTCACCAAAATAAGTTTAGAAATAAATAAGTAAAAAAATTAGGTGTTTTTATATCTTGAATAATTTTTCTGAAAATTTAATAATTTTTGAATTAACGAAATTGAAAATTAATTATGATGTGGCAAATATGTCCATGTTGCAACATATTCTTATTGGTATGAAAATATACATCCCAAGGTTTCCGTCAGGACATTAAACAACTCTAAATGGTCACGAACTTAACATAGTTTTAGCGGGTAAGGAGTTTCCTTCCATCCTTGGTTTCTAGCCAACCACCCGTGCTCGTTTTGCATCTTCTGAACAACGGGGTGGCTATAGGGAATGGTCCATCCTGTTATAGGCTGCAGGGCCCTGTATTGGCCAGTTTTATCCTACGGTTTTTATGTGTATATGTTGGATATATTTGGAAAGGCAATACACTCCACATATTTTCGGTAGCGATGTCGATGAGCTAGCAATAAGCAGCCGCCTGCTCCTATATCGGCCGACAACGCATCGTTAATGCCATTTGATGTCCGAACGTGCATACCACGGGGTCACCAGTTACCATCGGGTGGTCAGTCATTCGTTCGTCGACTGTTGGCATAAGAATTAATGGTACTAACAATCAATTGACTGTTCTGAAATAAAGAATTATTATTATTATTATAAATATTATTTGAAATAATAAATTTATTTAAATTTAATTAAATTTACATCGATATTGAAAAAACTATGTAAATTATTAATCGATAATTGGCATAGCGAATTGGCGACAATGATTGTTTAGTAATACTATATTTTAAATTTATTTAATTCAACATTACTACTTAACAACACCTTCACATTTCACACGGGTTTTCACAGATGACATCGTTTGTAGAAATTAGTAATACATTGGGTATATTTTGTAACCATTACCATTTATTACAAGTAAATAATAAACGGGTCCTCCACTTCCATCTCGGTCGGCAACGCATCAGTGATGCTTTAAATGTTACAGAGGTTCATGGATAGCGTTTGTACACTTACGATCAGGTGGTTTCTCTGCTCGTTTGTCAGCCGTTTATATTTTATAAAATCATAAATATTAGCAATATAACACATTTAGCTGGTTAAGAAACTCACTTGATTGGATGGAACAGAATGTTGTTATTTTAAAGCTTAAACTTTATTGGATACGTACGGTAAAAGAAAAAATCCGATTGCGGAGAACCCAAATAACCGAACGCAAGTTGAGTAACGTTATAATGTCCTTATCTGACGCCGAGTGAGGCGCTGTTTTGTTCAGTAGGGAAGTTTTGTAATATCTTAATTTTTATATCGCCTATGTAACCATATCGCCCATGTAACCAACCACGTGCGCGTGCGCAGTCGCGCACTGCATATATGCTTGTAATTTAAATGATAGGTTCTTTTAAACTGTAACGGGTACTCACGGTTTTTGTATTTTTACTAGTATTTCGATGCAATTATATGATGTCATGAACTCATCGGTAAAAATAAAATTATACATATAAGTTTCAGATCGAATGAGAGGTTGATGTTGTATAAGAGGTAAATGCATACATACACCCCTGCGCTAAGATTCCCCGTGTCATGCCACTTACAAATAAGACATTAAGAAAGTCTAAGACCCAACAACAAACTTATCAAACAAAAATGACTGCCCCAATCGAAAATAGACCCGAACATCTGCGCACGATGACCTGCGTTACCAAATGAGGTACAGGATGGGCGAAAATTCAATATAGTCCTCTTGTATATTTTATATTTTTCTTATATCCCTTTAAAAGCGTCTCTTTCCCTGTAAAAAAAAAAGTAAAAAATGCTCTTCTACAGCCGCTATCATTACTTCATCATACCCAAGTCTTGGTCCTTGTAACTTCTTTTTAAATGTTTTGAAAATGAAGTAGTTGTTATCGTCTAGTCTGGACAGTACGATGGGTGATTCCTTTATCAACGCCAGTGTCCCTTGGAGCCTGCCCAAAATATCCATGTGAACTGACGCATTTTTAGAATATTTTTTTCAAAAGTCTGGCATAGTAAGCGGTATTTATTGTGGTATTTTTCAGATGGTAGTCAATTAGCAGCACTCCGTTAAAATACCCAAAAAATTCCTGGCCGTGCGTGTGGACATCGATTTATCCACTTTGAACATTATTAGCAGCTTTGACTCTTGTTTTGATTCTGGATTATACCGGCGAATGCCTGTGTCATCCACAGTCACGAGTAAATTGTCCTTGAGTAAGTCTAAAAGCTCTTGCGAAGTTTCAACACAGCGCCGCTGGTCAAGAGTCGTGAGCATTTTGGCATCCAGCGCACGCTGACCGTATTAATGTGCAAAATGTCTCCCAATTTGCTCCTTTGTTGATGTCCAACTCTTCAGTTATCTGGCACAATTTTATTCGGCGGGCTTCCAATACAATTTTCTTGACCTTGTCGTTTGGCTTGGATGTTTTCCTCAGTGACAATGGTGTTTGAGAGAACTGGAAGGGGGTCGTGTTACAGATGTTCTTTGCTTTGTTGAAATTATCTAGGTTTCACTGTGGCAGATGATGGTTCGAACTCTTCTCCGCCATTTCTCCAAAAATGTTTATGACAGCCCGATGCTCCAATTTCTTAAAATGCAGTGACGAAGCAGACATGTTGATGTTTACAGTTCAACACCATATGTCCGAGGTGAATGAAACCAATGACTCGTATAGGCGTTTAGATGTCGCTCCATCAGGAACCCACCGTACAAGTAATTAGCACAACTGCCAGTACATCAGAATTTATCAGCCGGCCCTCGTAGATGCTGCGCAACGACCACAGTTATTATCATTCTATTTTTTTTATTTCTGATGTCGTTTTACTCTGGCGGCTGATTGATGAATTCAATGTTACGCCCAGTTCAATAACGAATGCTCACTACTAACCATGAGGTGGTACTAATGTAAACATGTATTATAAGTTCTAAAAACCTGTATAATATGTTTAATGGTAGTTCTCAGAGCTTTTGCCATAATATACGTTTACCCACGCAGCTCTCTATAACGGAATACCGCAAACGTCACAAGGGGGCGCCGCTGTCGGCGGAGGCGTCGCCCGCTGGTTCAGTAGGGGACGCCGACGCGGGACCCGAGTGGTCGTCGAGCTCCTCCGGGGCTTCGCTCTCGCCCCAGAGGTTAGAGGCGGCCGCCGCGGCTGCCGTCGACGACCTTGAGCAGAGGCTACATAGGGAACTCTCCACTGCACATCTACCCAAAGGTAAGTTTCTAATTTTTATTCATTTAGCGGTAGGGCGGACCTTTTGAAACTGTTATCGTAACTACACGTATCCTGTTTGTTACCTTCTCATTTCCGTGCTGACAACGCATCAGAGATACCTCTATTCTTGCTGATGTCCATGGGCGACGTTGACCACTTACCATCAGGTGGCTCGTCTGCTCGTTTGTCGGCTATTAAACATTACAAAAAAAATTTTTAATATCGCGTTGACTTTGTCAACATTTTTATTTGAACAGTAAAGATTAATTGTTTTTTTGTGATTCTAAAATACATCAATGCGCTAATGTTTCTTCAGAAGTTTGTACCTTCAATCGGATCCTTAGCGATTCGACGGAATTTTATAATGAATTGCCATAGTCTGTAATGTTTTGAAATAGGAGTAGTGTTGTTATTTAACTCCAGTTATAAAATCATCACCATCATCACAACACGTGATTGTCCCACTGTTGGGCTTGGGTCTCCTTACTAATGATGAAGGTTATTATCCATTACGGGTTCCAATTGAGCATTGTCGGAATTCAAGCACCTTCGAGACAGGTATGGATATTCGG
>PDGT01000033.1:3292860-3315822 GCA_003671415.1 Megathymus violae
AAATTTCCCCACGACGCTTGCTTGACCGAAGTAAGCAATCACTAACACGCACGTAACTTTGAAAATAAACAAAATAGAGGTGCGTATAGAATATCAACCCGGGCCCATCATGTGGGCGTCCGAGGTGGAGACATCTAGCGATTACAAAAAATCAAGAATTTACGTTCAGTAAAGCAGGAAACATAGTGTAGCTTTTGTATTTTCGTGGCGATTACTAAAATGTGGGTAATATTTAGGGTAAATGATAATTTAGCATGGCCTACAATAGTAGGCGGAGTTCGTTTGCGGGTAGTGAACAACCTTGACTGTTTTCTAAGGTCACATCGGTCGTTCTTCTGTCGACGCTCACAGCTCAACTCGCGGGCGCTTAAACAAAAAGCACTTCGCAATGAACAAATACTACGCAGTTAGATGTACTATGATATATTTATGCATCTACGATTACATGCTTATATATGTATACGTATATATTTGGACACAATGGATTATTACAAATACTCCGACCCCGAAAGTAGTGTAATAGTAGAATTGTGAAAATATTGTGTATTAATAAAAAAAAATCATATAGTGGATGTTATGCAGCTTCGTCGTAACTGTAACCGAAACTACCGGATATCCAGAACCGTAAATGAATCCGCTAAAAAAGTTTCAAATAGTATCGGATAGGGGCAGTCTAAACGAAATGACGTTATGACCATGTTTTCGCCGCTACACCAGCCATGTTGCTCACATTTTTTGACAGTTTTTATTATTTAATGTTTAAGGCTATTGTTTTCTTCTGTGATTATAATACGTTGAAATAAGATCAACTTGTTGCTTTGTAAATATATTATAATTTTTTTTCAAGTCGAGCCCTAAATCATGTAATATACGTAGGTAACTGATATTATCCGAAACAATGAAATAAACCAAAATAATTCCGTAACCGTAACCATAACTGAGGCCTATAAAATATTATTAATATATCCGTATCCATATCCAAAATTTCATATCCATAACATCCCTAATTCATATTTACATTACATGAATGTAACGTATTTAACATGTTCACTTGGTCAGCAAACTGGCAGAATCGAATGTGTCGGTTCTAGCTTGGTTTACTCTGAAAAAAACTATATTATAATTGTCAATTTGAAAGTAGAACATTTTGCATGAATGCTTGAATCGATTATTCAATTGGTATTCTTCACGAGTACAATGACGAGTCTTAATCGAATGTATCCGAGTGTACAATTATTATGCGACGTACTTACTGATCGCCAAGGTCATGCCTCGACTTCGATACGAAACCGGTTTAACTTGTTAACGTAAATATTTATTATAACCATTGTGGGCGAGTACTTCTCGCCGCGCGGCTTTGTTTGTTTGTTTGTCCGTCCGTCGAAGTTCATTCGGAAGCTTTCCGCTCGGGTTGGGACGACCGAAAATTATTAACTTCATACGTAGTAAACTTTACTGCGTATGATGTGAGGAGTAGTTTGGCTTTCTTAACGACGCATCGTTTCGTTGTAATTTTATAATGTTTTTTTTAATGTTGCGAGTGTTAACTTTTAGGAGATACAGAGGCTGAATTAGATCAGGGTATATAGCTCACAGTGCTTCATAAACCTTATATTATTCAATAGTAAGGCCAAATATAGCAAAAATAATTCGTTGTCAACCAAATTAAAAAAGTTATTGACGCTATTGAAAACGTATTTAAAACTTAACAATAATTTTATTTGACTTTATTGCGATTGATAATAAAATATAATACATATAAATAATAATAAAAAATGTAATCGATTTCAGAAAAAGAGTTTGATCGTAATTTTAATTTGGCGTTTTAGGTGTACTCAGGAATATCTGATATTTTGTATTATTTTCGTGTGTCGTTATTATTTGCTTATACATATTTATATTGATCTTATTGGACGCAGACAGGCTATTTCAATTTCTATTAATGGGTTACGATGTTGGTCGGTTGGTGACAATGTAATGCTGTGAGAACCCGATAAATCTTTTTAAATAAGGAGAATATAGGTTCTCACTGAATAATAGTAAACTCAGCCTCAGTAAAAACAGTGATAGTCTAGCATCTTTTAATTCAATTTCTCGAGCTGAGACCCAGGTTCGAATAACGTGTCTCTAATATTAAAATTTATGACAAAAAAAATGAAAAATATTTTATGAATAGCTGCATAACTCAAGTCTCCCAAGCAGCACTAGGTCAGTGTGGCGGTACATTGTGAGACAAGACCCCCACCCCAATGAAATTAATAAAAACAGTAAATCATTCGCTCCAATCATTTTGATATGTTATAATTATTTTGCTTTGTTTTTATAAAGTTAATGTGTATTGCACTGGTTTTGAAACACGCTAGTTATAGCTATCTATGGACAACTTCAAACATGATTTAATAACATGTTTTAATGAATTAATTTACAGTGTACAAAAAGTCTCTATTAAGACTATATTCTAAGGTATAGAAAAAAAACTTACAAAACTCGCCACTAAATTTAATAAAATAAAGTTTTTTATTGTTGGTAATGTTTTTGTTAATTATTCTATGAACTAAATAGAAGTACTCCTGAGGAACACCAGCGTTCTGTAGAGTTAGTTACCTTAGTACTGTTTGATCTTCTAGTACTGTAGTAAAAATAGACAAAACTGTAATGTCTCGCTAGTTCTCATCTCTGAGAAAATATTACTTGCAACCGGTTCGCGGATCAGTCGTAAGAGGTACAAATCAACGTACGCACACATGAAAAAGAAAAACAATTTTATAGCTTTTTTTAAGAATAGTAAAAGCTAAAAAAATCTATAACAAGCTGCGATTTTGATCACATTTTCCATTTTTTTTTCGAGGAGGCAAACCTTCAAAAGGTACCCGGTGCCGTGGAACCGACAGCGGGTTATGTGGGATTTTTACCGCACTACTCCACCCTCCTCCCCCGGTGGCCTCCTCAGCGCGTGCCCCGCCGGGCTCTGCTCGTGATGAACCTCCCCTCATCCCTCCCCTTCTGGTGTTTACGGCGGTACTCGGCCACGCACTGGGGTCGTTGACTGGACGGTTCGAGCTCCCACACTAGCCGCCCACGACCCCGAAAGCCCCCTTTTAGTCGTCTCTTAAGACAGGCAGGGGATACCGTAATCCTATTCTGATCCCGTGCTACAGGGACAAAAACTCTGTTCCCGCCCGGGGTGCTTGTGCGTTGGTCGCATTTACCTAAAAATAGTTTAACTGATGACTATCGTGAGCACGAAGTTGTAAGACTTGTTCGTCAATCGGTCGACTTGACCCGTCGAGGATTCTGTTCGGAGAAAATAAATAAATAAACATTCACACACTCACACCCCCGCACTAGGATTCCCTGTGTTGCGGGTGGCATGGACATACACAATTATCACATCACAAACACCCATGACCCGAGAACAAACATTTATATGTCATAAATATCTGCCCCGGCCATGAATCGAACCCGGGACCCCGCGCTCGGCAGGCAGGGTCACTACCGACTGGGCTACGGGGTCGTCAAAATAAACTTGAAAACGTGTCTTGAAAATAAACGAAGCCTTACATGCATATATAATACATTGGTCGAGAGATATTTTGTACATAAGTAGCATATATTATATACGTAGGTACAATGTGTACACATTTAGTTGTTAGATGTGACATGGTATTATGCAACGAATTCACTTATTCGTACAACTTGTGAATAGGCAGCGAAAATGTATTTTAACATTTGTTTCCGATTGTTGGCCGGCAACGCGTCGGTGAGTTTCTTGTGACAAAACCCTTCTGCTCCGTTATCCGGTGGTCGTTGGATATGATATTATTATCGTTTAAGAACAGCAGATTGTGGACAAAGTATATACAGCCAGTGCAAGTCGAGGCTAATAATACATAATATGTGTAGGTACATCGATAAACGATTTGCATGGCGTGCCGCTTCGCGTCCCAACAGCACGAAGGCATGGCAGTGATTGACGTCTTCAGCTATTACCGTTCAACCGTTCGCTCCGGCTGACGGTATGCACTTTAGCGAAGGAACGTTCTCATACGTTATTTACACTGAAACATCAAAGACTGACAGTTTTATAGTGTATTTACAGGCTTATCCGTTAAGCCGTTGTTGAAGCTAATTGCAGGGTGATTTATGAACTTCTAATGCATATTTCAATAGGGAATTAGCTTTTGAATACAGCTCATCACTAACATTGAGTTGAACCCTTGTCTTGAGCCTTTCACGCCATTCAATTATTTTTTAAAAAACTCCTTTTTTAACCGGCCTAAAAGGAGGAGATTTTTTTTCGTGTGTATATATTTTTAGTTACTTTAGTTTTAAATTGCGTAGTATGTACAAATAGAACGAACAAAACTCATAAGTTCTTCCTCTTCGTGATTAATTAGTCGATTTTAACTCAGAAAAATAATATAATTTTAATTTACTGTCAAGCCTGCATGCCTCGTTTTTATTAATTACATTGCAAATGTATGCACTCAGGCAGGCATTTTATAAAAAAAAACTGGTGAGTTTAAATACACTATCTATCGTTGGCGGAATTTCGAACAACCAGATATTCTACATTCGAAACTAACAAACACGTATTCTAAAAAAAATACACTGCAGTGCTATACATATGCAGGGTGGAAGTTTCATTGCAGTAGTTAGGTACACCGAATGGTTACAAGCAGTGAATACCGCGGGGACGCTATAAATCCACGTTGTGATGGGTTAAACTATCGTTTACTTTATTTTTAAGTCGCCAGCGGCCGTTCCGATAACGACGCAATAAAATAAGCTTACGTGCATTGAAATGATTGTAAACTTATCATTTTGTTATAATATAATCTGTGTTTCGTGTTTGTTTGGTAGAATGTCTGAAAGGCTCGAAGGACCAACTACAAGAGCAGCCTATTCGACTAAAGTAGAATTGACAACAGATAATTTAAAATACCGGTCAAGTCCGAATCAGATATTGATCATTATTCAGAAATCTTTTAGATTTCCTATTAACTGACGAAGGGACGTCTACTGCGTATTTTTTCCAAATTTTAGGTTAAGCTGTTAGAGAGGGAGTTCTTTTTTTAATAGCTTAACTTACGTTGAAATATAAAAAAAAAGTATAGATTTTTGAATTCTTCGATTTTTTCCATTAGCTTTGTTAGCTCTTAAATTTGTTTTGTTCTTTCTTGCAATTAATTTTATTTGCATCCTGAATTACTGTTCATAAATTTACGGTACCTGTTCTCGATTAATTTACCTGATTGTATGTATGTAACAAATTCCAACTTTTCTGTCCAAACCAATCAGTCACGGGAATGAAACTACAGACTAGTTTATAACATAAGTAAGGAACCTTACATATTATGTTACATCTGGGTTCATGAATGGTAAGTGTATTATTTGAAGCGCTCAAAGTCCATGAGGCAAATAATAAGGCACGTAGACCGTGGTCGAAAAGTAGATGATTGACAGTTGGTGATAAAAAATAGGTGCTTCCATACCGCGGTAGCCTTGTTAATTTAATTCTATCAATCTAAAAATCCTGTTAGACTAGTCACCACTCGCCTCTCCAGCCAGTCCTCTGATCAGTCCACACTACTGGGCAAGCAGTCCAAATTTCGGTTCCAAGGAGAGGCTTGTGTCCTGTGTGTGTGTGTGTGTGTGTGCCCTAAATAGAACCATTCATATATCCTTGTCCAATATAAGCAACATACCGTGTGATCTTAATAGAGATTGAATAGCTCTTTCTTCTGAGAATAAAAGCTCTTACAGCGGATACCCCATCAAAATAAATAGACAGGTGCGTGTTGGTAACTTTTACCCGCTATTGAATCATGTCGGCAATTCAAGTTTACACCTTCGTTAATTACACGTCGTCTTTAAAATGCGTGGATTCGAAGCAAGGGCTTTAACGGTATCACCACATCATACACTCACTCATCGTACTAGGTTTCCCATGTTTTACAGACAAGACAGAAGAACAAATCGATGGATGAGTGATAAAGCTTCAGTTCGCCAGACAACGTACTATCGTGTCTTAATCTTTTTAACGATGATTTAAAAGAAATTTATTTGCAACTTTTTTCGGAATACATACGGTTTTTTTTTTAAGTAAGCAACTATATTTGACTGTTTAATTACTAAATTTGCAAATTTTAAGGCAAATCAGCTAGTAGATATAATAGCAGTATTATCCTACAAAGAGTTCACTGGCTACGTGATGGTTGATTGTTCCCGCCGCCCGTGTGTGATATGGATGAATTGCCCGTTATGAAGGAACTGAGGAACCCGGTTGTCAAGTAACTCTTCGACACTACAACCGAAAAGCCTTAAAAATATTTTTACGGTTGTTGTTGTTTAGGGTTTATCACAAGGAGAATGTTAGTTATTCAGGCATATAATAAAGAATCTTATCTGGGCTACCAACCACTGGAGAGTAACGTCGGATTATGCTTTGCGGTACACGGAGATCTTAGTTTTAAATAAGAAAATGGCAAATTGCTTAACGATTTTTTGTTTATTTGATACTGTGATTCAATGTCACTATAAATTGTAAAGAAATAATGTTGTATACATGACGTTATTTATTAGTGCGTTACACCTGCAGTTATTACTATATTGACCAACAGTTCTCATAGTGGGTTGAAAATGTACACGGACTGCTCTGGTCACGTGACACTTGCTGTACTCCGAGTCAATTCGTAAAGGGAAGTAAGTGTAAATTAAATTAAAAAATAACTATCCGAGATTCTTTTTCAATAGCCATCCGCCACGAAAGCGCAAGAGTGCAAACGCAGATGGTAGAGCGAAACTAGTCTGGCGAATTCGACTAAACAACGACCTGAAGAAGCTGTTATATACCTTCAGCTATCTATTCAGACACTGGTTTTCAATATTTCAATATTAAAATCATAAATCGTATTAAGGTATATGTTCAGCCAGGTAATTTGTAATCGAGCTCATAATGAAGCCATTAATTTATTTCAATATTGTTTTAGAGTTGCTTATCAATTACGTTTTAATATTTTTTAAAGTGTTTCATGTTATTTTTTATCGACCATCGTATTCAATATTCGACACCATATATGAAACAATAAAATCAATCTGAATTTTTGAATTCGTTGAGATCCGTCTCATACAGGCTGCGCATTACTGCAACAGATGCGCCGATGGATTAATACATACATGCTCGTTTACAAGTTTTTAGCACTCAGCCGAGTTGATTATTGCGCACGTGCCAACTGGCGAATGCTTTGGGAATGAGATAATCCAGTGCGCATCGACACAGAAAAACATAATATTAGTGGCGCATGTATAGAGCAGCGGATGTGAACTGTACGAGTTATGTAAACAACCGCGTGTACACATATCACAGTACGTTATAAAGATAAGTGTTCGACTGGACCGGATTGTTTGTATGTGTGTGTGTGTACATACGTGTGCAGCTTCAACACAGCACGTTTTGTACAGAAAACAGTAACTTGCGACTCTGTGACCAATTGTAAACGTTCTGAATCTTCAGAAGTCGTCTGTGCACCTCGTCTGGAGGCATACTGTGCTCCTATTGCCAACGAGTGGTCTCAATTCGAGTACTTTTCTTCTCTGATGATAATAGGTCTGTAGAGGTATGTGGCCAGCTCGTTGGAACTTCAGCTGCTAATGTTATAAGCCGTGCCACAGTAAACCTTGTTCGATTACAAACTTTAACATTATGAATTACGTTGAGATTAAGCATGGTGCTTTACAAATCTCAGATCTTCATATCAGAACTAGCAACACATTGTATTTTGGATGACAAGATATGGCAATGTTTAGCGGACGCGTGGAGTATGAAGATTCGACACTTATTCTTTTCAATTTTTGCTTTAGTTCTATTTTCAACGGAAAACGCACACACTACCAACTAAGAGTTACATTCTAAACGGGTGGTCAAAAACGTGTCACAGTAAACTACAGCACGAATAAGCTAATTATTATTGAAATATCAGTAATGTGTATTCAATTCTCACGAATCATAGCGTTGAGATATTCTTTTATGTTGGCAATTATGACTTAAAACTCTTGCGGTCCAGCCAGCAAACTGGTAACTCTTTAAACACTATTTTTTTGGATCATTAACACATGTTTGCTTCGCTTTTACGTCATGAACACTTACTCCACTTCACACCAGATGTACTGAACAAACATTTGGTATGAAGAGTTACGGAACGACGTAACGTAAATGTCCAATCGTCTGTGGATCATTTAAAAATTCGTCTCGGAATGCGCATGTACTACGTCTAAGTATTTGACAAGTTCTACATTATTTTACAAGTATTTTACAAATTCCGCGAACACAAATTCTGGCTTCAAGGACATAATCAATGAAGAAATAATAAATAATTAAACATTTACACATACACACTTCCGCACTATGAATCCCCGTGTTGCAGGTGACATGGACATACACAGATATGAGATCACAAACACCCACGACCCGAGAAGAAACATTTATCTATCACATAAACGTCTGCCCCGTCCGGGAATTGAACCCGGGACCCCTAGCTCGGCAGTCAGCGTCACTACCAACTGGGATCGTCACAATAGACACATTACCATCTCTTTGACAAGCAGCGACCGCAACAACAACCACCCTGAAAACCAGCGGTCGTGGTTTGCTGTGGCCAGTGCTGAGTGTGGCCCTATTTCGTCAGGTTCTCACTGTTGTATATTTAATTATAAGTATAATGTAAAAATATTCCCTATTTGTACTGCAATGATTACTTGATGAAATAAATTCTATTCTATTCTTTGCATTATTCTTCGATTATTTTTATATTTACTTGTCATTATGTTAAATCGTTAATCCGTGCCCGCTGACATCCAGACTACTAAATCTCAAATCAGTTCGACCTGGAGCAGCGTGATGTCATACGCTGCAGATATTATTTACGAGAATAGTTTGGACACATGTTTGTTAATGACAAGTCACATGTCAGCGAAATAGTAAGTGTGGGGTTGTCTCGGTGCAGGTGTGTTCGACGCGCAGCCGACTGCCTCCGAGCGGCAGCGCGAGAACCTCAGCTCGCGGCTCCGCCGGGAGTTTGGCCTGGCGCTGCCGGATGACGAGGTGGCGCGCCCGCCCACCGACACGTCGGGTGAGGGACTTTTATGGGAATGTTACAAATAGTTTAACAATGTTGTCAAATGTGCAATGTGATTGTGACGCTAGTGTTAATAATTAACGATTTTAAATTTATTTCTCGATTTAGGTATGCCTTACTGTTATTAACTTGTGCTTATGTTTAGCGGGAGTATCTAAAGAAACATTAATATCAGCCGATCTCTCTGTGTAATCTTTATGTATTTCATACACGATCCTTTGCAGATCTGCTTCCGAATATAGACCACTCCTAAACATAACCCGCATTAACATGCGTGAGTAGCATAGACAGAAAAAATTAAGACTGCAAACCAAGTCCAGAATACAAATATTTTCGTATCTGGAACTTTTCGCACACTACCAACTGAGTTACAGGGTAACATCAGTAGGTGATCAGTTACCACTGGTGATCAGCGTGGCCACCTGAGGTGATGGTAGGTGACCACCGACACGATGTAAAAACGATGAAATGATGCGCGCTCTTTACAATTGAAACTTTACAAGCTGATAACTTTACCGAAACCATTTCACGTTCATGATTTCACTTTTTGAAGTAACAGATGGTGGGTAAAAAAATTGTGAAACGTTTCAAAAAATGTTTTGTATAATAAAGGAAAATGTTTCCGTTTCCAGAACCGTTGCCGGCGGTGGGCGTCAAGCGGTGCGAGAGGTAGAGACGGTGACGTCACGTCTCCCCCACTAGGTTGTACATTTCCCCCTCACTCCCCCTCTCCTTTGTCACGGTTTTCTGCAAGTACAAATTGTTTTTATTTCCCCCTGTACATATTGTATATATGAGATTTTACTGAAGGTTGGGGCGAGCGTATTCTATGTGTATAATGCTACGTTTAAAAGATTTTTTACATATGTACAATGTTTATGTATCGTATTGATATATATTTTATTTATTATCGATTTATCGATAGCGCGTTTAGGGAACGTCGGCTAGGATTTTTGTACGCATAATGTATAAGTAAATTAAAGTTGTTTTTATTATTACAATTATTTGTTTTTAATTATTTTTTTTAGCATACACTAGGAATCTAGGCATCTTGTTAGTGTTAGACGTTTCGGGTGTAAGATTTTAGAGCCGCGATCACTACGGATTGGGAGTGGCCGTTTTTTTTTAGGGTTCAAATACGTGTCATAGTTTGAGTGATCACCATCACAATACGACGGCAGCTGGGTACTGTCGCGGTCGATCTTACCACTTATTTTAAAGCACTTATTTTATTTCTTGTTTTCGTCTCCAATTGTAGATTGTTACTCTAGCTATAACATGATAATTTTGCAGCGATTGCGATTCGACAATCCCTGCCGCCATTTTAGTTCGTTACGGCTGTGGGACATTAATTTATAAGTGAGGCAACCGTGCAAATTGATTCGCGATGCACGTGGCGTTACAGACCATTGTCTAGTTGGTGCACCAGTTTGAGGTTCGCCCATGATGTACACACAGTTAGCTAAAACGCACTCGGGCTAACAACAGTATTTGACTTTGGTGAATTAACAATAGTTATCTTTTGCATTTGTATGAAATCTGTTACCTTCCGAGGACGTTGTAAGATTAATATTGAATTGAAGAGGTGATAGTTGCACTGACCCCAACAACGAATATAAATATATATATATATGTGTGTGTGTGGGACGTACCGACTAACGCGTACCATAGCTGCGTACGGCGCAGCGACCAGTGAACGTTGTGTACTTGCAAAATATTCTATTAGTTATAACTGTAGACATTAGTGGTTGAGGGTAGCCTGTGCAGCCTGTCCGTTGAACCGTGTTTAGCTTCGTACAGTGGGCCTAATGTCTGTGCATGGGTCTGCATGGAACGTTCTGGAATGTGAATCAACATTATTAATTGCAAGAGGTACGATTTATTTTTTATTGTATTTTAATTTTCTCTGGAATGTTATAGGATTGATTCTTTGAAGAATCTCAAATTAGTATTCTTGGGTTGACGTTGCATTGGCAACTGCTCTGGTAATGGTTATGCCCACAACTGACGGTTGTGTTTGTTCGCCATATAGAAATCTTTTTGTATTTTCTTAATGATTGTGATTGCAATTATTTCAAACACTACATGTGGTATTATTATATTATGTTGTGTTGTTTCGAGGAATATTTTCAATAAAGTTTGTTCCGTGGTTAATATTGTTGATTCACTCAGGATTTAATTTGATTGGACATAGTCCAAGAAATACTTTATTTTAGGATAATTGTGTCACTGTGTGTCCTCTTTGATTGAGATTTTTTTAATATGAGCTATTCAGATTTTATATTATCAATAGATTCAAATTCAGTGAGTGTGTGCCTTTTTTTGTCTTAGATTTTTATATGGATTAGGAATATTAATATATTGTCCTGCATGAACCTAGCCTTTTTAATGTGGATTGTAATGTGTAGACGGTTTGTGATTTTTATATGCCCAGTGTGGTCGAGCTCCATCCCAAAAATTGCTCAAAATTTTGGAAAATGAACGATGGAAGTTGCCAAGTCAATTGATTTGTATTTGAAGGGTACTTCGAAATTCTTAGATATTTTTATATATTGGCTACAGTTCCATTTGTGTTTTAGCCATTTGCTTGTAAATTATCTTCACGTGATATCTGTATTCATAATAATTATTCTCGTTGAGAGTGTCATCACAGATTGGGCGGTTATAATTTTAATTTACTGTACGATTGGATATCTACTAGCACGTCCTTTCGGTGGCCAGAGAAAATCCATCGTAGAGTTTTGTACCCCTCACGATTTCACTTTAGTTACAAAGAGAAAAAATTTTCTTTTGTTATTTTGAACATTAATCTACTTATCATTGTGTACATATCCGATGTATCAAACAGCTCTTTTTGAAAAACTTTTATCATTTTGTAAAAAGGAGTGTCCAGTTGTCGTTTTGGTTATCTTACCGTAAATTGTCTTTGGAATGATATTAGAGAGTGAGAAGTGTTAAATTTGAAACGTTTTCAAGTATCAGTTTTCTTCTCTACTTCCACGTTATTGTTAGCACGTATAATCAATATATCCTTCTCTAGTTGTAATAGATACGTAGACCTGAAGAATTCCTTGAATCGTTTAAAAATTTGTAACTCTCCCAATACTGGACTGGAGGTAGTTTTTTTTTCCAACAACATTTTTAATGTCTCATAATTTGTGTCATTTTCCTTATGTACATTTCAGAACAGACTTCACTTCACCGCAGTTTTAAGAAATTAAGTATTTAAATCTCAATCATTCGTTAATCAATTAATGGGTCCCATGGTCGTGCATAAACCATTCAACTTCATTCGTTCATAAACGTCACGCGATGACAGTGCTGTGTCCCCTGTTTTATGGAGAAGATATATGTTTCACTGTTTCGAACAATAACTAAAGCAACAAAAACCATATTAAAAATAAACGCCATGTTGCAATCCTCATTTTCAATTTTAATAGTACACCGTTCACGAGATTGGTCGAAACATAAATTATATTGTATTGACCAGTCACTAGTTAAAAGTGTGAGGCGGTTGTATTCTAACGGTATCAATGGAACAACAATCTTTGTAAATTCCGAAGTTGAAGTACTACGCATCCCTTTTTAACAGCTTCGACGTTTCATAAGTGGAACTAGTCCACGCTAATGTTGCAATTTGAGTCTGGTTCTATTGTTGTTTTAGTTATCGTTTGAGGGTATCACGGGACTGTGGGTCAACTCGCCGTGGTAGTGGTAGTGGTAATCGAAAACGTGACGGTCAATTGACACCTACATCCGCTAGTGCACGTCACGTGTTGCCTCCGAATGGATGTATTAAATGTTGGCTGTTGTGTTTAAACGAAAGTGCTTCGATATACCGCCTAATGTACACTATGATAGGTAAAGCCATCGTTTTTGTTCTACCAATGTGTAGTATGATAAATAATAATAATTTTTAAACTAGTGCGGTCGCTTTATGTAGATTTAAATTTATATACGTATCGTATTTGTGGAAATGAGGGTAGTTTCCGAGGTCTACAGACGATGCAGCAGGTGTCCTGCCCGAGTTGCGTCGGTTTTCCTTCGATTTTAATTTTCGCCCAGTGTATTATTTTTCAGATAGAGATTGGCATTTTTTGGTTTCGTCAATGATTCAGCAGTGATTTCATATGATGTTGCGAGTTTATCCAATGAATCTTCGTCGTACTGACGCTAATTTAATCTTCATATAAGATTTTTTGATTATATGGGAAATTCAAAGGTCTCGAGAAATTTCTGTTGAACTATCAGATGATTATTTTGTGATAAAAGATTTTGTCCAAAAAGTGGCATTCAAGTGTAAGTAGAAAAATAGTTTAGAATGTGTAATGCGACAATGTAATTAAAATATTTTTATGGCGATTATACTTAAATCCATGTAGAAAATATCACGGCTAGCATAAGTTGCATTTTTTCGATTGTTCGATTTTCAGTATCAGTTCTGTTATTTTCTCTTCAGTTCAATAGTTGTTCGTTACAATACAACATCATATGAGCGCCGTTGTTCTGTAATCTCACAGGTGAAACTAGGCTTATGCCACTGTGAAACTAATATTATATCGAACACTGTGATTTGTTTAAGCATAAACAATGATTATACTAACCATAGTACTTGGTATAATAAAGTTGTCGCGCAAATAGTTCGAGATTTAATATGTGAGGTTACAGAAGAAATGCGCAATTGTTGTGCTGTTCTGTTGTAGACAGTGCGGTGTCGTATTCTCGACACGATATGCCATTCACAGAGCCGTGTGAGCGGCGAAACGCTCACATCTGTGTTAAATGTTCCGTTAGTTGCGTGCCGTTGCGTCGTGCGTTGCACGCTACGTTACAATTCAACTACTTAAAACTTAACCCGTTGTAATGCATAATCATTATAGTTAATTAGATTTTAGTCAAGACGTTGCAATAATACGCCTAAAGGCATAAACACATTAGTGAATAGAGAGAATTATTAACACGAAATGATATTTTAGCCGGTTTTTATTTAATTCTTGATTTTTTTTTATGTGTTACATGTGTAAGGTGGGAATCGCGTTGATTATTCTCGGTTCGGTTGTACAGTGTCGTGTGCGTTAAGTGCGGTGTGTTTGTAATGTGTAAATATCTTCAATGAGGTTGTTATGTAACGATGTAAATTGCTCGCGTTAAGTCACACTGCCGGGAGTGCGCTGTCGTGTTCCGTTCGCAGTTCTAGTGTTGCTGACATTGAAAAAACAGTGGAGAATCCGCCGCATGCGCACACAGAGGATGTCACCTTCCAGGTATCTGTGATACGTTTCGTGCACTGCCCTTAGCGTAATAAATGTACTTGCTAATTATGAATTATCTCATGTATCTTCATGGTGGTGGTTTCCTCTACTGTTTTTTTAATCGATGTTCGTATATTTTCTATGGGAAAAGTCCGGTGGTAAAGTTATTTTTTAAGAGGCGCTCGGCGATATCGACACGCGCGTGATATGAAACGTGTTGTGAGATTAGGTGTAGTCGAAAATGGCGTGTGGAGGTTGTACGTAACATTGAAAGTTGGGAGGCGATTGTAAGTGTGGTCACAATCGAAGTCTGCACGCGTTAGGTAGATGGAATATATACGAGTGAACATGTAAACTTTTGAACGTTTTACCCAAGTGTTAAGTTATTTTTGTAAGCTTTTGTTACGCGTGCAGCGTTCGATTGTGAACAGCACAGATGTGTAGACTGTGTACGGGTGGAGTCGAACGTCGCAACGCAGTGTACTCTCGGCGTTTTTACGTCTCCGTAGAGTGTTAGATGAAATCTTTGTGATAAAAAAAATCCTTTGAAATATCATTCAGTAGAACGATGTCTGTGTATATATTTAAGTGTTAATAGATAAGTGAAAGCCACGATTGTTGTGTTTGGTTGAAGTCGAGGCCCGCGCGCACTCTGGTATCGATTAGGTCGCTGTTCGCTGCCACCACCGACTGGCTCTATACAAATTATTTATCTTGTAAGATATTCGATTTAACGATGGAATATTTTGCAATATATTATAAATAATATAATTTTTTACTGTAAGTGGATCGTAACATAGTAGAGCTGTATATTATCCAGATGTCAAATATTATTATTTCTTTCTTAATGTTTGAACTAAGTATGTAAAATTTAAAATAATATAGAATAAAAGATGTTATGATAATTAATTACATAAAATCTTTGTTTGAATCGATTGCCTTTTCCTTTTTGCTCCCAAATCCTAATTGAAAAAAGTGTTTGATTTTTTAGCGATTACAGAAGCGGGCGTGGTAAGCTTGAAACGACAGGACTTTGTCTTATGGAATTTTGTCACTAAAATGTCAAATATTCTGAAAAATAAGTTACTATAATTAATATTTTAACGTTTAGTTGTATGTCCTAATTGTTAGTAGTGAACCATCTGGTCAAACCATAAACTGATGGCGTCATGAAAAAGTGTAATACAATGACATCTTGATGTCTATTGCATAATTTACTGCTCTTCAAAGAAAGACACAGATAAAGGTTCTATGCACCTTGCCTAAAGGCCTACAGATTAGTTAGTATTTAGATATATTAAAAGATTTAATAGTATTGTTACGAAGCTTCTCGAAGTCGGCAGGCTTTCGAAGTTTCTAGAAGGGTGGCCGACCGTTACGGTGAGGCAAACAATAAGAGGCAATAAAAGAGAAACCCAGGTAGTAATAAAAACTACCTGGGTCACTCCAGGCCAATCTGGCCCGTATGCCTCAGGCAAAAGGGGCGAGATTAGCATAGATGAGGGCCGAAATGGGTTTACTATAATCAAAGATATATTTAATCACCTATTTAATATGAATCACCTATTTAACATGACAAAACATCAGTACATACTTGCGTAGTTAGTTGAAATTAATTCTACACACAGTATTAAAGTTACGCATAACATATATATATAAATATATATATTTGTGTCTATATACGTCTTATCGCTTCGGAAAGCAGGATATGTGCAATATTTGCTCTAATAGATCACATCCAGTTACAGTAGCTATTAGGGACGAGACTTGTCACCCATCCAACAACCAATTATAATTTGTACAGCTACTGAATCAGAGTTGTGGAATTAAATTACAATGTTATAAAATTGTTATATATTTGTGCCGTATTGGGGCGGCCTAGAATACTCCCCCAATCCCATGATGGCAGAACAGGGTGTTGTAAGAGGCGACAGAAGCCGGCCTGCTTGGTGGTAGGGCTTTGCATATAGATTATATTATCTGTATTATTATTAAGTCATTAATATTATTACTGGTATTATTATCTTTCCGTGAAGCCTGCCTGGCTAGCTACCACCCTCGTGCTCGAGTCAGCCGCCAAACGACTCGTGTTCCGGCTGGGGGCTTGAGAGCCAGTACTTTCTTATCTTCTCATTTCGCGGTCGACAACGCATCGGTGATAACTCTGGTCTTGCTGATGTCCATGGGCGACGGTGACCACTTACCATCAGGTGGCTCGTCTCCTCGTTTGTCGGCTATTAACATAAAAAAAAAATAAGAATCTGTATTACAGCTTCAATACTAATTTAACATCAGCAGATCCTTCAGCTGCATGGCGAAGTGTCTCCATGTCATCATCAGCATTTAGGTTGATAGGCTATGCCTACATTCATGTATTCATTAATAATTTTATTGTTAGTACATATTTGTTGAGTTTTTGCTGTATGTATATATATATGTATGTATATATTTGGAGTTTCATCCTCATCATCCTCCTGCCCTTATCTCAATATTATTTGTGGTCGGCGCAGCATGTATTTTTCTTCCATACTTCTCTATGAGCCGTAGTCTAACTAGTAACTTCCGTTCTAGCCATATCATCCTTCACACAATCCATTCATAGCTTCTTTGGCCTTCCTCTACGTCTATAGCCATCTACGTTCATACTTAATACCTTCCGTACAACATGCTCTTCATTCCTCCGCATAACATGAGCATACCATGATAGCCGGTTTCCGTGTAGCTTTTCGATTACCGGTGCCACTTTCATACTTCCTCTTATGTACTCATTCCTTATTCTATCCATTCGCGTTATACCACACATCCCTCTTAACATTCTCATCTCAGCTGAATGCAGTTGTCTTTCGTACATCCCTTTTGTGGCGCAACATTCTGATTCGTACAAGACAGCAGGTCTGACCATGGTCTTGTAGATCTTCCCCTTAAGTTTAAGGGGAATACGTTGGTTGCAAATGGTCCCCGTAACCTGCCGCCATTTCGTCCATCCTACATTAATTCTGTGCCTAACTGTCCGATCTATTTCTCCATCACATTGTACAAGTAAACCGAGATACCGAAAGTCTGAGCAAACTGGAAGGAGCGCACCGTCGAGCGCTATGACTTCAGGACTGGAGAGACCGCCGAAATCGCAGAACATGTACTCTGTCTTGCTTCTGCTGATTTTCAGGCCAACATTCTCCACTTTCTGTTGCCAATCCCCCAATCTGCTCTGGATTTCAGGTCCATCTTCTCCAACCAGAACAATAGTGAACAGAAATAGTGACATTTACAATCATCGTTTTAATATTTCGGTGTTATTTTCAAATAAATTTGTCATTAAATCATATCACACCATGTTTTTCACACAGACAAATATGCATGGAATGCTCTCGAGTGGACAAACCATCCAGTTTGTTTGTGTTAGCTAAAGATGGGATAGCAAAAAATATTGTACACTCTATTGCGTTATGCGATTGATATTGTTTTTCAATAAAACTATTATAATTAGCGATATAAGGATAATTAATAATTTATATGCCAAAGCAACGTTTGCCGGGTCAGCTAGATTTCATATATAATATATAATCATGTTTGCAATACTCATTGCACGGAAAGGAAGGTGAACTATTTTGCATCCTGCATACAACAACTGATTGAAGATGACACAATTTCAATACTGATTAATTCTAAGAATAAACATGCACACTTACATTAATTACTTATTTATTTGTTAGTCACATTTACAAAAAGTTACACAATGTTATAGTTATATACCAGTAAACAGATTATTTCACTTACGAGGCTGTTATGAACTACAAACTTGTAGCTTTAGTGCTTATACTACCAGGTTCTCAATATGTTTTCATATTCAGCGTACTCTGAACCTGTCAAAAGGTACTTAGCTGCCCACATGTAATTGCTCTCATCTTCGAGCTTCGAAACCAAAGTCCCCACTTTATGGGCATAACCTTTCAAAATGTGCTCTGGAACCCTCTCAATCATGTTGTTTTTGCTATTCCAAAAGTAACATATCTTCTTTGCCATGAGAGTGTTATGAAACTCTCGCAGCATAACTTTGAAAATAGTTGCCACGTCACGCTGCCACCAGGGTGGGTCATTTAATTCACTGATTTTCCACAAAAAGATTGTCTTGATGTAATAACTTGCAATGTAATTCATCTGCTGTGCGTCACGCAATTTCTTTAGCTGCAAATGTAAATAATAATTGAAACGGTGCTGCAATATTACAAGTGCAAAGATTGAAAGGAACAAAATATCATGAAAAAATGAAATACAAGCAGTGTTTTTGACTATTAAAAGCGTTCCTTGAAAAATATTCCTCTGGAACCTTCGCAAGGCATTCGAAGTAACATTCAGCTTATATACGATTATAATCTAATCTAATTTAAATAAATTGCATTTTCAATAATATATATCGATCGCTACTTACTAAACGATTGGCCTGCCGCAAGTGATACGAATTATGAATGAACTTTCTTTCTTGATCGTGCATGGCCACCCGCCACGAGCGATCTTCGTCGAAGCTGTTAGCTCCCAACTTGTTAGGCTTGGGAACCACCATCCAGTAGTCGGCACTGCAGTGCGGGGGAATATCCCGATACGCTTTATTCTTGCCGAGCCAGCGAGCCTCCGGAAACTTAAACGCCGGGACGAGGTCCACGTCAAGTCTGAACCCTGCCGAGTTAGATATCTTCAGCGTATAGGCAGGGCCGCTCGAAGACATACCAATCACATACACGGTCCTGCCTATCTGAACACTCGGGTAGCCGTTGTAGCTCTTGAACTTGTTCAGAGCTCGGTCCACGACGCTCTTGAACCACGAAATAAACTTGGACCGCAAGATATACTTCTTCTCGTCCAGCCACAAGTAGGCTTGTTTGTTAATTTCGTAATTGTCTCTCTCTATAATTTTCAGGTACTGTGTCCCCGCGCGGAGTTGGACGAAGCCGGGGTGCTTCGGCTCGATGATAACGTCACTCTCCTCAGGTTTCCGGTAATCCACATGAAGGTTTACCGGCAAACCTATCACGATGTCCATATCGAATTCGTCCGGTTTCTTTATTCTTAATCGATCGTAGTGGCTGCCAGCGAACTGAACCTGAAAAGACAGGTGGGGTGTATAATTTGAGCGGTGAGGGTAAAGATCCTTTTTAACGATCGCCGTGCCCTCTTGTGTTAATGGCATATCGCATCGTGAAGTATTGCATGCATTTATGTATCTGCGATAATATCGAATTCCATTGTATCGCAAAGCAAAACACCGTCCTAGGTTATTAAGTTAGAATAACATTTCTAGGAATGAATATGTCAAAAAATATCACATAGGAAAAATATCATACCAAATATATATCACGCACGGTTGCATCGATATATCGAGACACATATAGTACTGGGCATCCCTAGTATTATCCAGTTTGATACGTTATTGTTGCGTGATAGTGATGTGTGTACGGTCAAATTATTTAGACGATTGGTTTCAACTTTCAACAGATTCACCACTCCGCCTTTTTCACATGTCGTGACGCTCCTGATTTTATAGACGATGCATGAAGTTGACCTGTTGCAGATCGTTTTCCAACAAATATGTTAGCTTATTTACAAAAATATACCGAAACTAACCCGGCTAGAATATCGTTCGTAATAGGCATCCACGGACTTCATAGCCTCGTGTAAAGGATAGAAGACTTTCATGAATACGTTGTAATGGTGTTCAAACTCGTCTCTCTTGATGGCGATGTATCTCACGTGGATGTCATTGAGCAACGAGTTGAGGTTGTTCACCTTCGGCGCGGACGCCACCTCCATGCGGGATACAGCACTGAAACCGAACGATAAATCATTTCAATAATAAAGAACTACAACTTCGACGACTCCATAGCCCAGTTGGTAGTGACCCTGCCTGCCGAGCGAGGTGTCCCGGCTTCGATTCCCTAGCCGGCGCACACATTTATGTAACAGATAAATGTTTTTTCTCAGGTCATGGGTGTTTCTAATATCATACTTGTCCATATGTCCATGCCACCTGCAACACAGGGAACCCTGGTCGGGGTGTGAGTGTCTATACGTTTAATGTATTAGGAGGGCGAATTTGACGTAGGAAAGTATATTTAATGAGACCTTGCGTATTCATTTGATTTAGCTAACGGTCTATATGTTAGATATTATAGTATTTGCGTCCAAGCATTACATTTTTATGTTATTTTTAATACATTTATTTTCTTGTAACAACTGTCATGCACTTAGCACCCTCAGTAGCATCTGCTACAGAATGCTCAGTATACTTATGTGAAGTGGGGTTTTGATAAAAAAAACCCACATCTAAAAATCTCAAAATACAACTGAACTCCTGTTTCCATATTAACTCCTTTACGGCCGTAAAACATTTAAAGAACAAGTCCGGCAGCACTATCTAAGACGGGTACCTTAAATCGCTATTGAAATTATGACATAATTTATTTTATTTAATTTTATGGATTAATGTGTATAATATATATATATATATATATAACTATGTATTTGTGTATATGCGTATATAATTATATATGTGTATCTATATATATTTATGTATAATGTATATATATATATACATTCACGCCTACCACATCTCACCAACGCCCACCGGTTGACTGGTAGAGAATGCCTTAAGGCATTAAGTCCGCCGATTATAATCCTTTGTAATAAAGCTTTATAATAAAGATTACATAAATAAATAAATACCTTAGTTCTGTTTTAACTATCATTTCACAAATTTTCTGACTTGGATTATATTTTAACTAGATATGTATATGGATTGGTTTTATTTCAACGGAAAAATTATTAAATTATCATCACTAAAATGTATTTAAATTATTTTGTTCTTCTATTAGGTTTTGAGGCGAAAAAGTTTAAAATAGATTATATCCAACAATGAAAATTTCTCGCCGGTGAGGGGGAATAACTTTACAGTGTAATTTTTGTGATAAAATTAAATTAAACTATAGTACTAATAACCCGCCCTCATTTCGCTCTATAAAACTTTGGCATCAAGTTTCAAATCAAATCAAAATTATTTGTTTTATTCATTTAGACCTACTATGAATACACTTTTTACTTTTTTTCCTTCTACTTCCGTTTTGAAAAGGTGCTTTAACATTGAGAAGGAGAAACGGTGAAACTCTTCAGCACGTCTTTTAGAACAACACATGGCAATTACAAAGTAAGTTTTAACCTGCGCAGAACTGATTTCGACACTATTATATTATCCAAGCTTGCTTTTCATTAACATATTCATATATACCATAATATCCTTAACCTATCAGATGTGGTTTAACACGTCGCTTAAAAGTTACAAACAGCGCCTGCATCAGAAACTTAATTTTCATAATTATTACAAATTATGACTATCCCACTGCCGAGTTTGGGTCTCCTCTCGCTATGAGGGATTTAGAAAATAATAATAAGTGCGGGTTGGCACACTTCACACACCTCCGAGAATGTTATTGAGACCTGAGGTGTGCAGGTTGCATCACGATGTTTTCCTTCACCGAAGCAAGCGACAATTCATTTGCAATACGAACATAATTTGAAAAATGGAAACGCGTTCAAGATTCCAACTAGTCTCCCGTGCGAGAAACCAACGCGACGTTCAAACTGCTAGGCTAACACTGCTGATAATCTTCATATTTCGCTAATTTTTGATTGTTATTTAGGAAACAATGTCTTTTATGCTTGTAGATAGATACAACAGAGTAGAAAGACACATCAATAAAGTCTCCACTGATACGTTCAAAAGTTAGTAAACTAAGCTATCTGAAGCGAGAAACGCTAAAAATACTAGAGACAATAAAGAAAAAAACATAATATGCTAAGTAACAAAAACAACTGGAGATCAACTAATAAATACTGTTAGCAGCAAAGTGACGTCACATCCGTTAAGAGGAGGGGATGGCGGAGAGTCACCGCCAAGCACATATATAAGACGATGAGCGCTCGTCTGGGGACAAGCGCCCCCTTTCCCTAAAGGGGGTCGCATCAGTCGGCTTAAAGGCCTCCAGGCCAAAGCCAGCCTCGGGTGGTGTTTAGTGGGTAAACCCCTAGGTTTCACGGGAGTCCCACATAACCAGCGCAGCCGGCTGCGCTGGTATGCATAAAGCATTCACCACCCCCCTCCCCCGTTTCCCGGAGGGTAGCCCTTTTTCCAATTGTCTGGGCGCAAAAAAAAAAAGTCTGGGGACACTTATGATGAGCGCTCGTCTGGGGACACGGATACTTGTGGTGAACGTGTTAAGGGGAAGCTCTGCCCGTTTGAATAGTCAATTCTGTTTCGTCTTATATTTGTTTAGAATTTATTTACAACAGTCTGCTTGATTTTCTATTTCGTGATTTAAAAATTTCAGCATTTAAAATACTCGTGATCTTAATGAATTTCTTATTTTTATTTATTTAGTCTCGTTTTTGCTAAAATCAGAAGTGGGATTTCTATCCACTTCAGTAGTATTGAAATTTACCTGCTTTTGCCAATTTTTCAGACAATGCCCACTTATAATAAATCTTGTAAGCGAGTGTGTAAGACACACCACCCGCGGAATTCCGTC
>PDGT01000033.1:3317361-3347062 GCA_003671415.1 Megathymus violae
ACTTATGATGAGCGCTCGTCTGGGGACACGGATACTTGTGGTGAACGTGTTAAGAGGAAGCTCTGCCCGTTTGAATAGTCAATTCTGTTTCGTCTTATATTTGTTTAGAATTTATTTACAACAGTCTGCTTGATTTTCTATTTCGTGATTTATACATTTCAGCATTTAAAATACTCGTGATCTTAGTGAATTTCTTATTTTTATTTATTTAGTCTCGTTTTTGCTAAAAATACAATAAATATTAATTAATGAAATATAAGATTAGAGATTATTGTAAATCTGCTAAATATTATCAGTAGTATACTCCTCATATAGCCTACTATCGAACAGCTGAGCGGGCCAAACTCTGCAGATTACGATTATAAAAGTTACAAAAGCGGTATAAGGAAAGTGTTGCTGGTATAGTTTGTTTTGGCAAGCGGAGTATAGAATAACGACTTACGACGCAAGTTAGTCCGCAAGTTAATCCGGGGGCAGCTAAAATAAATATGACGAAGTAAAAAAAGAAGAGTCCTCAGAACCGGTTATAATAATTATATGAGAAAAATTGATAACTCTCTGACTATTCGTGAGGGTTGTAGAAGGTACTGAGTTATATCTATATTTCTGATTCCTAATAAAAATATTTAAAAAAATTCCAGCTTTGCTGGCAGTGCATTTTACTGCGGGTTCCAAATGATCGGATTTAGTATTTGAATCGTTTTCCTTAGTCCTATGAATTAAACACATTAACATTAATTGCAATAGCTACATATGAGCCGTCAAAACTTTGTTGACTGCCCTCTTCAATGTGCATACTGATTTTTATTTTTTATCTCGCTGGAATCGATCCATTTCTATTATCCTACACATTGACGAATTTGTGATATATGAATATATATATATATATATTTCTTGATTGGTGTCCGCGTGATACGTGCACAAATAAACGGCTAAGAAAAATAAATGTTTAGATTCTACATTAATAACACATCTTCGTAAAAATATTTAATGTATAATTTCGATCCCGATTAAATTTTAATAATAGTTATCTACCAAATATTTAAAATATATAGATATGTACCGCATTGAGCAGTTACCTACTTACCAACATTGGGATACAGTATATTAAATGTCAAATACACAATTTTAATTCACAAAGAAAACTAAGGGTTGCGACTTACTCGGTAATGTTATCCATGTCAATACGGGAATCACTGGATTGTGCCGAGTGTTCGTCTTCATCTGATTCCGTCTGCGTCTGTGTCTGAGCTTCTTGGCTGAGCATATATATACCGCCGACGAGAGCCGTGACGCCGGCCGCTACGCCCAGGCCCACCGCCCACCACGGTGGACTGTTATCCTCCGGCTCCGGGTCACGACCCGCTCCTCGCCGATCTCGTCGATCTCCATTGTCCATCTCTTTCTGAACTGTAATGTACGTCTTAATTGTTAAGTACTGAATTCAAATTTACCTTTGGGTAAGTCATCTATCTGACCTTCTTCCGTATTTGATTCGCCTATCCAGAATCACGCTGATGTAATCTCATCTGTTCACAAATTGCTGTGATGGGTTTATAGGTGGCATCGAGTGATGACACGATATATTGTAGGTACAAAAACAGCGAATAACAGAATTATTGATCGGTAGGAAAAAAGCGGAGGCCATTCGGTCCTATACAGAATACTAACAAATAAATATGTAAAAGTCCAAATTATTCTATTAAAGCGTACCAAATATTATGGTATCCGATTTGTCGTGTTAAACTGACATTACAGGATTATCTGAAACACTCCTTTAGCACGTTTGTAAACTATTTTCCTTTTGTTCTTCGATTTAATTACATATGCTAAGATAAAGCTAAGCCTTAGTCGTCTTTAAGGCCCGATATTTCAATAATCAAATGAAATTTCTTTCAACGGAGACCTACATAGTTTATGTATTTTAGTATTTACAGTGAAGTAAAACCCAAATCAAGTATAAATTAAATTTTTGGGAAAGCTAATTCAAAGAGGGCAAGTGGATCCATTATTTCGAAAAATTACTTATTAGACACCAAATATCGTTAATAATAACAACACTCAGTTCCGCGAATTAATACATAATAACAAATAGATACATTACACACAAAACTTGCCGACACCTCAAAGTATTTTTAAGAACAAAGACAGTTGTGTGAAAAACTAAGTACGCTCATCGCTTTAAATATACCGGGCACAAAAACAAAGGTGTTATTTAATAAATTTGCTATTTATGTGGAGTGATAAGATTAAAAACACGAACTCTCTAAACTTCCACGAAAAAAATTTAAAAGTATGCTTTTATATAGAACAAATTTTAATGATAACCTTCTTAAAAGATTAAAGATTGGCTTATCAGCATATCACTTCCTCTATGGTACATGTAAACCTCTTTGTCTTGTAATTTCCCAATAGTTTTATTACACTGAATAATAATGTACTTTGTTATATATGTAGGATAAAATAATTGTGACAGATAGAATATTAGAATGATAGAACGAGAGACGGAATGTATGATATAGAAAGAGACGGGTGTATGCGTGTGAGTGAGATGTGGAGCGGAAGACAAGATGGGGAGCTCGCTATTTTTGCCGGCAAGACGGAGAAATCGTGTAATTTTGAATCGTGTAAAATAAAAGAGTTAAAAAGTGAAAATCGTTTATTTTCCCACGCCACCGACGCCACATATATTCTAGCTGTTAATACCCAAATGTCTTTTAACTTTTTTTATAATACGCTGTGCATCGCCACTGCCAGAAGAAATAATAGTAGTAGAAATTGTAACAAATACTCGCCTACTTGCATGCTGTCTACGTCTATAATTACAATAGCATTAAGAAAATCACTGTCAATGAAATAGATATGTATAATGAATAATGTTTATTATGTTGGCGTTCAAATAAGTAAATAAATAATAATTTAATAGCATAAACACATAAAATATATGTTTTTTTTTCTTTAAATGCATCTGGCAACACCATGTTTAAATTTATAAAAATCGCCGGATTTAACATAAAGTTCTGGAAACGTTTATAGAGTGTATCAAACGTACGTTCTAAAGAATGATAATATTCGAAAGTAAGGTTGCACATACATTAACGTGTTTTGGCATGGTTAAATTTGTATATTAATGTATTTGATAGGGTACTTACTAACATTAGTTTTCATTGTTTATTTAAATTAGCTTAAAGTTGAAATAATAAAAAATATTCATTAAGCTTGCTAAAAAAAGTTTCATTAATTAAGTCATGAATTAAATATGACAAATCGTAACAACAACCAGTCATCTATATCTATACTAATAAATAAAATTGGAGTGTCTGTTTGTAATATTAAAATAACCGCTTTTTACTACATGCATATGAAGGTATATACGGTACATATACCAAAATAACATTTTTTACAATTTTTGTCTGTCTCTGCCTGTCGGTTTGTTCCGACTAATCTCTGAAACAGCTGAACCGATTTGACGGGACTTTCACTGGGAGATAGATGCTGTAATAAGGAGTAACTTAGGCTACTTTTATTTCTACTAAATAACTTTTTGTTAAATTCCACGCGGACTAAGTCGCGGGCACAGTTAGTTTATTATAAAAAACACCAACCCTCCACAGTTTCTTAATGTGAAAACTCGGACGCTGATGCCATGTTTCTATCTAGGTAACAGAGTGCATTTTGATATTTTCCATTTCCCTCGGATTTTCTCCACTTTTTAATGACCATTAATGTACGTTGTAACACTTTTAAACATAAAATAAAACAATAGGCGTTAAAAATATTGAATCGAAATTGGAATTATATACAAATCTCAGTAAGTCCTTATTCCGCGGATACAGGTACCATTCTTAGAATCAACAGATAATAACCAATTTCACAAATATTAATTATAAATATGCCTAATATGAGATGATTTTCATAATTTCGCATAATACGGTTTTGAGCTGTTCATCGAGTGCAAGGCTAAAGTGGCTGCAATGAAACTTGGGGTTCTTGCAAAGGTGCGGCGGTAATTCACACCGAATTTGCTTTTAAACCTGTACAAAACTCAAGTTCAACCGTAAGTGGATTACTGTTGTCACATTAGGGCTGGTGCGCCCAAATTTCATCTATCACCGTTGGACTTGATGGTAATGCGTGCAAAGAGGCTCATTGGTGACTCGTCGAAACCAATCTGCAAAGCCTTGAGCACAGGCGCAGGGCTGCCAGCTTCTCGGTCTGATATAGCATACATTTTGGAGAGTGTGCGCAGGAATTGTTCGAAATAATTCTCCCATAGGCCGTTCCTCTATCAAACAACTCGATGTACATGTCGATGTACTTAGGTAGTGAACGTACCCCACCTGTACGGACGGTGCGGTCTTCGTCTAATTCATAGTGCACATTGTAAAGGACTGAAATAACTTGCCCGCATTGGTGTTCTCGCTTTCTTACAATGTAGTAGTCTTCAAGAGGAGATTCAACATCTTAGACTTCATCATCACTTTCCATGAGATGGGATTGTCGACAAGCATTATTCTATGTAAAAAAACAAAGACAAAAGAAAACGAAATAAAAAATATTTCATTTCAATGTATATTGTTTACATACCTACCTAAATTATACTATTAAATATTTATTATAACGCGGATATTAGGTCCCATTACAATTTTATTACAGTATTGATTGATAAATTTCAGTGACAACCTATTAAATTGAACTACGTCGGTCTCCCGCATAGTACCACAGAGTATGTACGTTATGACACAACCTCTCTTACAGTACTAAACGTCCATTTGACAAATTACATTTTGATCCATGACGTCGTTTTAATACACTGCGCGAATTGAGAGATTTCAAAGCGTCAGTATGACAAAGTTCAAATAAAGATAAATATTTTACTTGTACTAAACCAAATCAAAATCTGTAAAAGGATTTAAACGAAACAAGATATTACTAGTACTTAAATAATTTCTGTGCTTAGATGAATGCAACCAAATAAAATACATTACTCGAACTTATGGAATATCGATTGTTTTTCATTATCATTGTAAATATTTATAAAATGTAAATATTTCAGTGAAGAATTCTGAATAAATACTTAATTACATAAATAAATTATTTATTTTTAAATGTCTAGAGGTTATAATTTGGGGTTTAACTTTACATACCGTACAACACTTCGCGCAGTAAGATCCCGGTCGTTTCTTGTTTACACTATATTTTGTAACGTAATGTATGTAATAATTATGCTACTAACCAACTTAAAAATAACTACAAAGATATTCTATATTCCTTATATCAAATTAAGGATAATTAATACTTTAATAAGCTTTTGAATTTACAAGCGAAAATTAGAATGAGGGGAGAAAAAACGACATATTTACTTCAAAAAATTATATAATTCAGTATCATATAATAATTTCGCTATATTTGGTATCATTGCTTGTTTGTGATTACGTTTATAGTACCAATATTATACTTTCAAAAAAAAAAACGTAAGGTGCATTGGTAATTCCGATAGAAATTTATATGAGATGAGCAGAGGTTTATGTTTCGGTTAATTATTCCAAGTTATTTATATTAGTTCCCATAATTATTTTACCTTTGTTGACTCAATGAAACGATTTATTATTAATATTAATTAGAATCTTAAAGACCTTATTGGGTTCTATCAATTAAAAATTTTAAATGCAAAGTAAATATTTTGGGTGTAGAGCATATAACGAACTACATTGGGGAATTCCGAAACTATTCTCTCTATGTTCTTTTTGCACTTTGACCGAAGGTTTAAATTTCTTTTTCAATCGTTATTACTCCTTGCATAAAATTTCATAAATTTTGTTAATGGTATTGCTGATCTTATTTTTTGCAACATTCTTACTTCGGAATTACCAAAAAAGTCTAAGGTTCTCAACATTTTAGTTAATTATTTATATGAATGATAAAATTGCATTTAAATTTGCATGCAAGGAAGCTGAGCGAAACGAAGAGAACTAATAAGGAATAGCAAATTGGCGTTCCCATATTCCCTTTGTATATATTTGCTCATATATTTGCTCTGATAATGACAGATAATGTTCCCTTACTCTCCTCTTGAAGACAGAAATAGTTTTAGATTCCCGTATATTGGGCGGGAGCGAATTCCAAAGCCGCACAGCATGAACCGTAAAGGAGTGAGCGTAAACACAACTTTTATGCGAAGGAAATTTGAGGAGGGTTTTTAGGTGGATTCTACATGGAGCATGGGAGGGACGAGCGAAAGAAAAACGCTCTCGCAGGTAGGACGGGGTAGAGGTGCACCGTAGAATATTAAAAAGCAGACATAAAATCCTGGTGTTCCTGCGAAAACGTATTGGGAGCCATTTGAGATCCTTACGGAGATGAGAAATATGGTCGAACTTCCTAATACCAAAAATAAATGTGATGCTTAAGTTTTGCAGTCGCTCAAGTTTATTTAAGATTTCCTCAGTGGCATCCAAATAACAGACGTCAGCATAATCTATAAGGGGTTGAATAAGGGATTGGGACAGAGTGATTTTAGTTTTTAAGGGCAAAAAGCCTTGTAAAGATTTAAGCGAGTGAAAAGCATAGTGAACCTTGCGACCAATCTCACTAACATGAGCGCGCCAAGAGAGATTCGTATCAATAATGACACCCAGATCCTTCACGGTTTCAGTGAAGGGTATAGTTATACCATCCAAGGAGAGAGGGGGCAACAATGAAAAATCTATTTGGCTCCGCCCATGTCTGCTGCCGATAATGATTGCCTGTATCTTGGTGGGATTTATGAGTAAACCAAATGAATTCGCCCAGTCCTTGATGCGGCACAGGTTATCGTTTACGGCAGCGATGGCTGAATTGGACTCTGCAGGTCTAAAATGTTGGTAGAGCTGCAAATCGTCTGCATAGAGGTGAAAGTTAGAAGTAATAACTGAAGTCACTGAGTTTATAAAGGTAGAAAAAAGTAATGGAGAGAGAACACCACCTTGAGGCACACCCGTGTGCAATTCACATTCGTCTGAAAGAGTATGATCAATACGAACACATTGCGAGCGGCCTCGAAGATAGGAGTTAAACCACTTAATGGCATCAGAAGAGAAGTTAATCGAACGGAAAATTCCCGTAAGTACATCAAAATCTACAGAGGAAAAGGCATTACTGAAGTCGAGTAGCACTAGAAGTGTTAGTTGCTTGTTTTCGATGGCCCAGCGTATATCGTCAGTGACTTTGACAAGCGTAGTAACAGTACTGTGGTTAGGCCGAAAACCAGACTGTAAAGAACTAAGAAGAGAGTTAGAATAAAGAAACGTTGAAAGTTGAGTGTGGACGATATGTTCAAGAACTTTTGAAAGGTATGGTAAAATGGAAATGGGACGAAAGTGAGATGGAAGAGATGGGGAAGAGACTTTGGGGATAGGAATGACGTGCGCTTGCTTCCATGTTGACGGAAACGAGCAAGAGGACAAAGAGTAATTGCAGATATGAGTAAGGACAGGTAAGATCGCAGGAAGGATTAAATTTACCATTCTTGAACATAGGTTGTCAACTCCAACGGACGTTGAAGAAATAGCGGCAATAGATTTTTTCACATTTTCCTCAGTTACATGGGAAAAGATAAAAGGAGTACAAAGTGGTCTCGGCAGATCAGATAATGACAACAAGGTATGGGACTTAACATAAGAATCTAAAACTACAGGGGAAAGAGAGAAGTGTTTATTGAGATCACTTAAATTAATCCCCACACCCGCCGCCACCCGAGACTTGCCGATCCCAATGGACCTCAGGAATTTCCAAACCTCAGCCGGGCTCCGATTGATGAGTGAGTCATGGAAGTAGTGTCTCTTTGCGTCTCTACACAGCCGATTGCAGCGATTTCGCAATATTTAAAAAAATGACAAATTACGTTCAGACGGACAACGTTGGTACCTTCTCTTGGCTTGATCGCGGGATGCCATAACTTTCTTAATGTCATCTGTGAGCCACGGTGCAGGATTACGTTTGATTTTTATACGTCGGATAGGAGCGTGTCGGTCATATAAATTTAATAGAGCCGTGGTGAAGGTTTTAACTTTGTCGTCAACGCTGATATCTTCATATACACCGGACCAATCCAAAGCTTTAGCATCACATCGTAACGCTTCCAAGTTGATGCCCTTAAAACTGCGAAGATGAAGATATTGCGATTTACGCTTAGGAGGACGTATTCGGTAGGTGAGGTAAATCAAGTCGTGGTAAGAATAGGATGCAGCTATTTGTCCATGTGAAACGACACTACTAGGAAAAGATACAATGATTAAATCCAAAAGGGATGGAGTGCAATTGGGGAAATGATGAGTGGCAGTTAATGGTAACAGTTGTAAATTAAAAGAGTTTAAAAGGGATAAGAGTTTGGTCGAGCGAGAATCATTTTTAAGCAAACAAGTGTTGAAATCACCCATCATTATAAAGTGCTTATATATTGGACAGAGATCACCGAGGACGTTATCTAGCTGGTTGAAGTATTCTATAGTTAGATTGGGGCTATAAAAAACAGCGAGAAGGATTTTTGTATTTTTTGCAGTTACCTCAATGAATAAATATTCAGCAGATTCAGAGTATTCCGAAGGAGACATGCTAACGATTTTGTACGGAAACTCAGTACGCAAATANATTNNGACACCACCACACCCTTTACCGATTCGATCGTTCCTTATCAATACGAATCCAGGCAGTGCGTATTGAGTAGACAAGAGAGAAGGTTTGAGAAATGACTCAGAAATTAGAAGCGCATCGATATTATCGCTGCTGAAGGATGCCAGAAGATCAGAATAATGCCTTGGAACACTTTGCACATTTATATGAGCTATATTTAGGGAATTAGAATGATCGATACAGAGAGAGGAGATCTGATCGTGTAGTGTNAAGGTTGCAGAGGTATCGCCGACCACGCTAGCAAAACTATCTTCAGAAGATGAGCAAGAGAAGAAATCATCATCAATATGGGCAATATTAATCATATTTAAAAAAANATATATAAATTGTAAGTGAAAACGATATTAAGATATAAATATATGTATACAAAAATAATTAAAGTTTTACTATAATATAACTGGAAATATAACTATCGATTATAAATATTATAATAAATAATATAAGGTTTCAATTAATCTTTTAATGTTATAATATTAAATGGAACCCACTTAACTCCCTGCGCACCAGTATATTGGAAGAAATTTTAAACACAATTTATACATAAGAAAAAAATATTTTAAACACAAGAAATATTTAAAGCTATTCTGCATTTTAACAACATTGAAAATCACCTAAAGTTATTAAAATGTAAGAGTAATCTGTGGTATCTATGGTTCTTAAGTTGAGAGCGAACTGTCAGTTGTGTCATGCAATAACGTCAGACTTTTATTGANTATTGTTATGACAGCTACCTACTTTATGAGAGTTATCGAACAAATAAAATTAGAAAAATGTTAAAAATATATTGTTACAGTTATTGAGTGATTTAATATTTCAAAGTACCGCCAAACAAATGAAGAAAAACAATGAGAAATACTAACACAACAACATTAATGTGGCAATTATATACAGAACGAACAATTATATACAAAAACTATTTAGGTCTTCTTCTTAACAGGCTTAGGAACACGCTTAGATGCAGCTGGTTTGGATGATACAGTGTCGTGCGTAGCCTCAGCATCCTTTTGAGCATCCGGAAATTGAGAGATGAGATTTTCAAGATCTCTCGACGATTCTATTTTCCGCCTGGATTTATTAGGAAGAAGAACAGTGATCTTTCCTTCAACTGTCCAACACTGTTTAAAACCGAAGTGTGAACGTGCAGCCATAAAAACTTTATGCCTCGATTTAGTTAGGAACTCCGTAACTGTGACACCCGTGCCCTTGAGTTCAGTTTTGCTGTCCCACACCAGGTTTCGGTGTTCCGGGCTACAAAACCTTACGAGGATAGGTCTATTTTTAGCTTGGGAAGAACCTAAACGATGGCAAACTTGTAAGTGATCTAGAGAAGTATCTGACAATTTTAGTTTCATGTTAAATATTTTGTGAACCACATCAGACACTCTTTCATCGGGTTTTTCAGGGACACCATGCAATAGTAGTACTTTGCGTCGCATAGCAGTCTCGTGCCTATCCAAACCAAGTGTGAGGAGCTCTATTTGTGATTTCATTGTAGATAATGATTCCCACACAAATGTCTTAAACTCCGAAAATTCCTGGAATAGTGCACCAAGGTCAGGATAAGCACCAGCTACACTGGATGTTGCTTTGTGTAGCTTCTCTTCATAGTCGCGCATACGAGTCCCAAATAATTTCTCCAGTTTATCAATGTTGTTGATTAGCTGAGACTCCATTATGGTGTTATTAATCTAATATTAGTGAAAATTTATTACCAGTAGTCGCAGGTGAGTCTTGTAGGTTACCAAATCATATGCCTCATTAAAAAATAATAGTATTATAAAAATAAAACACTAAATTATTTAAGAGAGCACAAATTAGCGTGTTTACTGTCAATCTACCCACAAGTAATGTGTGTGTGTTTTTGTAATATTTTGGAGGTGCACTCGAATCCTATTGACGCCAATTTGCCAGTCTTCATATTTCAACTCTATAGATTCGTGTCTGCTAACAGAATACTTTTGGGGAAACAAACAACAAATCTGGGATAAGGTCAAATAAAAGACAGGCAAATAAAAATATAGATGTATTTTCAATGGCCGCGGAGTACTTGAATAACAAAATAATAATGAGCTCGATTTTATATGAAATAAAATAACTATCATTTTATTAGTCTAGTACATGTTACTATTTAAAATATATAACCGCATGTAATCAAAAAATAAACATTTACAACAATATGGCGGAAACATTCACATAGCACTATAATATTATAATTAATTTTAAGATATAAATCAAAAAATACAATTACGACGACTAACAAAAGCAAGTCTTATTACAAAACAAAAATGTTCCAAACATCTTGTATCAAATGTCCCCTCCGGACCTCGACTAGGTACTTTCGATTTTATCACAGCCGTAACTAAGCAAACTGTAACATTGTCTATGCAAGTCTAACAGTCTTCTTCTTTCCACTCCTATCACAACTATAAAGAAAAATAAGGTTGGGAATAATGTTAGGATGTTGTGTTGATCTTTATACAGGTATAATTTGTCTCGCCTAAATTCTTGCAGCCCCACATGTCTCCAATATGAATGCAATTAAATAAAGAAAATTCAAGCAATTGTTGACATTCACTAAATTTAAAACTTAACATAAACATAATCAACAAACCACATCCATTTCTTTAAAAAAATATATGTTCAGATAATACTACTAAGAACTTGTAAAAAAAATTATTAACTCTGGAAAAATTGTGAAGAAAGGGTTTCCTTGAAAGTTTAAATCAATGGGTATCATGTGAAAATATATCTAATTCGGTATGCATTTATAATTCCAACAAGCAAACACCCAAATCTATACTTAATTACTAATTACAAAAGACTTAGGTTAAAAATATTTATCTCGATATAATATTCTAGCAATGTAACCTTAGTATAAAATACTGTACCTACATATTTTAACAGTATTTACAGACAATAATAATATCTCTTATAAATAACAAAATATATTAATATTATACCACCAACATATACAATAAAGATAATTTTAGACCAATTTCAATTGCAGTTACAGTTGATATCTCCAATCTCCCCACTTAAATAAGCTTTGTAAATAATATAGGAATAATTACAAAACCTTAAGAGAGTCGTAAATGCGACATAGTACGTATATAATTAACATTATAATTTGTAGGTGAGTGACGTTTAACAATTTAAAATAACAAGACAAAGTAATCTGACAACATTATAAAAATATTCTGAAAACCTCCAAAATTAAAGTTAGGCCAAGGAGAATCAAAGATAAGCATTAGCATGTTGGCACATAAGTATTTAAGTATATCATTTTAAATAGGTAGGCTAGTGATCTTTAAATATATATTTTATAAAAAATTCAATGATATATATTGAATTCCTGCAATGTGTTTGTTTGGCAGTATCAGCAAAATTGATTTGTTTAATGAATTGTTAATATATTTTAATATTATCACTACCATATAAACATGTTTTTCATCCCATCTATTCGAAAAGAGGTGAATGGTTCCTCGATAAGTGCGAGCAAAATGGGCCATTCCGCCACACATAATAATAATGACGAAATGACTTTGAATTTGGACCTTGAATTTCTTATATAGAATTTTAACAAAGGAAAAGTTTGAATGCAATTTGCTATTCTATAAAATGCTAGCCGGTTGTAAAAAAAAGCACGCCTGCCGCTTGACTAACAAAATATTACACACAATTTTATTTAGTCACCATTGGCACAACATGATCATCGACCAGAGTCTGAAGATATTACGAATACCCAAGCAGTAAACAAGTCAACGACATTTTCGGTTCCCAACGAAACAGTTACACTAAACTTCCAAAATTGCGAAAACGTATCTAATATCTACCTAACGTATCTAATCTTGCGAAATCGTATAAAATTGTAATGTGGTTATGTAAATGTAAATATTTATCACTACTGAAAGCTTCTTTTTATTTTACTCAGAGAGGGGGATAAAAAGCAGAGTGTGCCTCGCGGTACCAAAATTGTTTGACCTCGGGCGACGTACATTGAATCCCTCGCTACGGTTAAGACTCTACCCTAAAATCCTTTACTTCGCTCTGGATTCAAACTATCTCTCTCGCCCTCAATACTTTTGTTTAAGTCCCTTGTAACACGATCTACAAATGATTAAAACATCGGGAATGGTTAACACGAAACTCACACTATCATTAAGACTAACAATAAGAGTTAAGTTATATAAACTCATACACATAACATGTAAATTTTCTAATACTGTACTGATGTTACATTTCAATGCGGGTCAAACAAAATGGTTCGCTTTAGGTAAAATTGAAATTTGAATTCACTTTACATTGTCCTCATCATGTTAAATGAAAACTGAAGCGCGTACCTTCGACGCCAAAAACACGTCCTAGCCCCTTGACAAGTAATTATTCCGTTGTCGATGGCCCAACTTTATATGGCAACATAGAATATCAGTTTTTTTCAATTGAAACAAAAATGTTACATTAATAACAAGAATTATTAAAATTTGACAAAATAAAATACAATTGCTGGTTGCACATTCATTATTTCTTGTACAAATTCTATGTCTATAATAATACGTTATGGGAACATTCAATAATAATTAAAATGTATCTAAACTTAGACCAACGCATGCAAAAATATTTTTTCTATATGAACACTAATAGAAGCTATCACTATTTAATTATAACGAGGTAGTTAAACAACGTAACAGCATTATCATATTTTATATAATAAAACTGTAATATAAATGTAATAATAAAATACAAGAAGCTTCACTTTTAAGCAAATAACAATCAAAATGCGTAAATTGCTCAGGAGACTTACTTCCATGTCTTCGAAAAGATTAATACATTCAAAATCTCTTTAAACTTTGTTATGAAATAATTTAAATTGATGCCGTTAAATTGAAGCCAGTTCGGTCGGGCGGTAGTTCTAATACAAACTATTTATTGTGTTATTCAAATGCTTCGATCTTCTTAATTGTTAATCAATCAAATCAATTAATCAATTAAGTATTTTTACTAATGAAAATAATGAAACAACAGCATGGTTTTGAAAACAAGATCATATATCATCAAGATAATAGTTTCCATTGACAGTTTTATTATGTGATCCATAGAGTACTATAATACAAAATGTGATAATTCGATACAGCGGCATCGTGCAAATTTCAGAACAGAGACAAATATTTTTTCTAACAATTTTATCTAGTTTTATCAGTGTTGCAACACAATTTTTAGTTCTTAACTCTGGCGCTACTACAAAATAATGCAATCAGTGCTGAAATGGTGCGAATGAAGTCCGAGTACTATTCAGTTCCTGCTGTCTGACTTGGATTATATTCGCACCGTCACACCAGTCATCTAACTAACTACGTTTTAATTGGCGCCACTTTACGTTCTGATTACGTTGCTTGTGGGTTAGTAACGATAGAGCTGAGAATTAACAATGCACCAGTCATCACAAGTTTATTGATAAAACTGTCAATTGGTGCTGTTTTGTTTTTCTATAACACGGATGGATATGCAACTTCAAGCAACTATACAATTGGGTCGAAATATCAGCGTACGACATACTTGTCGTAATATCCAATTTACTGTCAATAAATGTAATATCCATAGAGAGTAAATCTATTGCAGATTTCAAAGGATGAAACGAAATTGTTGAAAAAACAGTGTTGATACCGCAAATGGCCAGTATCAGTAGCCAATAGTCACACGGCGGCGTCTACACGGGCCGCCAGTCTTGGTCGTTGGGCTCGCGCTTCACGTGGTAGTTGACGCACGACTGGAAGTTGACGTGGATGGTGACGGGGTGCAGCGGCGCGGCGACCTGCGCTGCGCGCGCGTCCAGCACGTCGTACGGGCCCAAGTGCCGCGCGAGACACGAGTACTCGACGCTCAGTGGCACGTAGTACTTACCTGTTGACACATATTTACAACTACTACCTCCAGTACATTAGCTACTCTCGCCCTTATGTCTTGTACAAAAGGGCAAATATCACATACACGGTCGCTGTATTACCTGTGTCATGGTCTATTGTTATCCGAGCGAAACGACATTTATTTTATTGATAGGAAAAAACAGAATGTTCCGGACAATCCGGACATTTGTATTAACAGCGGGCAAGTTCGTGCGCAATTCATTCGGATCTCGAATACGAAAGCTAAGAGTTCTCTCTAAGAAGCAACATAACGGTCAACGAGTGCTCCTAGAATTTAAGTCTGGGGACTGATAAAACTAAGAGTTCTATTTGCATTAATTAAGGACAGACACTTATGGGCAAATGGAAATGTCTCATAACTGTGGTAATATTATTAATTTCTAAATTTCTCAAATTCATTAGAATTATCACCATTATTATGAATCTTCGAGGACTTAAGTCCTTTAACATATTTCATTTGCTTCTTTAGATACTTTGAGATAATGAAAAATGTAAAACGAGGGAAACAACCAAGATACATTATTGCCATAGAGTCATATATTTGCTAAGTCTATTTTGTTGGCAGAACATAAGGAAAAATAATTATTTTATTGACTCATTGTGAAATTGTTAAACTTATACGTACCAAGAGAATTTAACGCAAATACAGGAACATATTTCGCTGGGGGCGGCGGCTTATCGTACTGGTGGTGGTGCGGGGACTCGCTCGAGGTGTCCTGTGAATAAATGCCATTGCATCTTCAATATCCATGTTATGCCCGTTGTCTATGTCAAGGGAATAATGGAATTGATTCTTAACTATATTTATTAAAACATATTTTATAAAAATTTAAGTCTACTAAGATTAAGCTTTGTCATTGGTACAGCTAAAATATTTACTTTTTAACAAGTCTTTTAATCACTCCACCCGACCATATTTCAAGGATATCTATAACTTAGTCATAATCTAACATGTTTTTCATTTCGCGAAATGGATCTGTTCCCACGGAATACCAAATAATTTGAGGATGCAAGATACGTTAAGAGGGTATGAAACAAAGTTTTTATTGTTATTGTTTTAAATGAATATATTTCATGGAATCGGTAAAACAGATTACTGAAACAATAAAATTGGGTCCACATGAAATTTATCACGTGCCGGATAATAACTATCACTAGGTATTTCGAGATGCCGGTGCTATTTGGAAACGTAAAGCTGTTTCTCTGAGCCCGGCAAGGGTGAGTTACTAGTAAAATATTAATTACTCCAACAAATATTAGGCATATACCATTCCCGCCAAATTATATGGCAAGTATACACTGCTCATGATCAATACGCAGTAAACAATTTTAGATATCGCCAATAGGGAGCACAATATCAAAATACGACGTCAAACGGAGCAACAATGTGCAATAAAGTAATTCATTTATGCCATAAGAAACAGTTTGACATCCTACAAAAATTGTTTTGGTCTTAGATCAATAGCAAATAATACAAATATTTTCTAACATATGTTTATACAGATTTGGGTCCATGATCGTGGAAATAGAGCTCAGAGTAACTCATTACCATACGGTCCCCAAATGAAACGTCTAGACGGACTCGCACCCTGCTATTCGGGAAGAACGTTGATGGTGCGTAATTGCGTGCGTAAATTGTCACTGACATTAAATTTGAATGGGACGCAACAATATATATACTAATAAATAAAATTGGAGTGTCTGTTTGTAATATTAAAATAACCGCTTCTTGCTACATGCATCTGAATGTATATACAGTACATATACCAAAATAATTTTTTTTTTTTTCAATTTTTGTCTGTCTGTCTATTTGTTCCGGCTAATCTCTGAATCGGCTGGACTTATGTCACAAGTAGTAACTTAGGCTACTTTTATTTCTACTAAATAACTTTTTGTTAAATTCCATGCGGACGAAGTTGCGGGCACAGCTAGTATATAATATATTTCTTCTAGAAGTAAGTTGAATCAAGATACATTTTTACACGGGAATACAGTTAAGTTGTTGTCGTGGTCTAGGATGTGCCGAAAAGTGCTAGTAATGATGATGATTTCAAGTAGATAATTGGATGATCCGTCCGAAATTATACTATTTGTAGTGTTAGTTTTCTTCTCATAAAAAAAACTACATGAAACCCCGTAAGCTCTTACGCTATAGTTCGCCCACATCTGAGCACTCATCACTAGAAGTAATCGCCTACCTGTGGGGAAGTATCTCTCGCCTCCTCAGTAGAGCCCGAGGCGGAGGTGGATGGCGTAGGATGAGGCAGCTTGGTGGCCCGCCGCCGCTTGTGGGAGTACATCTTGCCGTGCGCATGTGTTCGTGCCAGTATCTCTGCGGCCTACGAACACCCACTCTATATCATGTTTAAGCCACGTTTCCACTAGGGGATATGTCGTGGAGACATATCACCCAACATTCACGTGGTATGTCTGTGAGACAATGTCGCTCGATTTTGCCCTGTACATACTACCCAGTGCGGATAGAATGGCGCCCAACGAGGTAGTGTTATTCAGTGCGGCTTACATATGTAATTGTTCGATAGAATATAGCAAAACGTAAAACAAAAAGGTGGTGAGTTTGAGAATGTTTCCTACAAAGGGAAAGTCAAGTTCGATAAGCAGTCTTCGAATACGCCGACTAACATTTCGGAACATAAAGCAACACGCGTCCTCACTAATACTAAGCTTATCGGGCGACAGTCGAAGAAGACGAAGGTTGCGCGTGTCGACGCTCGCATAGCATTGATGAGCGACAAGTGTTGCGACATGTAGATATCGCAAGCGACGTGGGGCGACATCACGCGGGGCACGTGAATTTAGTGTCGAGCGACAGAGTCGCACGACAAGTGTCTTCTAGTGAAAACGTGGCTTATACTTGGAAAGTATTTGCCAATCTCTTTGACCCCTCTGAAGCGGGCTGCATGTAGGAAATCGCGCATATATGCACCCAACCTAAAATTGCTTACTGCGCAGCGACATGCGCATAGATCAGAACATTTATGTAGTTTGGCAAGACGTTTTTTGGTTCTTAATCTATATTATTTCTGTAAAAAACATTAACCCGATGCCCTGTAGACATCTCGTCGACCTAACTAAGCGAAATGGAGCTTAGCCGACAGTAGGATAGGAGACTGCTAGTGACAATATTTACTTTGAGCAGTTCCATTTTTCATTAACCTAAAATCCATTCATTCTGAGATTGTATGTGATTTAACAGTGGATTGGTATTATCGTTTACCTCGGTGTCCTGAGACCTTGAAAACCGCCTCTCAATGGAGTTCTTGAACTTGTACGAGTGAAGGTAGTCCTCTGCGTGGTCCGGCTTGCGCACCTTCCGGAGCGTCGGCTCGCGCTTACGTCGCCCGTCGAGGGGCAGAGGCTCCTCCTCCGGTGGGAGATCCGAGTCAAGACCCAGCGGCACCTGGGGCAGCACTGGAACAGACGACGTTCTAGTTAGTTGGCAGTTGTGTGCTCTCGCCGTTTCTTATCCTCAAAGCGTCTTTTCGAAACGGTAATAGAAGCAAAAAAAAAATCCAAATACGTTGGAAATACCTACCACGGGAAAATCGCGGCTCTATCTAACAGCTTATGTAAAATCAGATGTAGGCCGATAAGTGGTGTGTTCCACATCAAAACTAAGTGAGGAGACTCGCGGAATGTCGAAGGTAGGTAGGTCAATGAAAGCTGAAGCGTTTTGGTGACTTATAAGTTCAAGCAATAACTATCAAACCATTTATCGGGCGTTAGTCAAGGTCATTATCCTCACAAACTATGAAATCTAGTCACTTCATAAACACCAGCTGCTAAAATTTAATTGATCCAAATTGATAGAATCCAATTAAATAAAAAACCATACGTAATCCAAACACCCAAGTAGAATGACTAAGGTGACCCAACACTGTAAAACAGTGAGTGTATTTTCCTGATCGACAACTCTTTACCTTTCTTTATGTTTCGGTTGTGCGGAGTCGAGACATAAAAGAATATGTACGTTCGTCATTTACTTACCCCTGTCACACTCCATCGCGTATGGGGGTTCAACTGAGCGTTCAGGTTCGTAGGGCTCCTGGGTAAAGCCGGGCGGCGGGTCCGGGCGGCGAACAATGCCTTTCATGTTATATCCGTATAAGCTGCTGGACGAGCTGTTAGTCTCCGAAGATGAGCCCAAGTGCGACCGCAATTTCTCCCGGGGTAACGCCTCTCCTAATGTCATTAAGTAAAAATGAATGAATAAATTGGTAAGGTTATAAATACGATTGGTCAAAATCCTATTAGACATGCGTGACATAGCATGACTCGGAATATTTGCCGTTTTATGTAGAAATTTAAGGAGTTTTCGTTAGACTCACTAATTTTGGGGGCAGGAGTGAAAAAATAGTCTATTTTAATATCTCTTCAACTATTCTTTTAACAATTGTTAAGAAAATTTAAAGGATAAACCGACCTAGAAAACCAATAAAAATTATTACGTCTCGTTTGGTCATTTCTCAATTGGTCTCCCTTCGAAATGTATCCCAGAATTATACTTTTAACATAAAGTATAACTTCCACCTGGATACAGGTTTACCACATAATATTGTAATTATTAGGGGAAAATGGACTATTAATATAATTTATTAAACGAAGGTTGTTACGAAGGTTCGCGAACTTTCGGCGGAAAACAATAGCGGCTATAAAAATCAAATACTGATAAAAACTACATCGAGCACCTTAAGGAACTCTCGCCCTTATGTCTGCTGTATAGGGGAGAATATTTCGTACACGTTTTCTTTATTACCTAGTTTATGTGTGCTCTATTATTTTCCGAGGAGATCGACGCGATTGGAGTGGAAAGTTCTGGAAGGCGCGGAAATCGTTATATATATATACAGAGGGACGGGCCGCCCACGAGTCATTCGGATCTCGAATACGAAAGCGAACAGTATTCTTCACGAAACGGAAGACCTGCAATCAACGAGTGCGACTGCGACTATCCATTAGTTTTGTGCAATAAAGTCTCTGCGAAACAACTTTGGCGTTTTTCAAACCACCTTGTAACGAACACCTAATAGTATTTTGTTTATTAAGAAATTAAAAAAAATATTTTATCATTAGTTTCAGTTTACAAATCTAGATGGCGTTACTGATTAGAAGCATGACAACTATAATTGTGTGAAAAAAAATCCAATGTCCGTCGCGTTGTATGATTTTGTATTTAATGTCTCTGATTGAAAATACTGACTCACATCATACCTTTGGTAACAATCTCGCAATGCCTCTGCAGATGCGTCGCGAGTTGTACACAGAGGCCGTCTCCAGGCCCATGACCGTGTACCTCGCCAAGGAAGCGCACGGCCTCCCCCATGGCCTCCTGGAAGCCGGCACGGAAGTGCTCCTCCCCCGCCTGCCTTTCCGCAGCTGCAATGCAACGACAGGGAAGATGCAACTTCCACCGGCGACTCCCGACAACATTAGCCTCCTTCAGTGTTCAGCACTAGTTTTTGAGCAATTTGTTCAGGACCGTTACGATCGCTCTTTTATTTTCTTTCATTTGCGAATGAAACTTCTTTAGGTTGGGTTAGAAGGTTAAGCGTGCGTGTAAAGAGGAATTTCAACAAACATTGTCGCTTCAGTGGTAAAGCTGTATTTAAACGCATGGTTATTACGACAAGACTCATGCAAGTTCGAAAGTATTTTCGTGAAGAATTATGACAAAGTATACAGTGTTACCATTAAAGCTATGTTAAATGTGTATCGTTGTAAAACAACTTCAATTAATTTTATTCATAACAGGAAAATATCCTTTGACATTTATTAAAAAACTTCATACTATTTTATGGTTCCACAAAATATTACCTACTCATTTTAGATTTGATCGGGGATTATAAATGCTCAAAACATAAATTTGTGCTTTATTTAGTAAAATATATAATTTTACTGTCCTTCAATTACTCTTGATTATGTCCAGAAAAAATAGTTAGTACGTTTTATTAAAGAAATATTTCTGATACAAATCTTAAAAACATTTGAAAGCATCTGAAGAAAGCTAAGTCATCGATATTCTAAAAATACTATAAACTAAATAATAAACTTGCTAAGTGATTCTTTGAGATTTACTTATCTGATAATCTAATTGAGAAACGAAATTCTGATGATGAAAGTAACCCACTTTGAAAATTACAATGCTGGCAACACCAAAAACCAAAACTAATCTGATTGGCTTGGATATGAATGGAATACTTTTTAAAAATGATGTCCAACGTATACGTTACGCATATGAACAAAATACACGGAAATAATAGTTATCGAAAATATTGTATTCGGCGTAATTTTTTAATCACTGGTGACAATGTTAATAAAGTGGATGCTTTATTATATAACCATAGGAATTTATAGGATTATCGAAATTAATACACGTTTTTCGGCGATTCTAGCACAAATTATACCAATTATTTTTTATAGAAAGAGCATAACAATTATTTAAATAAATCTGAATTGATCTCATGTACAATAGACATTACCGTGTGTTCTGCATTTTAGTTAACATAAATATTTATTTAACTCTTTAATATAATTTTATTTTATTTTTAACTTGTTTAATTATCAGTCTCCTTAGGTTCTCAGGAGAAAATACATCGAAGTCTATCCTTGAGTCTGATTATGTGAGGTCTGGGTAACTTTATTTTACAAACCATTAACGCGATCCTGTAGGAATTTGAGGTGACGAATCGCCATCTCGATAATCTCCGTCTTCTCGACCCGACCGCGCCCCTTCTTGAGGTACTCCGGCGGGATGAGCCGGGACAGGTCCGCGAGGCAGTTGTTCATGCGGTCCCGGCGCCGCTTCTCGATGATACGATGGGACATCGGGTCTTGCTGTACAGATAGACTTTACAATAAATACCTTATTTTTTGATAAAACTATAAAAATTTAGTGAAAATACCGATCAATGTTAAAACATTAGTTTTATATATGTATAAATATTTTGTCTATTAAAAACTAAATAAATAACCTACTGTCTATTAAAGTCTGAAAGGATGCAATTTAAGTTACGAGAGCTCAAGAGCTGTTAGGTAAATTTAGCCTTTAGGTTATTTTTAATATTGCTGAATAATATAAAATTACTAACAACTAATAAAATGTATTAAAAATTTATTTTCCCATTCCTTTTACTAATGTATAACCCATCATAAATCTATTTATCACATTTGGTAAAGTTACTAAATAATAATTGATTTATGCAAATACTGTTTGCAACAGGCGTCTTATTATTTTATAAACTTATCAGTGAAGTTTCACTTTCACAGATATTTTATCACTTTCAATAAATTAAATAAAAGAGCAGAATGTTTCATGCAACGGAATACACGGGAATTACTCGTAGACCGATCCGTCGATTATTTGGTTTTGGTCATACATTAGTCAACTTAATGGAAAAATGCAACACAGGTGCAACACTATGTTAAGCGGAACTTAAAAATCGGGCACGTTCAGTGCGACTTGCCCTCGAGACCTTCCCCTTCTTGAGGTAGGCCCCCGGCGGGTAGTCCGCCTCGTCCTCGGACGGGGCCGCGAAGTTCAAGTCGCTCGCCGGCCGCCCGATGCCGTCGTTCGAGTTGTAGCTGAAAAAAAAAATTATTTATAAATAACGCATCATATAGTTTTGAGGTGTGGGGGGCTCCATCCGTCATTGAGTCCAAGTCAACCGAGGCATGGCGCTAGGTTCCTCCGTAGGATGTCGCTGGGCTCTGTACCACTCAGTTTTAATTTGGACGGTACTCGTGTAGAGTAGGGATGTTATGGATCTGAAATTTCGCATCCGGATATGGATACGGATATATGAATAATGATTTTCCGGTTTCGATTATGGTTACGGTTATGAAATTATTTTGGGGTACGGATATTACATTATTTGCGACATGAAAAAAATAATGTATTTACAAAGTTTGACTTTGCTTCTAGGTATTATGTGGTATTATAATCACGGAAAAACCAAATGAAATAATAAAAACTGTCTAACATGAGAACGACGCGGCTTATGTACCGGCTCGGTCGGCGTAAACCAGTCATAACGTGCTTTATTTAGACTCCGCCTGTATCATAATTTTTCCGAAACTGTTTTAATCGGATTCGGTTATGGTTTCGGATATATTTTTATTTCGGATATCCGATAGTTTCGGCTACGGTATAGTCAAGTTCATTGTAATATATTATTAAAATGCATATATAGTTTAAAATGTATTAGAGTCGAAAAATAAACGAAATTAAATATGATTGCTTAGTTAGTGTTTAATTTCGACTTTTAAAAACTACCGCCAGTCTTCGAGAGGTAAGTAGGTAATGGTATTTATTGGCAGAGTACTAAAAGTAAAAGTAACGTACATAAGTATATTAATAAAACACCTAAAATTTGACCACCTCTGACTTTCCTAATGTTTTGCAAATGTTTACAAGTTGCTTACTGTGAACATTTGTAGAAAAGTATGGGAATCTATTATATAATATATAATATATAACGGTGCCTTTCGAAAATGTAGAAAGCGTAGAAAATTATTTTTGCTAACAAATCTGTAATATAATAATAATAGTTGATGACGTTAATGTTTAATTTGATATTGATTTTTTTTCTCGATCAAACAACAAGATGCGAGTGGAGTCATCGTGATACGTCCAATAAATATCTAGTTTCTATTTTTCTATGTCACAACTTGGTGACTGACACCGGCAGCCCTAGAGCGCAAACGCCGAAGGTACATAGGTACAAAAATACATAAGGTGTACTTCTGTACTTAGGTACATTGTGTCGCGGTTAAAGGTGGTAATGGTTGCTTAAACACGTGAAAAACATTTCACGTGTTAGTGTAACTGTATGGTATTTTTTATGACGCAGGCTTGCAGTAATTCCGAAAGCTATTGTCAAACGCTTACCTCAACACTAGGGAATCCTACCTTATGGACGTACTCAGAAGACATATCTCATAGATACATCTACAACCTAAAAACATTTATGTGTCACACAAATTTGTGCAATTTTTCAGAATTCATGTTAGCAAGGCGATGTCTAGCCAGCCACAAAGTTAGCGAACTGGGTGGCAGAGCGCAGTAATCTCCAATAGAAGCGGCTTGGCGCGATGCCCTCATCCGTTGGTTCAGTAGGTTGCACCTCAGCAGCCAGTCTAAATTGCACTCAAGAATAATATACAGTGCTTCCCTTACCCAAAACGAAACCTACAAACAATGTACTCGAGCTTACGAATGTTTTCCTTATGGAAAAATTATATTCTAAACTCGAATCAAAAAAATATATGAAACGTGACCACATTTTTCCATATCACGTTTGACCCGCCAGTCACATGTCATACGAGAAATATGAATTCAAATTGCGACAATAAATCTTTGAATCACTTTAAAATTTCCACCCGGGCCACGTGAAGGTATCAAAAATTCAGGAGAATATACAATACGTAGGTGGTACAGGTAAATAAGTGATACGAGGCCCCGCTAGGGAGCCAGTTTTGAACGTTTTTATCTTATCTGTGTATTAGCGGCCCCCTCCGACTTCGTTCGGGTTGAACAATTAAATACTTACATATACATGATTATTGAAAATTTTATGTTTTTTACCTTGAGTGGACATCATCAGGTTTACTGGTATTTCATATAGCCTATCATCTGCACAATCACGTGTTCTCACTACATACATATTTTCATTAAGATCCGTCAAGCCGTTCTTGAGTTATAAAGGGACATAGAGACAGCAGAGTAAACTTTTCAAAATGGTCAAATTAATGTCAGTGAGTCATAGAACGAATATTAATCATGAAACTTGGCAAAAATGGAACGTACAGACGGACACTACAGATTTATATAGATTACGGATACTAATATAACTCCTGATGCCGCCAATTGTTTCATTTAGTATGAAAAATAAATGATGTCCTTCCTATGAGTAAGCAGAGTTAGAATAGGTCGCCCTTGAACCATCGGCGCTAAATATAATATAAAATAATAAAAATAGGTCGACTTTAAGGTCTGCGACTGACGCTATATAGATCGACCTTTAGTCCTACAATTAGCTTTTAATGGTCTACCTTGAGTCGTACTACTTGCACTAGGTAGCCCTTGAACTATAAGACTGACACAAAAATATGTACCTCACATTACTGGCAACCAAATATCGCCCATTCATGACACATTTTCACGCACACTACATTTTGTAGCTCCGATAGCGTCACCTGTTGCTGGATGCCAGTCAACCAGAGAATTCAATCATCTAAGGACGCCATCGTTCATTGGAGTTACGGGTGTTTATCTGCTGTTATTTATTATAAGTTTTTTTTAGTTTCACCTGTCCCGGCGTCGGTCTGTAATCAAATATTGCAAGTTGAATTTTCACCAATTTACCAGTGTCCGATTGAGCTGAATGTTGGCACATGTTTTTGGTTCTCGTGACTATGCACGATTACCTAAATGCCGCCATATTGAATCCAATACACGGATGTTACAAAATGGCGATTTATCATTTCCATAGTGACCCTTATGATATGGGTATCACATGAGATGGCTTGATGAGCAAAACATAATAAGTAGAGCAAGGTCATTGTAGATCTAATAAGGTGGACGTCGCAATTTATCCCGACAAACTTTTATTTAGTTTCACCAGAGCAGGATATTACTATAACATGCAGCAGATCCGATGATAGAGCCGGAAGGTGGTCATGGGAACTCTGTAATAAAATGACGCAAATGATATGTTTTCTTCTTCTCAAGAAGTACTCTGGTCCTAGGGTTTGATGATTGAGGTAGTCGACTATTATATAAAATAAATACTTACATATATGTATGATACATACTATATATACGATCTATATATTTAACTAGCTGTATCCTGCTCGCGTTGCTACGACACCAACTAAAATAAACAGTGGCGCCATCTGTCGAAAATTGGTCGTATCAACTCAGAAACCTTCGTGGGCTCGTGCACAATAATTTTGCTAAAGATCATTACATGATCAAATGCATAGTTTACGATTCTATAAAGGACATACAGACAAACATTCATTTTTATATATATAGATGAGTTGACATAACAACATATTTGTGTGCCTAATCACAGCTACAATAATTCTGTAGGTATACGAACGTTGAATTGGAGTTCGTTCCGTTTGTTATGAATATGGATTTTGATTAAGATGGATGACCCAACGCCAAACGCATTTTAACAGCAAGAGAGAAAAAAGGAGATGTAACACACTACTATTTAAAATCTTGAAATTGTGAAGATTTAATATACGATATGAAGTTCTAAGGTTTGAAAATATATAATTAAATTATGCGATGATCTTAACATCGAGGAAGGAGATTCATTATTCTTTAAAGGTTTGGAAGTGTAAAAAGTCTTAAATTATTTTTAACTTGTTGGTTCTTTTTTACCAACAATTGTTTTTAATTATATATTTTTTTTCTTCTACTTATTTATATAAGTACACAAAGAACACATTCGACCCTAGTAAAATAAAATATTCTATTGAAATATATCTGATTACTGGCCGAGCTCTTCTCTTACAGTTTTACACAATCAATAGACATTCTTTCGAATAAATGCGATCAAATCGTTGCTTTCCACAATAGAAAACCGAACAAGACCCCGACCGATGTGGTCTGGATCAGAAAGAACTAAAGTGGCGCTTTTGTTAATCAATGAAATACGAGAACTGCCGAAGAACATTAAATAAGAATGGCGCATGCTAATTCAGACGCTTTGTTTGTTTGACACACAAATCTTACACGCGCTGGTTTTACAATATATTTACGGGCCGGGTCGCAATGATATGAGTGAGTAGTGTAAATTCATAAAGGCCAAACATAATATATATTTATGAAATTGAAATTTGATTCTACACGTGAGTATCTGATTATTCGGGAGTCACGTGGAAGTTTATGGCAGTCCCAAGTGGGAGGTGGGACATGGGAACCGGTACTTTTTCATATGATTCTCTATAGAAATACAAAAACTCCCAACGAGCCTAAATAAATGGTAGTTTGATATTGTTGCAGGTTTTTGCAGTTATTCACTAGATGTCGAACGGGACAGGGTATTATTGGATTCAGTACCCTTACCCGTGGCAAACTAATAAACTGGTTCTCCGGAACTACAATCAGACCGTTATAAAACTGTTACGGTTGATACTAGAAGAACGATGGAAGGCAGGTAAAGATCCTTACCATCATGCACGAGAGCCTAACAACCAGATTAAGCTGGTCGATGCAGATTCTATCTTCCCGAGTTATTCACCGCACCACAGCCGGGGGAGCTTGAGAGCCCGTATTTTCCTTTTTTCTTCTTCTGTCTTAGCCGACAACACGTTAGTGATGGCTTTGGTGTTAAATGTCTATGGATGACCTCTCGCCATCAGGCGGCTCGTCTGCTCGTTTGTTGACCATTTACATTAAAAAAAACTACAATTTTAAACGATTTCGAGATTTCTGTCTTCCTGGTTTGTACCCAATGTAATTGTGGAGGAAATGGAAATAATTGAATATATGATGTTTTATTCTATTTTTTTCTAAAAAAGAATCCTTAAATAAATAACACTTCATTGTCAACTGATTATTCTCCCTTGGAACGGGTAAATCCGGATCTAGTTACAGCTGTCGCCATTTTGTCGTAAGAACTGTCACTTTGGTGATGCAATTCTAATTAGATGGTATGTGGTGTAAATTGTTAATTTTTTGGCAATCGCGTACAATTTAATGAGTTTGAAGCTTATCTATATTAAATCAAGGGTGATTAGTGATTTATCTCGTGTATTTATTGTGGAAATTTTAAGATTATGTACGCTCACTACGGAGGAACGAGATCCCGATATATCGGGCCGATGTAACAGACCGAACATGAATGACGAAAGCTCCTCAACAGCCTCCCGATTATCTTATCTGCCAAGCGTTGCTTTGATTTGTCGATACGAAACAAGGACATCCTCTGTGATGTCCTCACGAGACGTCAGTTACGGACGAGCTTTTGTAGATTAGATGTGCAGATAACGATACCTCATAGGATGTTATTCACACAAATTCATTTTAAATGTAGCAGGTACTCATGTTTTTGTATTTTGTATAGATATTATCTATTTTTTATTGCCTGTCAATGTCAAGTACCACCTGTCAGTTTCTTCCCGCCATCGCAGTCTTATCGTGACCATGACATATGTAAGTTGGTGAGTATATAAGTTATAAAACACAAATACGATGGCTTTATAAACAGCTACAAGACATCGTTCTGTGTAGGTTGCAGTCTTGACACGAGATGCTTCGAAAAAGAAGAAGAAATATTTATTCCGTTATAGACATACTATCTGAAACATTGTCCGCGTGTATGTTTGCTGTTCTCAGATGAATTAACAACTATTAAAAAATATATTTAAAGACAACTTTTTTTAAATCATTACAATTAATATAAATATGTATATATATTTATATCGTGCTAAATATCTTATATAAGATAATTTTTTTTCTCCGGTCGGAGTCCAATGCAATGTATGGAATGATGTTGGTACCAAAGTTAATGTTACGTACAGTACTACTTTAATGAACGAATATCGTAGTTCCAATCGTACCGACAGATGTCGCAATGAAAGCTTTTAACAAAATTAATCAATTAAATTAATACGGCCGCACTGTGACGATCTCTGTTACTCGCACGTGTGGTCCCGCGGAAAAGGGTCGTAGATTTTACAACCCTGCTCAAACGTACAAATTGACAAACCTAAGTAATGTTAATTTACTAATGAACTTAATGTTTAATCATTAAATGCTTTCTTTTTAGATCTGTAACCAATAAAGTCTAGTTCACTCATTTTAGTTTTTTTTTAATAGTATAACCCCCGCCTCTCCCCCGTTTCCCTAAAGTCTCAAACTCCACCAGTTATACCAGGATACTAGTCTGTAGAAAGGTATACTTTACAAGTACTTTTTGTAATACGATGTAATTGTTTATTAACCTTTATTGCAACTGAATTTGTTTACGGAAATGTTGCTGGAAAAATACTACCACATAATGAAAATAACTCGGAGGTCACGTCGACTCACGTACGCACAGCGTATAAAGTTTACTTTGTTGGGCGACTTTGCTTCTAGAATGGGAGGCCGCAAGCGCCACTGTCCATAATAATAATAATAAATGTCTACACACACACACCCCCGCACTAGGACACATGTGTTGGGATGGACATACACAAATATGTCACACACATCCAAGACCCGAAAGCAAACATTTATCTGTCACATAAACGTCTGCCCCGGTCGGGACCGAACCGGAACCCCTCGCTCGGCATGCAGGGTCACTACCAACTATTGGGCAGTTACATTATTTTAATCTCCTGCTTGCCCATACATTAAATGAAAATTTACTGGCATGTTTTGTCTACATCGCAAACTGATTAATATGTCTTGAACTTGATTTCATTTCATTAAACATTTCATTGTTTAACCACGTTTTCTGTTATGATTATGTGATGAAGGTGAAGCTTCTAATATCAGGAAACATTTTCACGCATGCTATACTCGAACAAAAATCATGTTATTTATTTGTTATTGCTATAATTGAATTCAATGACAAATTAATTCCTTAAAAGGACCGCTTCAATGTTTCCTAGGTCTGTTCATAGCAACCTATCAAAGCCAATACGGTCCGAAAAAGAAAACTGTAAAAGAATTTTTATTTTTTCTCAAAATAAATAAAGCACGCAAGTAAATCATATTATTCAATGCTATGATTGTATAATTATTTTTTAGACATATGTAATCGCCAAGTTAAGTGGTCCGACGAAAGCATTTACCTATAGGTACCTACATACATATATAAACATATATATTTCCTACGTGGCGATATCGACATTTTCGACACTGTCATGTAAGTTCCGAACATGACATACTGAGGCAGACCGTTTACCTATTTTCCCTTTAGTAAAATCAAACGATCCAGCCGAGCTTCAGCTGCTTACATTGTAGTATTTATAATACTTACATGTTTTTATATCTAGTATTTTGGCACTCGCATAGTTTGTAACTCTTATATCTGTATATAATTTCCTGTATCTTTTAACCATTTATTCTGTAATTTCTTTATATA
>PDGT01000033.1:3347196-3420836 GCA_003671415.1 Megathymus violae
ACCTATTTTCCCTTTAGTAAAATCAAACGATCCAGCCGAGCTTCAGCTGCATACATCTCAACAAACTAATATATATATATAATCATTACATTAATTCATAATTTATTATCATTTAATCAACTCATACTGTTACTATTACAACAATGTAACATGGGTACTATGTATGAACACTAATATAGTAATATATGTAGTATATTTGAATGCCATTGTTTGCTTGCCGGCAAGTACCTAGCAATGAGGAATGTTTTACTAATTTATACATTTTATTACGCAGTGGATACTCACGATATGTTTTTATTTATTGTCAATATTTCGTTCCAGTCGCGTGGCCACGGCGAAACTGAGGTGGCGGGGAAAACCGTCGACAAGCTAGCGGCAGATCAATCTACCTACCCCACGTCTAGTTCGTTTTTCTTTTTTACTTACCGTATCAGGACACACGACACACTGTATCTTCACTAAACTTGATCTGTATGGCCTCTCTTATTAAACATGGCAAGTGATGTCGCTCAGAGGACATCACTTGAGTGTTATGTAATTCGATCCAGTGGTTGGAACACCCGCTACATAATAAAATGTTTTACTAATCGGTTTAAATGTATCATAACTAAGTTGCTTTTTTTTTATTTAGAACTTAACACTTTAATTAACGTAATTGACTTCATCTACTAACTAATTAGGTGATCTATGTATTAGACACAGAAGCTATTGTTATCCCGAATAAATGAATAAATAAATAAAAAAGATAAATTTTCCAATAATATATCTTCGACGTCGTAAACGTGACTCCACAATCGTAAATCATACGAACGTGAAAAGTATATAAAGTTAAGATTTGAGTCACGTGATGTCAGTTGTAATTTATTAGTGCGACAGATACGTACCTAAAGGCGTGCCATACGAGCAGCGGCTTTGGTAGACGCTGCGTCGCGTCAAGAACGCCCATAGACTGCGACAGTCGATTGAGATCTGGTAGACTGAGTACTTGCTCACATGTAACCTAAACTGTTTCGTTACAATAACATGCACTGGGACGTTGTATCTAGGGTCATATGTAGGATCTTAAATTTTACATCAATAACCTCGACGACCACGAGCGGAAATCAATTTTGGAATGGATTAATGAAACATTATTTTTCTAAATTTATATTATGACAAAAAGTTGTACAGACAAAACCTACAAACCCCTTATAATAACAATACGAATATATTTTACTACGCACTGGAAGTAGTGATACAAACCAAAAATTGTTTCATAGAACAGATGCAGACAGGCCATCTGATACCTTGATATTATGTGGTCACTTCCGTCAATGTATTCAACTACAAAGAAGGCACCATGATAGTGCAAGACAGTCTCTGAAGAACTAGTTTCTGATGTTTATTATATCTCCGTATAAGTAATGAAATAATATCTCTGGTGTCCTATAACACTTCATTCAGCAGTTGCTACCATTAAACAAAAATAAAACCGACCGTTTAAAATATGAAACGTGGAGTGTGAACAGATATAATAACTTTGAAATAGGATACATAATGTATAGACAGGGCAATTTATGGAGGTTCGTGCCGGATATCAACTCTATTGATAACTTGTTCAGACAAGTAATCGACTATCAGTTCACTTTGGTAATTAAAATTCGTATTCAGCTGACTACCCATGTAGATTCATAATCTTACGTATTTAGTATAGGTTCTGAACCTTTCATCATTTATAAGGAACTAAGAAAGCTTTCTTTATGTTTTAAAGTTATGCGATCTCTCTTTGCCATACATTTAGAATGTTTTCGCTACGCTCCTTCCACTGAAGGTTTCCGAATGAGTATGCCTTGAGATGGTTCATCTGTAATTCTGATGTTATTTAAGTGCACCTACATATTTATTAAGTAAGTTATATTAAAAATAGTGTCAATAACCGTTTAGTGGTTGGGTTTCAGTTTTTAAATGCCTTTTTGTTTCAAATAAACGCATTGATGTATTTTAGTATACACACACTTGCGTTATTAAAAATTATATATCTACTCGTGCAACCCTTAATCGTTAACTAGATAAAAAGAGGCTAGAGTACAGTTATTAGAGTACGATTAAATTCTTTCGGAAGCTTCAATCGCATGCACCTGTGCAACCGTGCAGCCCGGGCGGCGGCTCCTCGGACTTCATTGACGCATAAACATTGCCATGTCTATAGATTAGTTGGTCTAAGAATTATTCAACAGAACTCGTTATCCAACGCATTCACATTCGGCCATCACGTCGCGCGCCGCGTGCCGCTCCACGCACGTGATCCGTGACGTCACTACCGACCGCAGGTGCAATAAAAGTTGTACCAATTACTTGACATTTGTTTTTTTCCGCTTCATATTTAGTTCAGTCCCTAAAGTGCGTTGAGACGTGCAACACAAGTGAAGTGTATTGACCTTAATGAATTCAGCCACTCGGTCTGAAGTCGGACGTATGGCAGAACACTACTTAGGGCAGAAATGGAACGCTCTCATGAGTATCAGCGCTGGGTGCAATACCCTTCTTACCCGCACCCTAAACAAATGTTTTTATCGAGCGTTGAATAAATTTCACGTTAACTCATGTTATTCATGTTTAACAATCAGTTTTCCTAGTTCTATGAATTAGAAAAATATTCATTTGTTCCAATGGCTACAGGGGCAGCCTAAACTTTGTTTATTTTACTTAATATGAATGTCGGTATTTTTGTTTCCGCGGAAAGGCGGATGAAAATTATCCTATATATATAACGAATTGTGGTCTAAATTACAAATGTTAAATTGTAATTAAATCTAATTAGCTGTTTCCACGAGATACGTACAGGGACAAAGTCAGACTGATACAACAATAGAAAAACCAACATTAAAAATTTTAAATTTTTCTTATTGTTTTTATTCGTGTCAGATACATTTTTTTACTAAAAGATATAGTCGCAAAGGAATTGTTGTCGCGGTCCAAGATCTGTCTTGAGGAGGAAACTACGATAGTTCCGCCACCAGTCCAGCCGACTGATTAAACTGAGCCGTTATAAATCCAGTACGATATGTACCTACCTACACGCCACTAAAATGTTCCACAATCAATTCAGCCTCCAAAATTGTCGTAACCATTCTTGAATACCAGTTTCTTTATACACATATATTTTCATGTGCAATGTCCTTCCGATATAATTTACCTTTAAAATGGTAGAGGATTTTTTTGTATAGATGCCGCGGATCCCAAGTAATCTCCATAACAATAGCACCTGTTTGGACTTGTTGTTGAGATATTACCCGCGACACACATAAACTCACAAAATTCCTACTCTCTCTTTGAATATATAGCATAGATAGCCAACCCTAAAAATATATTTTAGTAATGGTATCATTGCTAACAGGTGTGGTATATTATGTTGTTACAAAATTATTTATTTATTTATTTAAAACTTTAATGACCACAAAACAAATGAGGTACATTATGGCGAGCTTAATGCTTAAATCATTCTCTACCAGCTAACCATTAGGCCAAACAGATATAATAGTTTTAAAATATATGGTGGAAGTATTAATACGTAATATTCCTAAAATTATAAATAAGAATATATAGATTTATACATACATATAATATATAAATATATATATAAATGAACTATATAATATGTATATATATTCACTATAATATAATAAAATGGTATATGTAATATAAAATAAATATATATATAAATTTAGAAGATGCGATGTCTATTGAAAGCACTGGTCAATCAGGGACGCTTGTAACCTTTTCTTAAAGCTGAACTTAGTTCTCGACTTCCGAAGTTCTTCAGGAAGAGCATTCCAAGAGCGGATAGCCTGAACTGCAAATTAATTTGACACAAAACTAGATCGATGCAGCGCGACAGAGAGAACATGAGACTCAGCAGAGCGAAGCTGTCGATCATGGGAAGAGTGTAAATAGTTGAATTTTGAATTTAAATAATCAATAATGACTATCAAAGAGAATGGAAAATAGTGTACAGAGTAACCTAACTTGCCGTCGCTGGCGGATAGGGAGCCATTTAAGCTTAGAACGATAGAAAGAAATGTGATCGAACTTGCGCAAACAGAAGACAAAGCGAACGGCATTATTTATGAGGCGATCCAGTTTGTCCAGTAGAGCCTCACTAAGATCCAAGTAACACACGTCGCCATAATCAATAATTGGGAAAATCAGAGCTTGAACCAAATTAATTTTGATCTCAATACGCAGAATATTTCTGAGCCGGTTAAGGAAAGTTAAAGAGGACATTACTGCGCGACACGTTTCACTAACCTGCGTAGACCAGCTTAAAGAGCCGTCAATGTGAATACCAAGGTCTTTGACGCTTTGAGAGAGGGGTATTTTCGAACCATCAAGCATGACAGGCGCAATAGAATTAAAGTCGATATTAGCCAGTTGACGGTGGCTGCCCACAACAATAGCTTGACATTTAGGTGGGTTTACATTAATTCCGAAGTTTTGTGACGATATGCTGACATTGTTTAGGTTGAAATTAATCCTGGCAATGGCATTCTCGATATCGCAAACGTCAGCTCTAGTATAAATCTGCAAGTCATCCGCGTAAAGATGGTAAGTAATTAATGTATACTTTACAAATTTTAAAATGTTATTTTATAGGGTTACTGACCTTTACTTACCATACAACTTATTGCAAAATGGAAGCTCTTCCAGCAACCCAGGGATCGGACAAAAGATGTAACAGGCAGAAATTAGCGTGCTCCAAGAGTTTTTTTTTATGTTAATAGTCGACAAACGAGCAGACGAGCCACCTGATGGTAAGTGGTCACCGTCGCCCATGGACATCAGCAAGGTCGAAGGTATCACTGATGCGTTGTCGGCCAGCCTAGCCTAGCCGGAACACGACGAATCGTTTGGCGGCTAACTCAAGCAGGATAGTGGTAGCTAGCCCGGCAGACTTCACGGAAAGATAATAATACCAGTAATAACATTAATGACTTAATAATAATACTGATAATATAATCTATACGCGAAGCCCTACCACCGCGCAGGCCGGCTTCTGTCGCCTCTTACGACACCACCAGCGTTCTACCAGCGTGGGATTGGGGGGAGTACTCTAAGCCACCCCAATACGGCTAAAAGTTGTAATAATTATTATTTTATTAATTTACTGTTCGTGTTGGATTTTTATTTGCATTGACAAATGAAAATGAATTGGGCTACCCAGTAGTAGCCACTTAAAAAGTATTGATAGACAATATAAGACACTTTTCTTTTAAAAGCACATTTATATTAGTGATAGTATAGTACTCTTGTTTGAACATCGTCGCACCGATGGCTCGGGGTTGAGTCCTACACATTCTAAATTTATCCAAGCTATGCCAATAGAATCTTCTAAGTTAGTGCGTTCAACATCTTAGACTTGATCACCGATTACCATCAGGTGGGATTGTTGTCAACCATTAACTTATTTTATGTGAAAAATATGCGCGTAATAGAAATGAATTATTCGGTGAAGGAAATCTTAAGGAAGCCTTCAAGTTCTCCATGATCTTCTTAAAGGACAATGAAATCTGCCAATCCGCAATAGGTTAGTATGGTGAACTATGGTTTCTACCCGTAGATCCTAAGGGAAGGCCCGAACTCAGCAATAGACAACTTAAAGCTTGTAATGTCGGTTCCACAGTTTAGATTTCAACGTCTGTGAGGTTCAACAATGAGTTTGATTTAATTAAAAAAAAAGTTTAGTTGATTGTGACAATACTTCGTTACACAGAATTCAAGGGCAATCATTTGCAGTTATATACATTACAGTAATGTCGCTGATCGACGTGGTGTTATCTTATCTTTGCTGCCTGCCCCTTATCAAATCTTTCTTGAGTTAGCTTATAAAGATACGATGTATGTGGGAGGTCGTGACGTCAACAAAGGATAAAAATAATAGAAACTTATATATATTATTTGATCCTCATTAATACTATATTGTCTTGACCTGGTGGCATGCTCGATTCCATTGGCAACAAGATATAATGCGTTCCAACTAAAATCTACTCTTAACGTGTCCGGGCTTTGGACACGTTAATAATAATCCTTTACCTATAAGCTGTGCTTTAACACGTCACTAAAAATTTCCTATAGGTAACCCACACATCAACTTTGGAACGTCATCACTCAAATTTAGTTAAATTTAACTGTAGTTGGAAACTGCTGGTTAATCCGAATGTCGGGAATGTCGGAACGTACCTTAGTTTCTTAAAGCGTCGAAACTTTCCGACAAGCCCTAACGATTGCCAGTCCCGATATACATGGTACCGGTAACGCAACACTTGACCGCGACTCAGGTTTCTTATGATTCGTTCACCTTTATCACACTTACCACGTGCCATATCTTTAATCCGTCACAATTATGGATTTACTCGTTTATTATAATTCTGATGGTGATGAGGTTGAGCTAATTATTGATTCAGGTGTAACGCCACGTGAGTTCCTCATTCTAAATCACAAATCACGTGCATGCTATCGATCGACACGTAGTAGACGGTATCGTATTGCTTCTTGTTACCGTGGTATTGAGCTCAATGGGGGGGAGGGGGTAAACAATGCACATGCGTACGAATTTACATGAACGATATGTGACTTACGTCACGGGTTTTTAGCCTGGGAAGCTACTCAGTTTTGTTTTCGCTGGTACAATTTTACTGTCCAAATGCCCTATGTCAATGCGTTTATTCTGAATGGGCCTGATCTACTTTCACAATTTCAGAAAGCCACCAAGTGTCCCCCGCTAAACAATTTTCAGGCATGATTTTAAAGTTATATCATCGTTGACATTGTACATTCTAACTGTAACGGGTACTCACGATTTTTGTTTTTCATGACGATATTTCAATCCAATGATAGATCATGACCACGCATCCGAATATTTGGATCGAATTATCCGTATAAAGTACAATAATCGTGAGTAACCGTTACAGTTAAAAATTTCACACGTTACTGCCGAGTGCGTAGTATGAATGGCCGCTCTATAACCCTTACATATCACGCTTTAGCAAGCTATCACGAACGAATGATTATCAACGACAATACCCACACCACGTCCGATGATAAACATTATCAAAAAATGATGTGACAGACTATTTATAACATCAGACATCGAATGTCATGTGTCACTTCGAGTGGATACGGCGGATGACTTTAGTTAAATGATTGATAAACTTGATTAAACTCATTTGTAAGCGTTACACTAACTAAGAATTCATTCTTGTCGAAACTCAGGCAATCTGTTTATTTATGTTTTCATGAATCAGATAATAACACGCGCACCCACGCACTGTGGAATGAGCTGCCTTCGGAGGTCTTCATGAAATGGGGTTCTTCACGAAGGGCGTAAAACGAGCTCTCCTACTCAGGGCCGGCTATGCATTGGGGCGACCCCTCGCAGGTTGCACATGTCCTTTATGATTTAAAGTCATAAAAAAAACATATAATATAGCAGTTTTAAAAGCAAAAACTTACTTTCATTAAATAATTACATTTAATATAAATATGTATATACATTTGTATCCTGCTAAATATCTCATATAAGAGAATATTTTCCTCCCATATAAAACTAAAATTAACGAACTAAATTAAATTAATGAATAAATATTTGGAAAAACAGTATCAACATCAAGTGTCATCCACAAAAAGTTTAAAAAAATGTATTTGAACTTTAGTGGATGAAAAAAAAGTATTTTATTAAAGATTGAAAGTTTGCACAAGATATATAAATATATATAGGGAGAGTGTAAACCAATTGATGAAATTAACAAATGATAAACGAATTTTGTCGAATAAAATTCACAACGTAGATCCACTGTAAGTGTCGAGTGTGTCATATAAACTCTACATACGTACGTGTATAGATAGAAGTATTGAATAATCAGCACTCGATAATCATTTGACACTCCAACATGACTATTGTAGAACCAAAATATTCAAATCGATATTGGTTGCAATTAAGGCATTTTTAGAGATATCGATATCAGCGAATCAACTGTAATTGTCGAATCAAAAAAAAGTTCACACTGGTGTGATGTACCTTGACATTGATATGTGAGATTTGTGAACGATAAGATCCTATTGTTTTCTTTTGTGTGTGGTGAACTACCTCCGAGGTCGACTATGTAATAATGTGACAGGGAAGGGTTGTGATGCTGATGACGATAATGATAATAAATAAATAAACATTCAGACACTCATACTTCCATATTAGGTATCCGTTTTCCTGTTGATGGTGATATGGACAAAGAAATATGACACCACAAACACCCATCATCCGAGAACAAACATTTATGAAACCCGGGACCTCTCGCTTGGCAGGCAGTCACTACCCACTTTACTACGCGGTCATCAGTAATAGTCTTATAATCTGAGATTTACTTGAAATTAAAATAATTACTATACAAAATTACAATACAATCCTCCCGATTGTTCCATTAAGAACAGCAGACAGACAGACTTACATAGAAGAGGCGGTGGTTAATGCCTTTTCAAAATTTTCAATAAATCTTTAATACACAAAGCAACATCCGTTTTATTGGTCTAAATATAGATATCGATCGCAAGTTTGCTGCAAGCTTCATCGCCGACATCCGAGTGGCGTGTTTGCGCCGTCAGCACACCGAGAAAACGTGACTCGACAGAATCGTGTTTCGACCACTGACAAATATAAATGCCTCGCAGACGATTATGTAATATGGTATTGAATTTCGCACTGCACGCGCCATTTTATACGTTTTATTCGTAATCGATAATTGTCAATTGACATAAACAACAATACGAAATCTTATATCTTTGGGTTGAAATTTTTGTCTTTGGTAGTTATTCTAACACTATGTAGGGTTGCCAACATATTTTTCTCTAAATATAGTATTTAAAAAAAAAGCTATAACAAATATAGTACGCGTCAAAAAATATAGTATTTTAGTAGGGAAGAATAAAAAATAGACTAAGTTATATTTTTTACTTATTTATTTTTTATAAAAACTATATTTTTTTGCACTTCTTGCATTCTTTAACAATTTTTTGTCTTGAATAAAACTGGCATAAGCTTTATCGCAATCAATTTTTAAATTAATATAAATCAAAAGCTCATTTTTTATTAAAGATATATACTTGCTATGTTTGTGTTTTTTTATTTTATTATCTTTAGTGTTACAAAATATAAACATTGATCTATTGTAATGAAATATAGTATTTTCACGTACTATATATTTCTTCAACAGCATATAGTACGGAGTCCCGAAATACAGTACAAAACTATATATTATACTACGGTTGGCAACCTTAACACTTATGGTACCTAGTCCGTCGGTACCCGATGTTAAGATCGAGTCCTACGACTCTTTGGATGGATATTCAAATTGGAATAAAATTAGTAAGTTGCTTTTGCTTCGCTTTAGGTAACCTACATTAAACAAATGTATCAATTATACTCAAAATAAGGAATTTAATCGTTCGCCCCATTTTATTGCTTTTGGGTCGGCTTCCCTTGTTATATGTATTATAAACATTTTCAGTTATTGCAATAGCTGCAGAAAACCAACAGTTCCTTGTTTACTTTAATTTCCTATTCCGCGGGAATCCATCCACTTACCGGTATAAAAAGTATCGTAACAATGATCCGCAGTATAAGGCACAAATATTATTTAAATCTGTCCAGAAAAAACACCTAAATAATCAGCACTTATCATCAGGTGGGATAGTTGTCAAGCATCAACTTTGTTCATGAAAAAAAAAAAATTCCACGTACTGTGTGCACAGATACATGGGTAACAACCAGACGTAAAAACAGACAAGTAAAACACAAACATTTAATGTACAGATTCTGCTTCTTTTTAGGATTCCTTATTAGTAGAGATAACCACACGCACAAACCGCGAAAAACAAAGACCCGGGCAACAATTCCAAGATAAAGAAATGTAGAAATTCAACAAATACAATACAATAAACACAAAGGCATACCTTTGAAATCATGGATTGGCTGGACTCTGGTCCTAGTATTTCACCATGTTTAGAAATACCCGCGGATTGCGACAAAGGCGGGTAACAACAATGAACTGTTCAAAAGTTCAAACACTTATCGGAATAAGGTTTCCTATTAATTAAATGAAGTGTCGCCCTCAGCAAAGACGTTTTTAGATGTTGTGAGATGTCGAAATATTGCAAAATACTTCCAGATTGTTCCAACAGAAGCAGTTAAAAATAAACTTTTTAACTTATTCAAGCTTAAATTTTTAACATAGAATATTTTAATACACTTTTTTTAGAGTCACGGTGTTTGAGACTTAGGATTTCAGTTTTACGTACAGTTTCAAAATTCATTAGCAATTTTCTCAGGTTTTAGTGCGCATGCACGTTACGTCGATTTTTCAAGGGTCAAGAGGGCGGGAATGGAATCATAGCGGATAGTAACGCTCGCCAATGAAATTTGTTAATAACCTAAACAATATTATATGTTTCGTTTTATATTACTCAATACTTAATAGACGTACTTAATGATAAAAATAATTGTTTAACAAATTTTAGCAATGCTTTCAAAGTAAATTTAAAATAATCCTACCTACCTACCTAAATCAACACCTCAACAACACAGTTATACATACATATATAATTACAATTTGCCTGCTATTTTCGATCCCGTACACCACTTGGTATTGACTCTGCTTGCCGAGCCAGGGGCCGCGGGTTCGATTCCCGGGGCGTATATTTATGTGACAGATAAATGTTTGTTCTCGGGTGGTAGGTGCTTGTGATATATTAATTTTGTGTGTCCATGGTATCCACAACATCGGGAATCCGATTATTATGATTGTAAAAAAGCGCGGCTTTTAAAATTAATAGACATTAGACAGGGAATAGATAAGGATAATTTATATATCAAGCATGATGGTAACTGTTCTTACAACACTAAATATTAAGGCCTTGAATGTTCAATAAGCCATTATACAAACTTGAATTATGTTGTACTAAAACTAAATAATAATAATAATAATAATTCGTTAAAACGTACAACCTTGACAGAAAAAGTGAGATTAGGATTCTTTTGACAGAAACCCCGTACACTTCTATATGACATCATCGGCCTATAAAGAATATCTTACGAATAAATGAGTCACTTATAAATTAAAAGTATTGTCGAGTGAAAACGTATAAATAATTTTTCCCTTGAATCGATTTTTAAAACTATACTTTATGCCGAGTTATAACATTTCCAATAATTCTTAAATGGTTTACGATCTCAAGCGATAGTCTTCCGAGATATATTATCAATGTGATGGATAGAAACATGCACGTATCTTTATTTATTGAAACTCAAAGATGCAGTTACATCATATGGGACGTGCAGTACTCGTGTATAACTTGTACAGTTCGTTGCGTCACCAGTAGTCAAGAAAGACACGTCCGCTCTCGCCTACGGCTCTCAAGAGACTAACCCCGGGCTACTCGTACACCCGAGATATATGTATGTCTTACCCTAGCATGAATAGGCGTCACAACATTTCTACCCTCACTTGAATACACAAACACTTCAGGATGTCGTAAACCACGAAAAAGGGGTAGATAGATCGATGGAATCAGCCATAAATCTGTAAAATTCACAGATCACATCACGAAACAATTTTATCTAGTACGTCAGTTTTAGCTCTTAAAACGTTTTCCGAGTTAAAACCAACCTCCCTGCTCGTGGTACACTGCTGATCTACGGAATTGTCAGTCATGGAGTCAGGTGTCTCCTGTTAGCGAACGCTGTACCACTTACTACGCAGTTCCAGAGATAGGGTTCTCCCTCCCTCTTTCTATTGTAAAATCTACTGGTAAATACTTTATCGTTTTTAATTAGTGTAGGAAAAGCAATAACAAGCGAGTTTGTTGCTTTTTAAGCTAACGTTGCACCACTACGATTTCCGCGTAGTACGTAATGGCACGGGGGTCCAGATTCGAATCCTGCACGCAATTCGAATTAACTCTACTTTTAATTTTCAAAGTATATTACAAGATAAGTATCATTGACTTCCGTGATTTATTACATTCATCAGAAATCTTCGTAACTAAGACTTTGAAAGAAGTCCGCAAATTTGCGCTTGGCCAGCGTGGCTGACTGTGGCCTAAACCGCTCACAAAGTGAAAGGAGACACGACGAAGATATCGGACAACGATGGGCCGCAGTGCTCATTTAACAATACAGACTCCACTCTATTCGATACGCAAAGTCATACCACGTAAGTTTTTTGTAAGAATTGCACTTCGCAATCTCTCATTAGACTTGCAATAATGTAATTCATCCACCCAATATCAGAGTGATTTCAATATTACTATGTTCATAGTGTTATGTATATCCTTCGACGTAGTCCGCGAGAGGGCATGGGGATACACATGTTTCGTGGTCACGTTGCCGGCCACGCAGTGTCGAGCTCGCCGACCGACCAACCGCGGCGAGGCGTTGCGTAAACGAATACCGCTGCCGTGACGTAACGAACATCGGACCGGGGCCCGGAACCCTTTACCCTTGAAAGGGTTTTTAAGTAGGTATTTTTAGCACTGGTTTTGATAAACCATTACATACTGGTAAGCCTTTCAAAGATTAACCGCTCATACGACTAAGCCCTTTGTTTAAATTAATTCGAGTTAACTCAAAATCCTCACAAGAGGTTTTGTAGGTAACCGGTTTTGGACTGAGCGCAAGCTAAATCGGTCTTAAAATCTATACATATTCGATTTTTTTTCGATTCAAGGCTATTAAGCCGTTCATTTGATTAATTCAATTTAACTCAAAACCCAATCAAAACCCCTTCCAAGGTTTTCAATGATAGGTGATTCCCTATTGAACGCAATCGGTTTTTATCTTAAACGTGATTGTATTTAGATTTATTTTTCATTAAAGTAAGCGGTTAAATTAAGGAAATTAAAAATAACAAGTCTTTTTAAAAAAACCCTTCAAAACCCTATCCCAAACAACCTGGGTTGGTTGGGGTTAACCCGATCGAAAGGCTTATCACTACACTGGCTAAGCTGATCGAAGGTTAATCCAAACGAACGAGTAACACACGAACGGCTTAACCCCTTCCAAAGGCTTAATCAAATGAACGGGTTTTCCGGGCCCTACATCGGACGACACGGCGACTCGGCTCTCAGCATAAACGCAGTCAGATTTCGAGGGGGGGGAGTCATATTATTCATGAATCCATAGTCCATAGTATTAGCACTAAAATATGTCGAGTGAATTAGACTTTATTGGACAAAAGATTTTTTATTTATTTTCGTAAATTGTCCAATTTTATTTAATTTAATTTTGTCAACGTTGTGTGTACCATTTGGGTTACCGATGACCCCCCTCCTACCGCACCAGCCTCAAAGTAATATCAGCTGCATTCACGGAAATGTGATGTATTCATATTCCAGAAACACATCAGCAGATATTATTTCGCGTTTAGACATAACATAGGTCAGCTTGCCTTGGTCCGACAAACTTTTTTTGGCTTTTAGTATAGGAAGGGACATATCAATCTGCGGCGAGGCGGCAACAACTCGCCATGTTTCAACAGGTGTGGCGGCGCTCCACTCGGACGGCTGACGATCGTCGGCAAACATGTTGTCAGTAGATAATTGTTCTTTTACACGTTTTTTATGGTGTCGACGCTGTTATATCCTTGATTTATTTGATTTTAAAAACGTATCATCGACTTATTACGTGATAGTCCTCGCGTTTAGTTCATACAATTGAATATTATAGGACTATCGGCCCCGTCCGATCTCGTTCGTATTGGACTATTAATTACATATATATATCATGATTATTAAAATTTTCAAATTTATAATATTTTATATAGCCTATCGTCTGCGCGAGCACGTGTTTTCCCTAGTTACCAATTATCATGCAGATCGGTCAAGCCGTTTTTGCGTTATCTCGAGACTTACAGAAAAGCCCAACTGATTTATATACTTATAGTAGTATAGTTGAATTACAAGTTAATTCATCTATTTTAACAATTTATCAATTAGTATTTTTTTCCTACTCAATTACAGAACGCACTTATGGCTTTAAATTAAACTCAAGTGTGACGTCATGAACTTGGAATAAATGCATTCTTTTTTTATTAGTGGGGTTCCCACAACCCGTTTGGTTCCACTTAAATTTGAATAAAAATACCAGCCATAAGGATGAAAAATAAAACATGAAACCAATTAATTCCACCAACTTCACCTTCTTCAAATTAAAGTCTGTTGTAATTTTTTGTTGAAATATTTACTTGTCATCATTAACATTTGTGAAAGGACTGTGTCTCCTTCATCGACACCAAAAGTGACTGAATTATCTGTGAGATTCCAGAATTACCACGCCGCACGCGCCGGACGTTTCAGTTTTTATGGAACGGTGCACCCGACGTATGGTTTTAAACCTTTATCATCGCGGACATTAACTATTTAATTATTATGATGATTCAAAGGTGACGATTGATTGACTGGAAGAACATTCTAAGAATCACGTTTACAAGTGAGCGTTGAATATTTATCGTCGACAAGTGTTTACAGAACCGGCACGTGCTCGACTCGTCTCGGCACACGTGCGGGCTGGCTGCGCTGCGGGAAGATGACACCACATTTCAGTCGCCCGACGCGACGGTGGCGAAGTGAAGCTAAGGTTCGTAGACCGTACTCTCAACGTCTGCCGCGATCAGAACGGCCGTAGGGCGAATCTGTGGCGTCACATCCGCTCCGGTGTTGCGTAATTGCCTATCTTCGTCAATAGATAGACATCATAGTAGTTTTTGGTTACTTTCATAGTTAATTTTTATTACAAAACAACAGATGGGTTTGATTGATTGAATTTATAGTTTAACTAATTGGTTAATAATCAGCGCGGTGAATAGCTTCTATGGTAATTGAAACGAAATATTTGTTTCACAAGCACATCGGTAACGAAAGTAATACACGAGGCACCTCTTATTTTTGGCAGTATTGCAGCGGCCTAGAATACTTTCCCAATGCCTTGCTGGCAGAGCAAGGTGTCGTAAGCGGCGACAGGAGCCACCCTGCTTCGAGGTAGAGCTTCGCGCAAAGATTCTATTATCAGTATTATTATTAAGTCATTTATACTATTACTGGTACTATTATCTTTCCGCGATGCCTGCCTGGCTAGCTACCACCCTCCTGCTCGAGTCAGCCGCCAAACGACTCGTCGTGTTCCGGCTGGGGCTTGAGAGCCAGTACTTTTTTCTTACCTTCCCATTTCCTGGCCGACAACGCATCAGTGATACCTTTGGCCTTGCTGATGTCAATGAGCGACGGTGACCACTTACCATCAGGTGGCTCGTTTGTTCGTTTGTAGAGTATGGAATTTTCCAAAAAATCATAAAGAACCGCATTATTTCATCGTTTCTTCTTCTTACGCGTGTTTTTTTATCAACAACGACACATTTAATTTACAAAATAAGTTTAAAGTGACTCAATTAACATGTATACGAGCTTCTCGTGTATGCACATGAGACCATGAATATAATAACATTTGTAAACGGTCAATTTGAATGCGAATTGTGACCACAACTCGTAGACCTCATAACAACATAACTAGGACGTGAAAACAGCAGTCAACAGCAGTGTATGAGGCATGTGGTGGGCAACATGTGGGCGTGGCCTTGTTTAAAAATAATTTTATTGAAATACGTATCGCACACTCGGAACCCGAACAACATTGCTATTCGATTGCGGTATTATGACAACAGATTGCGGTCATATATTATTATAAATATAACATATATTGTATAAATGGTACCGTTGTATAAGTAAATTCATTTGTTACTAAAAGTGTATTTTACTTTTTTATTGCCGAAAAGTAAAGTGTCATAAGTCATAAAACAACAACAATTGATTTTAAAAAAGACATGCATAGCGAACTAAAGTGTAACACATATCGGGTCACGTTTTTACGCCGACCGATATCGGACCGTACACTGTATATCCGATTATAGCTCTCAAAATTTTCCAACCAACGTTCCGCACGTGCAACGAGATAGTGTCGTGACTAACACACACACACATCATTTAAAGAATCAATTTACGTTTGTTTTCACGGTTCCGTCTACACATTTATGAATTCACTAGTATTCTTTTCGCTTCGCTTCGGGACGACGTTTCGCTCACTAATTGCTGTCGCAGCAAAACATTCATTAACAAGTAGCATACTGCCCTCCCTTCGCTTCAAGAAAACTCCGCTATACATTATTTTAAATTAAATTGTAACTATTTATTTATAGACGGATGGCAATGAAACAAACTTTAAGTATTAAGTAACGCTTACTTCAACACATTAGTGAAAACCAGACCGAAATCGGTTAAGCCGTTTCAAAGATTAGCGGGAACAAACGCACAGACAAATAGACAAAAATTCTAACAACTATTTTTTTGGGTTCTATCGCGTTAATAAAGAGCCGTAATAATCTATTTTATCATATATCGTTTATGTACAGAAAGCGATCAGTTAGAATTTTATTATTAGTATAGATTGTCAGGAGGCGCTTCGTGTTCACCTCATTTTAGTGTTTGCGGCGTCGGTTTTTAGAGTCGGTTTAATTTATTTATTTAAATAACTATAGAAATACAGTAAAACAATAATTGTATACCAAAACAGAACTTTCGTATGAATTTAGCTGTTATTCCGTGAGACCAGATTAGGTTGCCGTTATACAAAGCTTACTAATTATTGACCTATAATAAAATTATGAACATGTCTAATTGCAATCAAATCTGTTCAGTAGTTTCCGTTTGATAGCGCCACAGATAAACAGATAAAAATTTCAAAAATTTATGCTATGCCAAATGTCGTGAACAAAATTAAAAAAATAAAAATCAATGTATAATTTCGGCCTTGCTATAATACTCTATTTCTATTATGTGTGAAACATGTGGTCCCCAATTACCTCTGTGGCTGTGGTTTAGGGCACACTCCTAAACACTAGGATGGAACAATTCTACAGAACTCGTCATTGCAAAATTCGCTAGCAACAACAGCTTTTGAATAGAAACAGCATCAAGAACTTTGGCTTCAAACCAATATAGCGGTAGTTTGCAGCCTTGCGCCTTAGGGTCATACCACACATACCAACTCGGAAAGGGATCGTCACCGGATCACCGCGGTTCGTGAGTCGTCCCGAGGCGAGGCGAGGCGATTATGATACGTTTCAGATTCGTGGGCGCTGCAGTAGGGAGTTTTATACAAAGAACAGACGACTCGAGTTGATACAATAAGGATCTCTTTCCAATTTGATTTGTGGTATGACCCTTAAGGTGGCCTCACCAGAGCTTTATCTTTGTTGAAAACAACATTTAAAATCTACAACTTTAATAACTTAGATTCTAAAACTTTGACTCCTGTAGGACAACCATATCGTATACTAATAGAAAATTAAAACTTAGATCTATTACTAAAACATTTCCTGTGTCTACTACTTTTTAGACCCGACGACGGGCAAGGTTAGTAGTCTACTTGCTGGTATGCTATCATACGGACGCCAAGAATACCTTGATGTTAGCATCGGCCGCCGGCCGCGCAGAACTACACATGTGTGAGTCGGTGCGGCCTACAAGTCTACAGTGAGGCAAATAAACAATCGGGTCGGTGTGCGCCGCGCCGGTCACGTTTCACGTGGCGTGTGGAGGCCGCGGCCGGCGCGTGCAGCCCCCCCGCGCGCCCCTCCCTGAGCTCCAGTCACGTGTTTCGCGCCCGACGCGCCTATTTTCACCTCGCGCTTTTGCTATAAATCGCTTCGTATTTCGATACCAAAGAAGAATTTTTTACGGTAACAAATTTATTCCTGTGTACATGACGCGTTCTTTACATTTCTAATGTTTTTCATTACTGATTACACAATAACAATAAAGGTGGTGTAAATCTTTTAATAGGGCTTTACAAAATGTACGCAGTTATAATGTCATGTTATAATGTCTATTAAAACTAAAGCAACACTAAGATTAAGATACCAATCTATACTAATAAATAAAATTGGATTGTCTGTTCGTAATATTAAAATAACCGCTTTTTACTACATGCATATGAATGTGTATACGGTACATACACCAAAATAACATTTTTTACAATTCTTGTCTGTCTGTCTGTCAGTTTGTTCCGGCTAATCTCTGAAACTGCTGGACCGATTTTGACGGGTTTTGCACTGGCAGGTAGCTGATGTTATAAGGAGTAACTTACGCTAATTTTATTTCTACTAAATAACGTTTTTGTTACATTCCACGCGGACGAAGTCGCGGGCACAGCTAGTAAAAAATAAAATAGGTTCACCCCTTTCGGAAGCTAACTTTTGTTCTAATTTCAAAAATCCTTTCGACACAGTAATGGATTTGTCCTTTGTGTAGCTTAGCCTTGAGATCTATTTTTAAAAATTCGTATAACGTAATAAAGCTCATTACGCACTCTAATAATCCAAATCGAATTTAAAAAAATATTACGACATCACGATTTCTAACCGAGAAACCAAAAATAATTTTAAAAAAGGTTTTACTGACACTAGAGGAGGTAGGAATTATAACATTATTTCGTGTAAACTCTAAAGGCACTACAATATAGACTTACATTATTACTTGTTAATGTCAGGTAAAGACATAAACATAGGTAACTACATAAAACATGGGTAAATCTTTAGCCTTATCTGCGTTTGCAAGTACGCATGTTGCGGAAGGTCAGTCTAGTTAGATGACGTATCCATTACAGAAGCTGTTCATCTATTTTAAAACTACTGTACAATAGTACTGGCAAGCAATACAAAAAGCAATGCAGATATAAATATTTGTTGTTGATTATGCGAAAATAAAAACAGTGATATTGTCTATGGTTTCTTTCCTATAGTATTTAATTTATGACAGGGATTTCCGGAAGGATTGATAGTATGGAGTTAATAAGAAACAAATCCTTCCTTTTCCGGTCACGTAATAGGGTGTTCCGGTTTAAAAATTTGTATAAAAGTTGTTTTAACTAAAACGAATCACTTAACCCAATTTAGATTAGTACGATTAAAACGCAATATTGATAATATTGGACAACAATAAAATTCTTCGATAGCACATGTCCACAGCTAATAAATATTACAGACAATCGTGCTCTGACATCATTCGTTTTGTTTTCATGTGCATCATTTACTAAAATGCATCTGTTGGTCAGACTTGTTGGACTGTATCATGGTTTAGGTTTTAGTATTATAAACTTTATATCTTTTGTATGTCTCAGGGCCACAAACACATCTAGCGGCAAGTATTGTGTCAACATGCAGAGTAGATAAAAGTACATTGGACATTAAATATGTTGACAGAACACATAAGTTTATTGTACATACTTCTATACGGTTTATTATTGGCGCAAACATTTTATATGCATGTTTATTTAAGTAATTTATTACTTTGTGTAACAGTTTTATTACATGAGTACTGTTTTTGGCCATAATACTTGTGAAATTGTCAAAATATTTGTGACCCATCATTCTTTACGGTACCCTCGGTATTCGGTACGGTATGATCTTAATTTCTTCAAGTAACACATGGCTATTTAACGAAACGTGCTCATGTTGCGTGCGTCTTTAAAACTTGTTCGTTGAACAGAAAAATCTTTAAATGTTTTTAAAAGACAAATAACATTCGTTTGTAAAAGTTAACAAATTCAAAACAAAAAACTTGCTCGAGACTTGCGCGCGTAAAAATAAAATTTTAGTCATTTGAAACTAGTGACGTGCAACTCTCGTTTTGACGGGGATAGTTTCGCATATAAGGCTTATTGTTAAATATTGAAAACATACGTCGAAAAAGAAAATATACCTACCCAAGTATTCGTAACAAAATAAATTAAAAGTATTCTTACTTGTCATATTTAACGGCATGCCCGTTTTCTTCCCAATAGTGACGTGTTTCCATAGCAATATCTATCACAATCACGACTACAACAAAACAGTATCACCGTCCAACACTATCACGTAAATAACTGATTCTCTAACTCAATCACATGATTCCCTGGTCGGACACAGCACTAGCACAAGGACTTACGTAATATTTTCACAATCCAATTTTAATCGAAATTAGTTTGTTGTTCTGTCAATCTGTTTGTGAGATGTAACGTAAAGTTTCACCAACGTTAACGCCGTGATACATCCGATCAAGTCGTGAGATCGCGAGTGACTGAAGCAGTACTGATTGCGCGGAACGCCGGCCGGCTTAAACGAGTCATGTGACTACCCTGTCAAAATATGGCACGGGCGCTGCAATGTGCACACTTTGAGGGCTACCACCATTGGTTTTTTTATACTTATCAGTATCACATTAGCTTTTAGTATCAACGCGGAAATTACAAATGTAGTATAGGAAATAAAATGTTAAAATACAGATTTAATACTTTATAATATAATGTACAATCATCTTGTACATGAAATATAGTTAACTTCATTTCCTCTGGTGCCGCGCTTAATTTTTTTTTTCATTTTAATTTTGTAAAGAGTTTCTTTCAGGAGATTTTTGTGTATGATACGTTTATATTGTATTGAAAACAGTATAAAATAACTACCTCTAGCCATCTCAGGATATACGAGTCATATCCTCAATAAATTAACATGTTTTTTGTCACTCAATAAGTAAGTAAAGATCGGTCAGATAAACTGATTCAGTTTCAAAACGACCGACAATTCTCAACATTGTTATTAACATTTCCATCCGGAAGAAAACTACTTTGGACCGATTATTATTTTTATATATATCGCTACAATTATGTATTATTTGTGTATTTAAAATTCGTTAATATAATTTTGGATTTAATCAACAAATTTCCTCAAACTGATAGGAAATTACTTCCGCGTTCCTATTCAAACGTCGACCGCTTACTATTCACATTCCACGAGCGTTTTAAACTAATCATGATATTTAAATATAACAAACGATAGTACAATCAGGTCTCTCAAACATGTTATGCAACACCAGTTCATAAAACGAGGGCTTTACGCAACCAAGCCTACGAAAGCTGCCAGCGTCACGTACATATGTACACTTCAACCTTAACCTTAAATACGTGTCACGCTTTACTTTACTTCTGCCATTCATTATTTTCATTTCCGCGCCACATTAGCATTACTAATGGAGGTTAAATTTATTAGAAAACTACTAAAGAGGTTAGTGATGCATGCAACAGTGGTAGGGAGTCACGTTTCCACTCACAGAATACACTTGTTTTGATGATTATCAAAATTTGTACACTGTGGTTAAACCATTTTGCAATCTATGATCCAGTATGTATCCAGTGAATAAATATAAAAAAATTACTCCTTTCTCAATCTATGAGTGATTATTAAAAATACATCAGAATAATATGAATATTCTAATTAGAAATAGATAGTACAAGGGATCGTATAAGGGTTTGTAAACGGATTCACATATCCTAAATCCAAGTCAACCTTCTTGTCTTGTTATCCCCCTGCTGATCAACAGACCAGGCTATGGTGAACGGTTCCTCTTGTAAGAAGTTGCTGAGCTTGTTAAGAAATTACTGGCTTTCAAGCCCCCAGCCGGTACATGACGAGTTGTTTGGGCGGCCGACTCGAGCAGGAGGGTGGTAGCCAGGCAGCCTTCACGGAAAGATAATAATACCAGTAATAATAAAAATGACATGAAAAAATAATACTGACAATATAATTATTACACGAAGTCCTACCACCAAGTAGGCTGGCTTCTGTCGCCTCTTACGACACCCTATTCTGCTAGCATGGGATTGGGGGATGTATTCTAGGCCGCTCCAACACGGCCACAATCTAGTTATCTACCACTAAAACCACTACCACTTGCACTTTTGTCTAGATTCAACACACCACACAGTTGCACCGTCACATATTTAGTAATAAATTGGTCCTCCGCTGCCGTCTTTACACTTCCATCTTCCATCTTCATCATACGTCCGCACTGGTGTCCCATGTTTCGGAGCCCGTATACAAAAATCACAAATAAACAATACTCGAAAACACATTAGTGGGTAACCAACATCGCTAGTACTAAGTTACACGGTCCACCTCGGAATCGAAAAGCTGTTCGAATCAGAATTGGCAGCCCTTGTGGTCGCACATTGCGCGGCCCGTGCGGTCCGGAGTACCCTATTAGGTGGGACACTAGAACTGTGATGTGACATTTGTGTCGAGTTTTATTCACAGAAAACTTTCTACCCAAATACTTACAATTTTATCGAAATAAAATTTTATTTTCCTGTGACTTTCATTCGATATCGCAATTGAACTGAATGTAAAATCTATACATATAATCTAGCAATGACGATGAAAAAATCAGTACTTGAATACATATTAATCCATTCACTAATTTTGTCATATTAAAGACATATTTTTAAATACTGCTTTTTAGACGCCAGTGTTAAGATTCTTTCTTGATAAATTATGAGATTTCCAATGTTAAAAAATCAATATTTGGGGAATTTTGGCAATAACGCCTACATCACATAAATATATATATAGATAAAAGTTTTCCCGCACAGGCAAAGTCACGGTCAACACCTAGTTTATGATAAACATTGGCTACCCGAGCAGCACGATGAGCCACGTTGCATGACGTACAGAGTAAGATATGACAGAGGTCACATGTATTTTAAACAATGGATGCAAGTTTATGTTACCCTTACAGCCATTATAGTGTACCTTTAACCCACTAAATTCGTAGTGGCTACTTCTATTTAAACTGCTTTTTTATCTACGTACTTATTACTAGGAAATTATTACTTACTAATGCAACTCTAAACAAAATAATATTTACAGTTCGAATATGAAATGTTTTTGGTATTCAGTGTTCACACACATACATCTGTTTTCTTAGCAAAAACTGCTTTTTAAATTTAATACCCTGAATCAGTTAGTATGATAGACCAAGTTGTTTTTTAATACACTAAAAACGTTCGTTTTACAAGATGTACATACAAGTATACTAAATGAAATTAATTTAAAAATAATTAAACGGCATAATAACTGAAATGCGTCCTGCCATAAAGAAAGAAAAGAAAAAAAAATGGTGTATCACGTGAATAATCTGTAAAGCCGCCACGCTCGTCCACACGTGATTGAAGCCGACGGCTTAGACGCCATAGCGCGCTCGTTCTGCGCCCCCCTCCCCCCAACCTTTATGTAACGTAAACGTACATAAGTAAAGAATCAAAATCATTTTATTTAACGCGAGATGTGATCCCGTGTTTATATAAAGTAAACAGGTAAATAAAAGCGTCGAACCCATCCTTTTTTTAGCTACAGCTAACCGGTCTCATAACGTTGTGATGTAACGTTTAAAGAAACAATCAATAAATAATTATTTAACGTACCATGTTTTTATAACGGACTAAAAAAATTTTTCTTTTTCTTTTTTCACATTTTCATGCATTGTCATCCACATCTGAGATATGATCCAAATTTGAAGTATCTAGTTCATCGGGAAGTTAGTTTAAAATCAATTACAAAATTCCACCCGGACGGACAGACATACAAGAAAGCGAGTTAATAAAAAAAAACATGACAATAAAAGGGTGCCTGTCGCAGTGCCGTAGAATCGTCAATTTTATCCTTTTGGTCTCGTTGATGGAGCGTGAAAGTTGTGTATCGAAAAGGAAAGATATTGTCCACGTAATACATTCAAATTCAAAACTATCTGCTTGAATCTTCCAGAACCCACTATATACGGTGTGCTTATTTTTCGTAAGTCTATTAACATAAATAATGATAATAAAAATAATAGTTCATAATCACTAATATTAACTAACTTACCCTTATTGCCCTCATACCCCCCGCATTTGGATTCCGTATGTTGCAGGTGACATGGACGTACACAAATCCTAGAACAAACGTTTATTTGTCACATAAATGTCTGCCCCTGCCGGATATCGAACCCAGGATCCTTCGCTCGGCAAGCCAGGTACTGCAAACGGGGTCGTCTAACTCTTAACTGAGTAGTCTTTAACTCTGAAGCAGTAGTTGTAAGTTTCTCGGAAAAAATGTTATCACGTGCCATTGCACCCAGTTAAGATAAGCAATCGCCATACTTGACCCAAATGTATTGTTCCACTGTATTGAACTCGGCGTAACCGCTGCCGCGCTGTTTGTACTACCCAGGGATGTATGGAGCTCCGTAACGGTAACCGAAACAACCGGATATCCGAAATAAAAATATATCCGAAACCGTAACCGAATCCAGTAATAAAGTTTCGAACAATTTCGGATAGGGGCAGATTATAAATGAAACACGTTATGACAGCTTTTTGCCGGCCCAGCAATACGTTTTATCTTTAGACAGATGTTAATATTTCATTTTTTTTCCATGGCTATATAATACATATATGTCGGAGATGGTCATTAGTATAGACGTGAATCGAAACTCAGCACGATATCCGAGTGATGGCAGCACCGCCGCGATGACGTCGATACTCGGCTAACATCGTGCTACAACAGAGCCTAGCTAGTGGAGTGACGCCGGATGGAGCGACAGCTTGTGAATACATTATATTTTTTTACAAGTCCAAAATCATCTAATATCTGTAACCAAGATGATCCGAAACGATCGAATCCTGAATAATTTCTTATCCATAACCGAAACCGGTAAAATATTGTTCATATATCCGTATCTATATCCAGATCCGAGACGTGATATCCATAACATCCCTAGTACTACCAGTGTCGACCGACACTAGTGCCTACAGTGCGTTTATACCTAATACACTACTTCACTTGATACTGTTACGTGTCAGGATCCGTAGGCTCGTAAAAATGCCACAATAGTTCCGCAGAGACTTTATTTTACCTCACACACAATTCACAATTACACTCGTAGATCGCAGGTATTCGCTTTGTAGGGAGAGAACTCTTCACTTCGTATTCGGTGACCGAATGCCTTGTGGCCGACCCTGCCCGCTATTTATATCGATTTCCGGGCTTCCAGATCCTTCCACGCCCTTCGTTGAAGTAAACAACAACAACAGGAATTCCCGGAAATGGACATAACAATAGCGGGTCGGGTAAACAACCCCATTTCGGCCCTCATCTATGCTAATCTCGCCCCTTTTGCCTGAGTCATACGGGCCAGATTGGCCTGGAGTGACCCAGGTAGTTTTTATTACTACCTGGGTTTCTCTTTTATTGCCTCTATTGTTTGCCTCTATTGTTTGCCTCACCGTAACGGTCGGCCACCCTTCTAAAAACTTCGTAAGCCTGCCGACTTCGAGAAGCTTCGTAACAATACTATACACGAAACGTTCCCTATAGCAGGCGTTAGGCTATCGTGCTAATTGATTTTTTAGGTAAATATGGCGCGTAAGGGGCTCCACCCGCCCACCTGCTCGTGGTTCACCCTGCCGACCGACGGACGAGGCTGCGGCGAACGGTTCCTCGTGTTGGAGGTCGTTGGTTACGGTATTTGCCCGACCGGCCAGCTACCACCGTCCTATAATCGACAGTGAAATGTTTCATAGTGAAGAATAATGCGGATCCCCAGCTTCCTTTCCGTTTGCCGGCACTTTGGTGATACTGAAGTTAAGTACCGGGTACCGGTTACTAGTTACCGGTTACCGTCAGGTGGCTCGGTCGCTCGTTTGCCAATTAAGATATAGACATATAAGAAAAATAGTTATGTTATAATAAGTGCTGTTAGATTTCACTGGAAATCTATATCAAAAATAAAACTATAAAGGGGTCGAATTTGTACACTAAATATTTATTATACTTTTAACGTAGTAAATTGAAAAATAAAACATTTTTTTATTGTCCGTTTGATTGTCTAGCTGTACTTAAAACGGAAAAATAATTTAACAAATTTCAATGATTCTAGGCTTATTGAATAACAAATAAGAATCAATATGCATATCCTGTCAGTAAATTAAATTTAGACAGCGTGGCTAGTTATTGTAAAGTCTCGAAGGTTCCTGAACGTTTGTCAGTAAAAATCCCTTAAAGAATGTCTTATTCGGGACGAAAGACTCGCCATAAAATGGCCGTATTGATAAGAAGCACTTCTAGTATATGTATTATGCGAGCCCTTACACGGCTTACACTTTCGGTATATCGTGCAATATTGAATTCACGAATTTCGCTACCTGCGTCAACGACTGAAATTGATAATACTAAATCCTGTTATTTCAACTTTCTTCATGTTTTTGAAAAAATAATGTAGAGCCTTCTCGAAAAGCGAGTTGTCTCTACTAGTACTTGTAAACAATGTATTATAGTCATTGCACCCTGACACGTAAAAGTAATAAATTAATGTTTCTTTTTAGTTTAAGTATTTATTTTTCTTAAGAGTGCTCGATTCCATGCGTAACGGATTTTATGATATTTAAATTTTCTTTCACTTTCGCAAAGTGCAGTTGTGTTTTAGATCTCATATAAGCAGATATTAAAATATTTCCCTGGAGTTGAAATCGACAGGCTATAGCTCGTTCTGCCTTTCAAAATCAGACACTATTTTTACATATAATAAGTTAAAGCTTGACACAATCCCACCTGATGGAAAGTGATAATGAAGTCTAAGATGTTGAACGCACTAACTTATAAAAGTTTATTCACTCGCCTCTTGAAGACTCCCACATTGTAAGAAGGCGGGAAGACCTGACGTGGATATCAATAATTAGAAACCGAAAACATTGGAATGGATTGGGGGAGGCCTTCGACAAAGAGGCGACTACTACTAATAGTAAAATTCACTAATAATAACTATTATTCCCCTCTTGTGGGATAAACAGTAAAATATTGGTGACTTTTAGTTGTATTGTAACATTCCATTTCTGTAAACAGCATCGAAAACCTTTGCATGATCTGCCGTATGGAGCTTTTTGATCTAATGTTGATTTAAAGGTAATAGTAACAAATTCCTCTTGATTCACCGCCATCTACCGGGAAAAATCTTATTTTTAAATAAAAAACATGAAAATTTAACTGTCCGTTTGCATGGAGAAGCAATATTAGCAGCAGCATGCATAATGTCTGATGCATTTAAATTATAATTATTATAAAATAAATAATTATTAATTAATGCGTACAATTTGTGGTTAATGGTAGACCAGAGTCAAAACACTGTATATTCTTTACATAATCTGTGGCCATACGTCAACCAGTTTTGCCGAATGAGTCAAGTTTGTTTATGGCAGAGGCTACTGTCAAGTGACAAATCGTATAAGCAGCAGATTTTCTAAAAAGGCGTTTTACGATCACATACTTTTTAGAAAGAATACCGAGGTCCGTTTAAAAAATGTTGGCTTTAATCAATCGCATCCTTGATTGGATTAAAAGCCTATTTTGGAAGGAGGAGATGGAGCTGACTTTGGTGGGACTGCAATACTCGGGCAAAACAACTTTTGTGAACGTCATTGCTGTACGTATTAATACTAAACAACCATTGAATACTGAATCACCTCTTTTTTATTTACTAAATATCATTTTCCATATTCCAATCCACGCATATGTAATGACCCTATACTGTTTACACATAGCAATATTTTTATGATTGTTGCAGAAATATGTAATTACTTAAATTAGCTGACAAATTTTCTATTGTTTTAGTACTTTTAGTCATACACAATACGTGGATTTCTAATATAAATGATTCTGTCATTTGAAAATATATATTTTACTGTATTTTAAATATGGAATTTAACAGATTTTGTGGCAAGTACTATAACAAAATTATAGTCTAGTTTTGTATACTGCACATAATTCTATAAATGTGTTATTGTTTATACATTATCTTTACTGCATGATGGCAGTAACATGACATGCATTATCTCTACTGCAACATATTTAAAATTGTTCCTTTAAACAATTTTTTAAGTCATACAACAGGTAACTTTTGAACCAAATAAATTTATATGTATGTATAAGGGTAACAATAATGATTTAAATAGCTTGTCAATCTTATAGAAATAATATTATTGGTGTATACTAAGTTTACAAACTATCAATGCTCATAAATTCAATTATTCCTGTAATTAGAATCCGACAATTATAAACTGTCCTTACTCAAAAGATTGCAATAGTAGGTTGTCTTGTACTGTTAGTGAATAATGTAGTTAAAATTGCATCAATAGAGTATAGTTGAAATTGAGTGATTTCATACAATAATAAGTTTTTTAAGGAACTAGATTATGGATTGATAGCTTTTACAAAGGATAATGCATATTGTTCCAGTGTTCAAGTCCTAGAGCACACTTCATCTCAATCTACATATGTGCATTGGGTTAAGGGTTGATGACCATCTAAATATTGGATGTTCTTATGCCATTAAAAGGTCACCATTGCTTAATAACTGATAATGATACCTAACAATAACAAGTTTAATATTTTTAATAAGTTTAATAGTTGGGGTATTTTTGTAAACATCATTTAAAACATTCCTATTATTTTCATTTTAGTCTGTCAAATGTTTTAATATGACAAAGGTTCTAAATTTTGTATACCAATAGCCAACAAATAAACTGTGATTAAGCCTAGAAGTGAATGGTTACTACAACTCATAGATATCCAATAACACCAAAGACATCACCAACCTCATAACATGGTCATTAAATGTTATCTAGCTCTCCAGTTCTGTAACTGAAACATGATTAAACATTTCTTGGTTAACTTTAGAAGAACTGTGGCTATATAAAGAGCTTTAAAACCATGCAATCACCAGAATTCAAGTATGTGTTATCTATTTTGCTATTCAGCAGGGTGAAATACAAGTAGGAAAGCTTTAGTCTCCTATTTTGCATGTTTATGTATATAATAGAAAATTATGTGAATGACAAAGAATTTTTTTTAATGTTTTATTTGCTATCTAATTATGTGACAATAAACTTACTACTACTATAGTTTCTAGTTCTGTTTAAAGCCTAGAATTTTAAAATGAAGCATATAACTTCTAAAGTTCAACTTCATAATCTTTAATGTAAAATTATGTGATAATCCATTGGTATGTAAATATTTTTTGTTTACATTAACTACATATTTGTAGATAACCCGTATCAGACTTCAGTAGACCACACCCATTGAACTAAAACCTTTGGATAAGCATCAATGACATACTATCATTGTGTACTTTCCATGGTACTTGTATTCTGTGTATTAGTCATTGTTACGTAAGATGTCTTCCAGAAAATATTAATTGTAACTTTTTGTAATAATTACAAACAAATGCTGTTGTTGCAAGAGGAATTGTAACAAAGTTGAAATTATTGCTGCATTCGCTGCAACTGTAATAGTTAATTTTGATTCAGACAGGTGCTGTTCAAAGTCACATAACAACCATTTGAGTAAGATGGACATAAAGATATTTATTTTTACCCTCCTCCCTCATCTCATTTCTGAAACTACCAAGCCAAAAATTTATGAAAGTAAATATAAATGGAAGATTCTCACCTAAAATTCATATATATATCTATCTTTATGGCAATCAATGTGATTATATATACAGTGTCCCTGTGCCACAGTACTGTATTTGGTTTCAATCAGTTTTTTTATTTTTATTGTATATGAAATGAGAGTATTTCATAACTAAAAATGTTGTTTATCAAAATAACTCACAAATTGGCAGTAACAACTGTTATCAGGGATATCAAATGTTATATATGCGAGTTCATTGTAACTCAGTTTTAAATTAATTGATTTAATTGCATGCGTATATAATGACACTTATTAAATTTTTGTACCCATATGTTACATTTGTCTGTGAGTGTAATAGATTGATGTTTTGTTGTAATTAGTGCTTTATGCATTGATACCAATTAATTAACTTGGAGTCACTTGTATAGACCTAATGATGAGTGTCACAATGGTCTCAGATTCAATACCCGGCCTGGGCAAACATTTGTGTTACCATAAATAGCTGCAGTTTTATTGAAATTTGTTGTATATCTATCTATAGGTCAAGTCTTTTATATAGGGTCAGCGCAAACCAACGAAGTGACGTAGAAGAGAAATTTAGTGATGATTGAAATGCAACTTAATGTCTCGTTAGTACTAGATTGAAGTTGATATATCGGAATAAATTCATATTAACGGATATCTTACCTATTACGTACATAGTAATATATCGATCATTTTCGTCGGATTTATTTGACATCTCAATTACTAAAGACATTGCCAGCGAAATAAGGAATTTATCATTTGGTTTTATATTTGAAATGAAAATAAGTTGTACCATTGTATTGTGATATCTGTATTTGAAATGATGCTGCATACTCGCATCACATGGGTAGATAAAAAACCTTACCACTTTGCACGACTACCGCCATAATTAAACAAAATGCTACAGAGCCCAACGACCTCCAACGAGAGGAGTTAGGCGTTATTGTCTTGTCAGTTTCTCAGCGGGATGTTTTATCTGGGGATGTTGTCTTTTCCTGGAGTATAGATTTGAATTTGATACCGACTATTTAATAAAATGTTTAATAGTTAATAGTTTTGTTTCGACAAATATAAATCGCCACCAAAATAGTAATCATTAATTCTTATCAGTGGTTATTTACATTTATTAATGTTTACTTCGTTCACCAAAGCCACCTTTTGAATCACTATTAATAGCAAAAACCATTGTAATCTGTACAGTACTTAGTAGTTCAGACAGAGGACCTTTATTTTATGTAGTGATGTATACTTATTTATGAGGTTTCTGATTGTTTTTAGTCTGGTCAGTTCAGCGAGGATATGATTCCGACAGTGGGCTTCAACATGCGGAAGATCACTAAAGGAAATGTTACCATCAAGGTGAGTGCTGTTAGTGATTGTGTATTTTATTGTTGTACCATGCAGTGCAGGGGATACATGTAAAGTAGGTATGTTATGATATTGATATAGATATGTGAATTATGCCGGTTTCAGTTACGGTTACAAATATGAAATTATTTCAGATTATCCGATTGTTTCGGATAATTTCAGTTACGGTTAATAGATGATTTAGGACTCGAGAAAATTAATTATGTATTTAGAAGGTGAAGGTTTGACTTTATTATTTGTTTATAATCACAGAATAAACAATTAAAGTTAAAAATTCAATAGCAAAAAGAGTGACTCAGCTAGTGTATCGTCTCGGCCGGTGGAAACCGGTCATAACGTGTTCATTTAGACTGCCGCTATTCGAAATTATTAGATTTTTTGTAGTATCGAATTGGGTTACGGTTCTGATATATTCTTTTATTTGAGATATCCGATATTTTCGATTACAGTTGCGGAGCTCCATAACATCTCTATTTTAAGGTGGATAAATCTGTTGTGTTGTGATAAATGGTGAATTAACCATACTATTTCCTTTATAGAAGAAACTGTATGTTTCGTTATAATACTGGCCTTAAATTTTAGGTAACGGTAAATTTACGAATTAAAAAATTAATCATTGATCAGTTCACAGTATGGATACTGATGTCGAGATGAAAATCAAATTGGATTGTAATGATTGATGTCATAGCCCACAATAACAGAAGCTCATAAATAAAGTGCGATAGACGCCGCAAACCGTTCGTTCCGACGTGTCGGTGCAACGCACCAACTGGCACTCGCTACTTTGTACGCGCCAGTGGCAGTTCGTGCCGAATGTAATATAAATAATAATTGTTCAGTTTACGTTCTACACACCACTAAAGGCGTTGTGTTACATCATCGTATGTACGAAGAAATAGATTTTAACAAATGGTATCTATCCCAGGCTATTTATAGATAGAGCATACACCGATATACATGGATAGTAATTTATACACATACACGTGATATAAATTCTATCCTGTCCTATTCGGAATAATGTATCTGTCAAATGATAAAAGATTTTTTCAAATAGGCATCGCGGTTCCGGAACTTACCTTCCGCGTATATATAAACTCAAAAAAATCACATTCAGTTTATAATATTAATATAGATGTTCTCAATATGTTTGTTTGTGTACTCACATGTATCCTATCCTTACAGGTTTGGGACATTGGCGGCCAGCCCCGCTTCCGTTCCATGTGGGAGAGGTACTGCAGAGGTGTTAACGCTATAGTGTGAGTAAATCACAGTTGAAACGAAATAACCTCTTTTACGAAGAGTACATGCTTACTCTGTAAACGCTATATACCTTTTTTTTTTGTTGACGAGGGGGAAACCTTCAAAAGGTACCTGGTGCCGTGGGAGCGATGCCGGGTTATGTGGGACTTTTACCGCAACAAAACCACCCACCTTCCTCGGCGCTATGATAGGACTCCGGGATCTCCATCGAAACACGACCGGAGTCCTATGAGCGTGTGCCCCGTCGGGCTCTGATCAGGATAAGCGAATGATCATCCCCGAATTTCTGATGTTACGCCGGTATGCGGCCACACATACCGACGTCCTTCCCGGGGTCGTTGGCAGAACGGTTCGGGCTCCCACCCTAGCCGCCCACGTCCCCGGAAACCCCCTTTTAGTCGCCTCTTACGACAGGCAGGGGATACCGTATCTCTATTCTGGTCCCAGGCTACAGGGACAAATCGTTATATACCTATAGGTTTACAAGATGCGCCGAGGATTTTCTTTCTCCGTTCAATCAGCTCTATCATAAAGCACCATTTCTTAACTGTTGTAGCAGTAAAAAATAACGTGCGTAAGTGTACTGCCAAAACATGAAATTATTTTGGATTTGAATTTAAAAATATCGCGCTCGGTTGTAGACGTGTGTCGAGTAGGTGCGCTGGTCGAAAATGTCGTGAAATGTGGGGTGTTTTGTGGTAGTTTAAAAACTGCCCCAAAAACGTTGAAACTACTCCCAATCTCTACGCGTTTAGATCCGTTATCGCGAAGTCTCCGATGATATCTTGTGTTTATTTCTAACATGTAATGTGCGTTCATAAAGTCAGTTAACGCGGAAGTGTAGGTAGGTGGAACGTGCGCGGGAGAGACGCGGTACCCATTTTAACAGAGAAAAAATGTTTAGGGTAAACGCGTTGTAAAATTAAACGTACGCACGTAATTATTTATTTTCTTCCGTCTCACATGTCCCCCGTGCGGGAGGGCTTAAGTTCGAATGCACATCTAACTTGTCGAAGTTGTCTGTGTGTTACGAATTAACTCGATTATTACTTGTTTCGAAGAAACGAAACATCGCGATGTATGAATGAACGAAATAATATTTGTTCGAAGTTTGTTTTCATAATCATTTTTCGAACGTCAAACTACGCCATCACTTTAACAAATCCCTATCGTGAGTGGTCCCAGTAGAAGAAGCGGCACGAAACTCCCGAGGAGTTTCCTTTTCAACGTTTTTTTTATGAAACTAGCTTATGTGGGAAGGTTTTATAATAATATCGAAGAAGTTGAAGTGGCCAATCCGCACCTGGCAAGCGTAGTGTTTTTTTTTTTTAATGTAAATGACCGATAAACGAGGAGATGAATCATTTGATAGTAAGTGTTCACCGTCGCACGTGGACATTAGTAATACTAAAGGTATCGGCCAAGAAATAAGAAGAAGTAAAGTACTATCTTCTCAAGTTCCCAGCCGAAACACGACGAATCGTTTGGCGGCTGACTCAAGCGGGAGGGTAGCTAGCCAGCCAGGCTTCACGGAAAGATAATAATACCACTAATAATATTAATGACTTAATAATAATACTGATAATATAATTATTACGTGTAGCTTTACCACCAAGCAGGCTGGCTTCTGTCGTCCCTTAGGACACCCTTTTCTGCCAGCATGCGATTGGGGAATTATTCGAGGCCACCCCTATGCGGCCAAAATATGTATAATATGTATTGTGTAACACGGGGTTATGTAATCTCAATTTGTGACGTTTCTTTTATACTGTGTGGTAACAATTTGGCAACGACGTAATCTAAAGATGATGTCGACTTTTCTTCAGGTAGCAAAGTTGGCGGGTCACAAAGGAACCTTCCTTTCTCGTGGTTTCTGTATACCGGGTATGGTAGCCGGGTAGATTTTTAATGCAACACCGTTATGAGGAATGTTTTTTTTCCAGGTACATGGTGGACGCGGCGGACCCGGACAAGATCGAGGCGTCGCGCAACGAGCTGCACAGCCTGCTGGAGAAGCAGCAGCTGACCGGCATCCCCGTGTTGGTGCTGGGCAACAAGCGCGACCTGCCGCACGCGCTCGACGAGCACGGGCTCATTGAGCGGATGTGAGAATTTGTTTGTTCTGTCACTGTCTCTCTCTCTCTCTCTTACTTTCTTTCTCTCTCTTCCTCCCTCCCTCCCTCTCTCTCACACGCACACACATAGACAAGCAAATCCAAAGCCATGTTAAACACACTCGGTAGACTCGCACGGTAATACAGCAAAGTGGTGTTACGTATTAATTGCAGTCGGTCAACGTCTATCACTAACTCCAAACAGTTTTAAATCAATTGTGTATGATGATGGTCAATCATAAATTTGTCGGTCAACGTCTATCACTAACTCCAAACAGTTTTAAATCAATTATGTATAATGATGGTCAATTATAAATTTGTCGGTCAACGTCTATCACTAACTCCAAATAGTTTTAAATCAATTATGTATGATGATGGTCAATCATAAATTTGTCGGTCAACGTCTATCACTAACTCCAAACAGTTTTAAATCAATTATGTATGATGATGGTCAATTATAAATTTGTCGGTCAACGTCTGTCACTAACTCCAAATAGTTTTAAATCAATTATGTATGATGATGGTCAATCATAAATTTGTCGGTCAACGTCTATCACTAACTCCAAACAGTTTTCAATCAATTATGTATGATGATGGTCAATCATAAATTTGTCGGTCAACGTCTATCACTAACTCCAAACAGTTTTAAATCAATTATGTATGATGATGGTCAATCATAAATTTGTCGGTCAACGTCTATCACTAACTCCAAACAGTTTTAAATCAATTATGTATGATGATGGTCAATTATAAATTTAGTACCCGGTAGAAGACCAACTTAACCGTCTTCAATTAACCGTGAAGGCAGTGGCTTTAAGAATCTCTCTTCAGTTCGAAGTAAGCATCTCAGTGCGCCCTTACGAGTACCAAAAGCTCTGTAACAGACCACAGATATGACTATAGTTTTGTTCGATTTTGTTTATTGCGTCAAAAAAAATATATTCAAACGAACATTACAGGAACCTGTCGGCGATCCAAGACCGCGAGATCTGTTGCTACTCGATCTCGTGCAAGGAGAAGGACAACATTGACATCACGTTGCAGTGGCTCATCTCACACAGTAAGTCGGGCGCCGCGCGCTAGGCCGCCGACACCCGTCGACACCCGACGCGTACACAGCTGGGCCTAATGCTCGTCCCACGTTTAATCAAATATAATCATTTTTGAAGCCAAGATACGTCAATGTCTGGACCATAAAAGAAGGACGCAACAATATGTCACTCACCTTGGTTTGTTAAAGTTAGCCATGTTCCATTTTTAAAATGAAGTGACAGACCACATCAAGCTCTAGGTTTCGTCATGCGATCCAAAAAGCCTTTACTGCGTAGAGATCTAAATATATATATATATATAAATTTAAATTTCACGTGATATTTAAAAATGTTTCTTGTAAATTTATTACCGTAAAATGACTTAAGCGTGATTGTGCTTAATTTTCTGTTTAGCGGCGGAATTAGGTTTGTCAGGTAGCACCCCCTCTTGTGTCCTTGCTCTGTGGCCTGAACATGTTAATAAAATTGACTATTCACCATTTAATTATGTGATTATTGGTCGAGATGACCCTGCAGGTTTCCCTACATGTGAGAATTAACCGCGAGTCGTCAGTAATAATGGTATTATAACACATGATCGTGTGAAGAGGTGTCGTTGGGAAAATGTTGCACTTTTTGCAGCGCGTCACGTACGTTATTTCCACCAAGACCCGATGTTGGCTGTCGGCGTCGGCCACTGTTACCTAACTTTCCCTTCGATTCCAAATTTGTACTTTATAGGTCCTATACACTAGACATAGATTGATTTGTAAATTTCTACTTTCGTCCCGAATCTAGTGAGAACGTTGCTTAAAATAAGTTTTTCTACTACTTAATCTGCAGCAACTGCAATCTATGTTGAATATTACATTTTTGAAAATATTCAGAACTGTCTTATTATGTAACAAAATGAATTAATTCTCAGTCGTTCCCACGCGCTACCATATGGGTGCAGTTCAGTGTTCACTTGAGCCCGGTGTGTGTTTAATATAAAACTAACATTTTAAGGGTACACTCGTGAGACTTGCTTAGACACACTAGTGCTACTGCAGCCGTAGCGCGAGGCGCTCGTTATTATTTCTGGATTCAGGATAATCCCAATTTTCAGTAAAGAATTTTTTTATGTTAAAAAAGTTCACTGAGTTTGTGTATTTTTGTAACTCAATGGACATTTTATTACTTTAGTTAGATTTTAAATGTTCTCCATATTAAGCGAAACCGACCGCCACAAGGTTCTGCTCGCATGGCACTTCCTCTTCTATTCTTGCCCTGTGGTGTTGTAAGAGAGTCGCGACTGGTTAATTAATAACACATTTGCGCAACGTTTTCAATAGAAGCAGGACTCTGTTCACGCGAAGTTTTTCACGATTTTCACTCGTAGCTAGTTCGATATGATATAAAGTATAGGCTGTTAAAGTTTGATACGGATAGCTCAGTAGTTATACGTTATACGCTAGAGGTATTTAGGTGTCTCGTACGGCGAGTGTCGCTCGCTGTCGACACGCGACGACACGTGTTAGTGAGCTGCTCACATGACAGTCGGTCGAAGACACGGTTTGATAGTTCGACTGCAGTTTGGCAGCGGCTAGCTAGCGAACAGCGAGCTAGAAGATAGGGCTTTTTTAATGAATTATGCGCGTTACAAAATCGGAGATTTTTCGTAAAAATCTTTGGTTACAAAGTGTTATGCGAAGATTTCAGTTTTACATTGCTGATTTCCTGTTGGCGCCTTTTTTAAATTTGTCCTTTACGTTCGTTTTGTTTGCTTTACATAACATTATGGTCTTACCGTGTTTCTTTTCGCTAAAAAAATCCAACGCACCTGGAGATTGTTTTTTCTTCTTAATGGCTTTTGGTAACACGTTTAAACTCGCGCTTTATTATTTTTTGAACTTATCTTTAATCGTTTGTTCTCGTCGGTCTGTTACGGAACGAAAATGAGATTTTGAAGTAGATAAACTAGAGTCAAAGATCGGATCGAAGAGGAAGGCCGGATGGCACAGAGTGAGCAACAGTTCACCAGTAGTTGCTAATGGTGACCCTGGCTTTAACGATATTCCGTACCCACGGCCATTCCTCCTCGGCTGTAATTATCATTATAAATATTATAATTGCTTTGTCATTCTACAAAGATTCATACGTGGTATAAGCGTATTTGGTTATTAACAGTTATATATCCTATTTCACGGTAACAAATCATTTCCCGGGTTAAAAATTTCCTTAGATTATAACCCATAATATAAGGTACTGATATGCCAAGTGTCATCCAATTATGGTCCGTGGTTTTAGTGCAATACGCGGTGAAGTACACTGACTGACGAAAATGTCAAACAAAAAATGTTTTAACCTCTATCACGACAACAATGTCTCCCTTTTTTTACATAATAATAAATTAATGCATATATGTTTAATATAATCATAATTTTATATTATGTTTTTAATGTGTAGATTCGGATCCGTTACAATTTAATTATTGGTAAAACATTACGAAGAAAATAAACTTACTATCCAGTATGCGGTCGCTTCTCTGGACGTAACATAAAAAAATTAAACAATGGCAAAAACTATTAATATAATTTAAAAGGAATGATGTAATCAACAATTTTGTTATTGGAATGTGGACATGTCAAGAAATTTGCAGGTTTAAGTTAATACACGCTTGTCTTTGTCTATTGTTATGAGTTCCGTGACTATCGTACGCTTTCCGTAATTATCTCATAATAAAATATTACTGTTGGTCGTGCTCAACGTTTGTTTGCCGTGCAACTGACAGACATAATATTATATGGAAACATCATTCAATATTGAGCGAACGTTTTCCTTCGGGTTGCAATTTTTTTTGCACAGGCAACCTTGCCATGTAAGTAACTTGAATAATAAAAGCGTTTAATGTTGACATTTCCAATTATGATTTCCCCTCCGGGTGAGCTGTTACCGATGGTGCATCCTGTATATGCATTGAGTTATCGATTCTAAAATTTCATTAAAAGCGCAACCTCGGCTCCCGCTGCGGTTCGCTGCGCTGTGAATAGCTCGAGTCGTGCAATCTCGATGAACTGAAATCATGCAGTTTTTAACGATTTAATAAAGTCTCGCATACCTTATAGACTAGAGACGTGCATTAACAAAGCGAGAGTCTAGGCTAATAAATTACGCTATTTGTAAACTGATTTAATATTTGTCTTTGAAAAGTAACTCGCATATGGTATTATACATCAAATCAAATTTCGAAATATTGTAAATTATCTGCCAGTGCTGAACAATTGCTTGATTGTAAGAAACTAAGGTAACATAATAAAGGTACATATCTAGACCTAAATTAGATTTCCAGCGGCTGCAGTCATGTCACCAACGACCGGACGTTACTTTTTACAGATAAATGATAAATGGTAACCGTAACATTGGGGTGTGGTCGAGGGCGTCGTTTGGTTTTCAACACAAAGTAGCGAAATGTGAGTCAGAGAAAGTATCGGAGTTAACTTTTGTATGATTTGTAGGAACATATTAAGGTTTGTTACCAAAACTAAACGGCGCCAGTTCGGGATGTATACATTAGCCGTAATACGGCGACTGAGGGATAGAGAAATAGATGTCGATGTTACCGGCAAACATTTGTGTTCAAGAGTCCCTTTAATCATGACAATATCACATCATTAGTCGTGATATGCAAGTTATTCTCGTATAAATATGTAATATATTCTGAATAAACGTTATAGAAAGGTAGATCCTTTCGTGGATTTCAAAATTTGCTTAAATCTGTGCGCCAGCATCGCAAAAAGTTTCATCGCGTCTCAATCATGTCATTGTGGCATTTAGTTTTATAGGTGCAATGTAATGTAATGTGTTGTTATTTTACAAAAAAACAATTATGGGTGCTCCCGTTAAACAAAGTTGGGTACTTTCAATAAACACCATTGGTTGCTCTCAATAAATAATGTCGGTTGGTCTTACAATCACATTGGGCACATTGTTCATATTTTAATTTAAACAATGCCCATTAAATATTCTGGTGCCCCGTAAGAACACAGTATAATGGGTCGAGCGACAAACGTTGCCAGTGACATAGACAATTGTCGAGTTACAGATATCAGAACGCTGCTCTGGTCGCGCTGTAAACAATTGTATATACGTATTATAGTGTAGTTTCTCTAATTGTATTAGCATTATATAAATATTTCTCATGTATTGTTAGCTAAAATTTAATTTTAAGTATGTATGTTATAGACTAATTCCACTCGATTTATCGCTGTATATAAATGATTGGAACAATAAAATTGTGTTTGTCGTAAATATATTTCTCTTAATTGTTTTTGTTACGATGATTGTTTGTGATATGTCAGATGTGATGATGGGCAGCGGTTATGAGTGTGATAAGTAACCAACCTTTGGACATGAGCTAGAGCGTATCATGGAGTATAATATACTGGCGTGTAACGTTCTTCAAAGAATGGCACAGGTCTATGGTTGAATTTCCGTTGGCACATGTCTATGGTTGACTTTCCGTTGGAGGTCCGTGAGCATGTCTGACGTTGGCGCTTGAAGCACAAACAATGCAATGGTCTCGCTTGCTAATCGCAAGGAATATTCATTAATAGCATTGTTTATTTAAGCCTGTTTGCTCAAATAGGATCGATACACCGGAATGGGATGTTGGAACAATCACGATACAATCCTCTTAAATCCTTGCCGATGTACGCTCGACGCCGTAATTTTGTGAATGGCCGACAAATAAGTGGTCAGAATAAGTTTTGGTCAATTTAACGGCTTCACCGATGCGGTGACGACTAAGGAAGCGAGAAACCAACGTATTATTGGCGTAACGCGGTCTGTTCAGCAGATCGCACCACGAGTAGGGTACATTGGCGTGGATTTGCATGTTGGGATTTGTTTTAGTTAAAAGTAGACATTATTTTAGCGAACAGGCTAGCCGTTTAGAAAATTCTGATCGCTTATGGGAACTTATGCAGCTTATTATATGTTATGTTCACGAGTAAAATTTACGTGTGCGTCTAACTTAGCAGTTATGTTACGTTCCACTAGTTTTTATACGATTGTAACGTAACGAGAGCGTGGGTAGGTGTCTCAAATGTTTTGTACCGGTGATCAAATTGCACTAACACCAGAAATGTTGCCTGAAACGTTTTGGTTTCTTAAGTGAGCTTTCGACTCTCTTTAATATGTAAATTAAGTAACGTTTATTCATTAGTTTAAGGGTGACTTCCTCAATTTCCTTGGTAGTACCGGCTGCCAAAACACACAGGCCGAGTGAGTGGAGTAAAAAGAAATAGGAAATCTTATGTGATGTTTCAAACTGTATAGGTAATAAATTTATGACAATTGTAACAGGATTTCTAATCGAATTACTTATCTGCTGCTTTGTTATTTTTGTCATTAAATATAAAATTGTATAAGGTAAAACTTAAATAATCTGTGTAGTAATCTACTGAATTGGAAATTATAATTTTTAGGTTGTTCAAGTCGAAATATGTATCTAAATATTTGAGATATCTGCGTATCTGTCATCTTGTAAAGGTGCCCTGTCTCACGGCCGTAACATATTCTCTTTTGTATGACGATGACACAAATCAATATAGCGGTGGAAAAATATTAAATTATGTTAACAGCGTTGTTGTTCATTTATATTCTGTTGTGTTGTCCCTGTATTATAAACTTTATAAAAAAATAATATATAATTTCTAAGCGTGGTGACGTCTCCCTGATTCGTTTTGTTCACAGGCCCACTGTAAAATTCCATCGGAACCCTTTCTAGTGTGGTTGGAATTGTATTGATGTTATCACATATTTAAGTGACTAAGTGGTAGTTGTAAACGTTATAAACCTCTATCAAAACAATAAGCGTGCTTACTTTTTTTGGTCTGTCTTTTGAAACATAAATGGTTTCGATGTTCCACGCAGAACACATTTTTATTGAATATCAAACGATTAGTAGGATGCGCGATTCAAAACGCTGATAAAATATTTCATTAAAAATGAAAAACTTCAAATTAAAATTTTTAAGAGATGTCAAGAATTCTTCAGATTCGTTTATATCACGCTTCAAGGAGATTTCGGCTAAACGACCAATACCAGTAGTCACTGAAAACAACATTCAAAGTTAAAAAAATTGAAGTAGCCAATTGTGTAATTAAATTGTTGCAAATATTTGACGATCCCATAGCCCAGTTGGTAGCGACCCTGCCTGCCGAGCGAGGGTTTGATTCCCGGCCGGGGCAGACATTGTGACAGATAAATGTTGGTTCCGCGTCACGGATGTTTGTAATGTAATCATATTTGTGTATGTTCACGCCACCCGCAACAGGGAATCCTAATGCAGGGGGAGGAGGGGGTGTGTGAGTGTGTAAACGTTTTTATTTTATTATTTTAAAGCGTTAGAGTCCAACAAATTTTTCATAAAAAATTGTCACTGGCGAGTGTAAAAGAATCTGTCGCAGTTTAATAAATATGTGCTATATTTTTGGTTCCATAGCGTATCTGTGCTACTTCCACTTAAGGATGATCAAACTATGTACAATTTTATGGACGTTATCAAATTCCATATTTTTATATAATACATTGGGTACTGTGAACGTTTCCTCCGCTCGATAACAAGCGGCAACACGCCCGAGCTTTTGGACTTACTGAGGTAATTTGGATGAAATTTGTAACAAATTCGCAATTTGAACAGATTTGACGACCCCGTGCCCTGTTGCTAGTGACGCTGCCTGTCGAGCGACGGGTCCCCAGTTCGATTTCCGGCAGACATTTATGTGACAGAATTTTGTTCTCGGGTCACGGGTGTTTGTAATGTCATACTTGTGTATGTCCATGCCACCCGCAACACAGGGAATGTTAGTGCGGGGGTGTGTGTGTATAAGAAGAACTGAACTAAACTGAATATAAGACTGAAACCGAGCAGTGGGAAGTTTAAAAAATTGCAGTCTAATAATAATAATATAAATATGTAACTTACCTTTAATATTTTACCACACTCCGCAACTAAAGTTGAAGTATTATTTTGGTAATTTAGAATATCTGTACACTTCATTGCTTTTCTTACCTCCCGTTTTAGTTAAATCGAAACAAAGTTATTACAAGCAAAATGTTGACATTGAACCAATGAAAGTACGGCGTAAGTGCGACTCGGGGGAAGCCCCGCACTCGATCACCGCACGGACTGGCAACAGCGCATCTTCAGGTAGTATTGCTCAATCAACGTACTAATCACTTTACTCCTTAACGTTATAACACTGTTTAAGTTACTTAGTGACGTTAAATATTTATAACGGTAATTTGGTTTCGCAATAGAATAGATGATCAGACGAACTTCATGAAGTGAAGTTCGATCACTATTATATGAATTCGCTTTATTCTAAGATATAAATAAACAATGTATTTTCTTTATCTTACTGGCAACTTTCGCATTTTTAGAGGGTATATCTAAACTGAATTTATTCCACCTACCGTTTAGATTACCTTGTTCTGGTCAACAGCCGCAGTTCTCATTGTTTTAGAGACGGTAACAAAATTTTTGGGACCGGGATGGGAGGGTTATTAATTATATCTTCGAATAAAGCGAATTCATATAATAGTGATCGAACTTCACTTCATGAAGTTCAGTCTGATCATCTATTATATTTCATTCGCTTTATTCTTCAGATATAAATAAACAATGTAGATGTTTAGTTTTAGTCCAAAATTTTGTTATATCGATTTCATGATACCCTTATAGCAGTTGAAGACGTTATGCTCTTCCGTTTGTAATAAAACTAAATAAGAATCAATATTGGTTTTATTGTTTTACTAACAATAAATTATAGCTACATAATATAATTATTAATTCTCAATCAAACTTATGAACAATTTGTTGGACGTAATAAAGCAGAGACGAGTGTATCTTGATTAGATATAATCGGACGATTATACAATTTCGCAAAGGTTTGTGAATTTGAGGTCCAGCCAGCTGATTTCCTTATGGCGTCAAGCGAGATGCCGGCAGCGTGCGCCGCCGAGATAGTGGCGTGTCGAGTGCTGTGTGCACTGAATAAACTGATATCTGCCGCTCTCCGCCATCACCTGCTTGATCCAGCGGCTGATAGTCTGTGAGCTTGCTGCATGGAAAGGCCTCTTTACTGTTAATAAGACATTTAGAACATTATTAGGTCTAATTTCTTTAGTGCGCTCCAGATAATGTTGGATACAACTAACCGGGCAAATATTTATATTTTCTTGAAAAAATGGTATGATTAGTAACGGTTGATCTCGACCGATTGATGAAGTTTTTATCAGGTCTTTAACTGAGATCTGGATTTCATTCAAATTCATTCTTATATCCTTAATTTTTATAAGCGATAATGTTTGTACTCTATGAGCTGTACACAATGTTTTGGTTAATTTATCCAGGGACAAATTTTCATTTGGACCCCATGTGATGATATAATTTAGAACAATCTGTGGGTCCCAAGTAAATGTATACTTTGGTGCACTTGGTCTCAATCTGAATGCACCTTATAGTAATCATTTAATATATTCTTCAGATCTAAGCTCGTTTCCTAGAAGTAAACTGAGGGCAGAACGGTGACTGTTTAGGGTTCCGTAGGCTGACCCTTGATTAAATTGATTTGTCAAAAAAGTCATCACTGAACTAATAGAACCAATATAGGGATTAATATGATTCATACTGCAATATTTCCACCATAATTTAAATGTTACGTTGTACTGTGCTAAAGTATTTTTGGACAGAGAAGCTAACATTATTTCTAAAGAGGCCCCCGGAGCTCCGATTTGGCGAATGCTTCCCGGAGAGCTTGGCCACACCCAGGGTAAAATGTTGAAATTGGGGATTCCTGGAACAAGACATGAGCATGACCTTATTGGTATCAAAGAACATGATATCAGGAACAATCATGGTTTTTAATAATGGAAACCAAAGCTGGGAATGCCAATAAGGAAAAACTAGAATTCCATCTACTTTATCGCTAATAATTTTTCGCAAACATCGCAATATTTTTTCGCAATTTTTTTTTTCGCAAACAGCGACACGGGAGGAAACGCATAGAACATACTTTTCCAAAGAATGGTGAATGCGTCGACAGCCGTTGCATTTGGGTCTGGTCTCCAGGATACATATTTATTACATTTGGCATTGATTCCAGATGCGAATAAATCTATTTTTGGTTTCCCAAAACGATCCACAATTTTCTGAAATGCGGAGTTATTTAATGGCCATTCTATATCATAATTTATTTTTCTGGATTCTTCGTCTGCTTCTTTATTGTCTTTCGTATTAATATACGCAGTTGTTAACCAAATATTTCGTTTCTCGCACCACTGCCAAATTGCCTTAGTCAGATCGTTTAAATGAGGGTATTGAATACCACCCATACGGTTCACGTAACTTAGTGCAGTTATATTGTCAACTCGTAATAGAATATTTACATTAAAAATATCACGAATAAACATTTTAAAGCAAAGAATATAATTTTAATTCTTTATCGTTCCATTTACCATTTGCGCGTTTTCCATTATAGGACGCGCCCCAACCAAACCCAGATGCATCGGTAAAAATCTCTAAATCATATTTTATTACTTGTAGTGGCCATATTGAAGTTTGAATATGTTCAAACCACCATTTCAAATCTGGTAAAACTTCAGGAGATAGCTTGAACTTTGAATCGTAACTACGTGATTTCTGTAAAGCTAGATACTTTTGCCGTTCAAGTCGTTTAGTGTACAGCCAGCTATAACGTACGGCAGGACAAGCTGCTGTTAGTACTCCTATGAAACGTGAAAAATCTCTAATGGTACAAGAATGCAAGGAATAATATTTTTCAGCAAGCGATTTTATGTGGTAATATTTTTCAAAAGGTAATGACATTGTCATTTCTATAGAATTAAATAAGAATCCTAGGAATTTAATGTTTTGATTTAGTTTTAAAGAACTCTTTTGGGAGTTAACTACAAAACCTAAACATTTCAAAACCTTTAAAGTTTCATTTACGTTTCGTAAACATTTATCGTACGTAGGGCCTAGACATAAAATATCATCAAGATAAATAACGGAAGAAAATCCTTGACGTCGCAGGTATGTCATGACTTCTTTCATGATTTTAGTGAAGGTTCTAGGTGCAGAGCATAATCCGTACGGCATACCGTTAAATTCATATGTCTTATTACAAAAGTAAAATCTTAAATATTTTCTTTGATTTTTATTTATAGGTACCAAAAGGTATGATTCTTTTAAATCGATTGTGGCCATGAACATGTTACATTGAATCATCTTTGAAACAGTCCTGAAGTCTTCCATTTTAAAGTGGAGATTGGAGACATATTTATTGAATTGTTTTAAATTCAAAATTAAACTGTAGGTGCCATTTGCCTTAGGAGCTAAAAATATTTTAGATATAAATTGGTCTCGTTGTGATTTACACTCAGAAATAGCACCTAATTTAATTAAATTATGAATGGCCAAATTAATGTTATTAATTTCTTTATTCGACAAGGAATTATAATTTGGAACGTGATATTGAGCAATCCTACAACCTAACGGTATACTATACCCGTTCTTAATCCATTTTAGTACTATTTTGTTACTTGTAATCTTTAACCAGCAATCGTAAAAATATTGTAATCTACCCGCGTGTACCTCAATTATTGACGAGGAGCACGTTGTTTGTTCTGATTGAGAGGAAATCGGATCGGAGTCGCCGTTGTTGGTGTGCGGCGATACTGGGTTGGAGTAGGCCGATATGACCCTCCCCTGTTTGCCGAGGGGTAACGAGGAGGGCCCTGCCAGTTTTCCTGGTAGCGAGATCTAGCTACAGTTTGAGCTGTGTGTTGACGTTCTGTTCGTCACCTTTTTTAATTGATGGCCTTGTTTCTCTATGGCTTTTGTAGATTTAATTTTTTCTGGTAAATCGACACCAAATAGAGTTTCGTCTCTGTTTTGATTTTCAATTACACATAAAATAGATTTTTGAAGGCAAGGTGTTATGAGCTTAGTTCTCAGCTGAGTTTCTGTATAATGTAAGTCACTGAGCAACCTACAGCCATCAGAAACTATTTTAATTGCCCGAACCTTTTCATCGCCAATAAGCAACAAAGAAATAGCTTTGCTAATCGCAGCTATACCTTGACCTAGTTGGTCCTGTTTAGCTTGGATACTCTTATCGCGGTTTTTGACAATTTCCATGACAGCCACTGATATTTCCGGGTTTAGTGTTGGTGCTTTCAGCAACCTACAGTTATCCGGCACAGGGTAGTCATTAGTAAGTTTTGTTTTTACTTCTTTGATAAGTCCCTTTTTTAATATCGGTGTCCACCGTTGTGACAGACTGTTATGAATTTTTTCACCGAAGTTTGGTACATCTTCGCTAGTATCTCCTAAAGCTAACAAAAGTTCTGAATCATGCTCTGATTGCGATATATCGTCAGATGGATTTGCTTGACCAGCAGCGGGTGTATCTTCCGCCTCGTATACCACTTGGGACTCAGGAACCAACTCGGGCTCAAGTGCTAATTCCTGCTCAGGTGCTAGCTCGAGCTCCGGAGCAATGGGTTCGGGTTCGACCATTGCCATTGTGTTATTAGTATTACATTCATAGGCGCCGACATCTGCACCACAAAACGAAATTGTATGAATTAGTGTCAAATTTAATATTACCTACTGGAGGTAGTTTTTTTTTTACATATCACGCTAACTTTTTAGGTGAATCTAATTAAAAATAATTAAAATGTAATTAGTAAATAATAATAGCTTTTTTATACATTAACATACCCGCCTGTTTAACTTTTGTTAAACTTAGGGGCAATTGTTAAATATCATGCTAACTACCAATATTTGGTTTAGGTTAGCTTAGAGATGCGTATTTAACACTTGTAGATACACAATATTATTGTGAAATAAAACTAATTTCTATTTACCTTGGTTTCTTTCAGCGTCCGCATAAGAGGATTCACTAATTTGGTGACTTCTATCAGTCTTTTGTTGCAATTTTCTTATTTTAGCTTCATAGTATTCAACTGATCTCTGTTTTCGCTTAGGCATGCTAACACAATACTTTAAACAAATTGATTTTTCTAAGAGAACGTGCGTTCGTTGCCGCGCAAAATAAAAGAAAGAATGAGAACTGCGGCTGTTGACCAGAACAAGGTAATCTAAACGATAGGTGGAATAAATGTAGTTTAGATATACCCTCTAAAAATGCGAAAGTTGCCAGGTAAGATAAGAGAAACTATGTACATTGTTTATTTATATCTGAAGAATAAAGCGAATGAAATATAATTAACGTTATGAAACGGGTTTTTTTATGTTATTTGGTAAAGTCAAGCCCTGCCGGTAGCGAATGGCAGCAGGTGTTCGGCCCGCCCTTTTTGTAATACCTACGTTATTGCATGTTATGATAAAGGTAATGAAAAGTTATTAATAAAATATAAAACTAATATATAGCGGTAATATTTATTTATCACATATTATACATAGATTACAATGTCACTGTTCATAGAGTGTTACAAAAAAATCATTCAAATTCTTGTTGATAGTGGACTTGGAACCTCCTCAGTTTCACTTTCATTGCTATACTTACTTATGTTCAATAATTATCAATTTCTGATATGTTTCAACATGAATCAGTCTTAACGTTGCTGTCAACAATTAGTTTACTTTGAACACTGTAAGCGTGTTCAATTAACATTAAATGAACCGTGCACAAATATCAATATATCTGAGTTTGCCATGAATTAACTTTGAAGAAGGACTTTGGTGACCATAATACTTTGCATACAATTTTCCGTCGGTATCATTAAATATAACTGTAACAGATTTCCACATATATAAAAAGGCACTTAAACAATGTTATCTCTCACGCCAACATGTACACCTTCCCATTCAAATACTTAAACGCGACAGGCAAATCTGACAACCATTGTTCATTGAAAGCAAAGCAAATTATCAACCACACTGGTCGTTCCATTGGGCACTCGCGCCGAGAGACTGACGGTGTTAGCTCCAAACGACAGACCGTTCAAGTCGTCGAACGCCGTTCGGGTCATCTCAGTTCTCTTCTCCATTTCGAGTTTGCTTACTCTATCGTCAAGGAGCGACACTTTGTCAGTGAGTGCATCCACCTTCTCAGAGATATTGTTCACGAGCTCCAACAGGTTACTCAGCGTTTGGTTATTGTTAGCCATGTCGCTGTTGGACACGACCGACTCCGTTCGGCTGTCGTTCGGCGAGTTCGACTTGGAAGAGTTTAGAGAAAGTTGGGATTGATAGAACTTGGACTGCCTGAATTCCTTGAGTTCTTCCGGAGTGAGTAGATATACAACCACCTTGTCGACGTCATTGTTGTCTATGCTGTTGAGAACCGCTTTAAGTTTGTCCGCATACAGCTTCTGAATGGATGGCTTGAGGCCCGCGATGAGGTTATTGCTCTCCATCCAGAAGTATGGAATATTCTTAGCAACGATGGCGTCGTGGAGCTCCTGCACCATGCACCGGAAGGTGATACTGAGTTTCGTCTCCCAGTATTTGCGGTCCGTTTTGTCGATTTTCCACAAGAAAAGGGTTTTTATGTAGTAGCTGGCTATAGCTTTCATGCCCAGCGCGTCCCGGAGTTTCTTTACCTGCGAATTCGTTTTTATCTTTAGCAAAAGATCGTTCATTAGATGCTCCAGCCCAATAGCGGGTGACAATGGAACGTCATCAATCCAATTAACTGATACATGAGTGGTCACAAATTTTATGGTGATTTGGGTTTGATTTCCGACTGGGGCATAGGTTAACGTAAAATTATCTTTTATACTACCGTTATTTAATTATATAAGGAAACCTAGGGCAACGGATGTATAGGTCTTACCAGTCGAATGGTGGTCTTGAGCTGCTGGCATCCCTTCATCATCTCCTTCTCGAACTCCTGGAAGGAAAGCCTCCAGCATCGGTTACGGGTCTTCTCGTCCTGCATGCACTTGTTCGGCTTCGGCACCACCAACCACTCGCGCACCTGGCTACCCTCGATGCTTCTGTTGAACGATAAATATACTTAAGTTCTGTTATGCAAAGTGAATTAATATTTTTTTTTATTGATTTTTACTTCGCCAAAAAGCAACTGATATAGTATGTGTAATTTGCCCTTAGAATTACATTTTTGGTAAGTCAATTTATTCTGCTTGTACACTTTGCCGACTAATCCGCTGATCGATCGGGTCGAGCCGGAGGTCACTGAGAATTTCAACAGCAATTCCACTCATACATGATCATATGATTATCTGCCTGGCTAGTGTTTTTAAATTTATATTACAAAAAAGGAACTTTTCAACTACCTCCTCACACAACCATTGCATTATAATGCTATCAAGAAATAAGTATGCATAACGCAATACGTAAGCTTATAATTACTTATATCCCTCCGGCCAGCGTGGCGTCATGAACCGTATGACAGGAACCAAATCCACGTCGAGGGTGAATTCGTCGTCCTCCGAGTGTCTCACGTTGAGGGTGTACGCGGGTCCAGAGGCCTTGTACTTGAGGTCGTACACCACGCCGTTCACATCTACCTTCCCGTCCATGTCGTTCAGCGCCTTCTGCACGATACTGTGCATCCAATGGCGAAACTTGTTTTGCAGGAGGTATTTATCAGCATCGCGCCAGTCCCTCGTCACCTAAAAAAATGGATTGTTAATTAAACAACTAATAAACGATTCCTTAAACTAGTGACATTATAAAAGCAACGGTAGCTTAGTGGGTTGAACGCCGGACGGAAGACTCGTGTTCGAATTACAAATGAATCGTAGCTTGCTTCGGTGAAGGAAAAAAAACATTTGCAAACCTGAGAGTTCTTTATGATGTTTTCAAAGATGTATGAAATTTGGTAATTTGCACTCTACCGGCGTGGTGGCTTATAGGCTTAATCCCTGTCAACGTGAGAGATCATCGAGACCCACATAGTAACATTATGGATAGTCACGAGGAAGAGACATCGATACCTACATGGGAAAAATACAAAGGTTCCACCACCACCGGTATCACAAATAAAATGGTTTAAGTACCTTGTGACGGGTCTCCCACTCTTTCTGCTTGTCGAGATTGTCGAACGGCTTGGTGATCTTCATCTTGATGTATCCTGGCTCGTCGTTTTCTAACATTATACCGTTTTCTCCGTCCTCGTAGTTGATGGGTAACCGGATCACTATGTCCATGTCGAATTCGTCCAACTTGGATACTTTTATGCCGTCATACACGCTGCCCGCATACATTACCTGGACAGAGCGCAACAGACATTAATCCATGGTGGTTGAGTCGACGGCCACGCGATGGTAAACGGTGACCGCTGCACATGTAGCACAAGTGGGGGTCACCATGTTTTATCGGCAAAGAGCGGGAAATCCGTCTCCTCAGCTCTGGAACCAGCAACCAGTTTTTATTATCAATATGTTATATCCATTAATGATGAGAAATGATCATAGTAGAATTCTTTAGTCATAAATTGTACTGACGAGGCCAATATGAGTCTATGTTGTCAAAAGCGACAACTGGGAAGTAAATCATTGAATGAGGTTTTTGTTAGACTAACATTCCAAATATTATTTCAGGTTTCACTGCTCATGCACGAAACACATTACTAACATTATGCGGGCCAAAATGGACAGTCACGAGAGGGCCTGCTTGTAATCGGCCCTCCCACTCCCATAACAGGAAAATAAGCAAGGGAAAAACGATTTTTTCTGTGGGTTTTGCTTATTTAACTGTTGTAGTATATGTTGATCATAATGTGATTAGTCGATGACATTAGGTAGTAATGGAGCAAGAATAAATGTGTTTATCTTCCGTGATAAAATATTGTTTTAATTAAAATGCAAAGATATTATAACTGTAACAGTGTCATATGAAAACCAATGAACATTATGACTTAATAAAAGTGACACTTTTTAAATGACTGGAATGCAGACCAAAAACCCAACAATCTTCAACTATTTGAATCTTGTTATACAATAATAACATTGATATTTTGTAATGTAATCATGATTGCATTTTATGTTTTTAATAAGTAAATATTATAGTACATTAGGATATAGCTTTTTAAATGATGAACTTCCATGGCAGCTTTCAAAATATTGAAATTGTGTTTTGTACCTATTGTTTTAGTGGTACTTTAAGATTTATATTTTTAAGGAAACTCTAAGAGTATTATCATCATAAAATTCTCATTCCCATTCAATATTAATTTGCTTTTTAATGTTAGTTACAGCACTAATTTCTGATTAAATATTGGACAACTAGTCCACAGTGATGTTAAACAGTAATATATATTTATATAGGCACACAAACATCATATCAAAATTAGTTTATCAATTAGTGTCTTCAATACTTCTATAAAAATATAATTGTTAATAAAATAACAGTATCGGAGTGCCATTTCACTGTTTCCTTGTTGGTAGGCAATGATAATGTTAAGAGGTCAATATACACATTAAACAATTACCACTAGAAATAACAGTTACGACAGTCAGTTTGTAATATTTTATATCCAATTAAACCTTTTTTATATACCTGGGATGCATATTGATTAAAATAATTGCATTGCTCTCCCATTTTCTGCTTGACTTGTTCAAACACACTCTTGAATACCTCCTGAGCCCTCTTTAAGTCGTTATCTTTCAGTGCAACATACCACTTGAATACCTCGGCTAGGTATACATCTAGGTTTTTTGATTTACCTGACATTGTATTCTGAAACAAGGTTCTTATATTATATACATATTATACAAAGAATTGAAATTTATCAAGATGCATTTACACTTAATTTAAAGGTATTTCTATGTAATATCTGTGAATAATGAAACACAACTATAACTCTAATTCTAAGTTTTCGTTTTTATTGTCAATGTAGATAGAAGTCTCACAAATAGTTATTATTTATAAATTAAGTATTGGTGGGAATTTAAGTGCAATGGTTGAATTAATTCCAAAGTTTACCGACATAAAATAGATCACTTTTAGTTTGTAATAATAACAATAGTCATTACCTAATAAGTATAAACTTGTTTGGGCTAATGGACATTTATCATTACTTTCCTTGAATTATAATTGTTTCAATTGTCAAATGTTCGTGTTACCACTGAAGATATTAAGAGAGGGTTTGGGGAATATGTTAATCCAATCAATTTTCAAACTAAGAATCAATATACCCATTACCCGTTTGGCCGATATATTAAAGTTTAGACTACCTAAATTTCAGCCTATTTCTATTATATTAAATATAATTAAATTTATTCCAATATATTTAAGATACATGACGATTAATTACAATTTACATCGATTAATAACGTTATCTTACCACCGTGAATGTAAAGTTAGTAACAAATCAGTCTCTCAACAAGGAAAGCTGCACATGCACTGTGTACTGATTAAACTGGTCACGGACTTGAGTCCTCACACATGAGCCTACGACACACCTCACATCAATAAAAAAAGGAAAAAGCTATTATACACGTATAACTAAATATTTATCACATTTCTAAATATGGATGGTGGATTCCCCATCATAAACAAACCCAAGTTTATCAATCCAAGTCACAGATTACCTCCGATTATCAGATAATGATAAAAATACATTATTGTGACGTGCCAGCGCCTTATCATATCGGTTTCATGAGAAATTGTCAAAAAATGGTGAATAATTTATTGCAAGTTAATTTCTATTTTTAAATAAAATATAATAAGAATAGTTTATTTTTAAATGTACACTACATTTTAATGTTTTAAATTTCTTTTAAAGTTAAAAGCCGATAAACGAGCAGACGAGCCCCCGATGGTAAGTAGTCACCATCGCCTATGGACATCAACAAGACCAAAGGTATCACTGATGCGTTGTCGGCCAGTAAATGAGAAGAAGGTAAGAACGAATGTACTGGCTCTCAAGCCCCCAGCCGGAACACGACGAGTCATTTGACGGCTGACTCAAGCAGGAGGGTTGTAGCTAGCCAGGCAGGCTTCGCGGAAAGATAAGAATACCACTATTAATATCAATGACTTAATAATAATTCTGATAATATAATTCTTACACGAAGTCCTACTACCAAGAAGGCTGGCTTCTGTCACCTCTTCCGAGACCCTTTTCTACCAGCATGGGATTGGGGGGAGTATTCTAGGCCGCCCCAATACGGCAAAAGGAATAATTACAAATAATTAATAATGATTTATTTAATGATAATAATTTCATAATAATTATTTTTCTGAGTGAAGATTATTGTAGTTATAGGCAAGATATGGCATCATTTGATTAACAGTAACTTGTGTAAAATAGGGACTGACAACACTCTTATAGATTGTACTAGAAAATGGTTTCATGGAATTAAAGAAAACTGGAATATTGATTATTGATTGTGTTTTACTAAAGACTAAAACATTAGAAAAAAGTTTTTACGTTACCAAACAAAATTCGAAAATCTAGAAAATTCACGAATTATTTCATGTAATTTTTATGTTTTCTTTGATGTTAATATCCTTTTTTTAATAATTATTTTTTAAACAAAATCGAAGAAAATTAAAACAATAACAAATTAAAAGTTTAAGAAAAAAGATATCAAATTTTCTCATTTTTTTACCAAGGAACACATGTTAGATCAACATTTTCGATATTTGAGTTCATGGTTCACGGAGGTGGTATCTCAGATTTTCTTTTATTTAGTGTTATAAGTTAAATTAATTATATTTTTAATAATAATTCAATTTAGGTTTGTTTGTAGTATTAATATTGTGAACATTATTCTCCTTAAGAAAACTATCAGATTTTTAACGTACATAATATTATCTAAAATATATTGTGATGTGACAGTTAATATATCAATTTCTTTAAAGATATCTTTAAGAGAATTCATAGGCCTGAGGTTGTAAATAACGCGTACCGCTCTTTTCTGTAATATAAAAATTGAATATTAATAATTGTATATTAATATCAGCAGCTGAGCCCCACAACAATAGACCATAACACATCACATTGTGAAAGTAGTTAACATAAACTAATCTTGCGGTTTTTAAGTCCGTTAAGAGCCTGATTTTCTTAAAGATTTCAATATGAGGACTCCATTGTACTCATGAGTCTATAGTGATTTCAAGAAAAGTGGTAGAATTTACTAGTTCAAGCACTTTCTTATATTTATATAATAATATGAGTTGACACTTGTCTAACATTTGGTAAAGTGAACTTAATACATTTAGTTTTATTAGCGTTTAACACAAGGTTATCACATGTAAACATCTCCATGTACATGTACATGTGACGATGTAAACATTTACATCGTCAAAACATTGTTTTATCCTATCTGTTTTAAAAAGTAAAGAGGTGTCATCAGCACACAATACAGTTTTATACAAGTCCCTAGTGAAATAAGAAAATTGGTATATATCAAAAATAGTAGTGGTCCTAATATTGATCCTTGAGGGACTCCTATGGTAATGTTTGCCCCTGGGGATTCTTTCCCATTACTATGTACTTTTGAATACACTTAGAAAGATAAGATTTTATAAGGCTAATCAGTGGCGTAGGGTGGATGTCGGCTACCCGGGGCGGAAATATATTTTGTCGCCCTCTTATATAAGTATTTTAATACATTATATTATACATTACATACATGAATTCTAGAGAACTTTTCGGCAAGAATAGTCCTCATTATTTTGCATTATACAGGTTAGATTTTACAAATGTATATAAAAACATATAAATACGATACGAAATAATGTGAAATGGACAACTGCCAACCCATCAATAAAACTTTCTTTCTTTGAATTGTTAAAGCAACAGGTACTTCCTTAAAGGGACTTACCCGTACGTAATAAACAATATTGAACTTAATATATATGTAATAGAAGTCATTTTCGCTGATTAGTCATGAACAATCCAAGTGCAAAATAGAATACGGGAAATCCCACAAGTCAGTATAGATGATGTTGCCAGTCACTACAAAATATCATTTACAGATAGGGGATTCCCCGAATTCATCACAGAATAAGTAATGAAAAATTCCGTTCTCTTTTCAATTGGTCCGAATTTGTAGTTCCGATATAAATACTAAATGGGTCAAATATTTGCAATTATTTCTTGTGAAATTTTGCCGCCCCCTAAAAAGTACCGGGGCGGGCCGCCTCTGCCGCCTCCACTACGCTATGCCACTGAGGCTAACTTATTGTATGGAGACACCATAATGCCTAAGTTTATTCATCAATATATATGGCCGACGCAATCGAACGCTCTTGAGAAGTTTCAGAATATACCAATATATACTAGAATATATTGCACTTGCATAGTTTGCAGTTCCAAGCATCAAAAATGTGTTTAAGGAGTGCTACGCCTGCATCAGTGATATTTTTTCCTCTAGAACAATCGAAATGATTAATGTGAAAAATTTATTTATTGAAAAATATGATAGTAACTGATTGTAAATTACTTTGGGTCTTGAAATGGGTCTAAAATTAGTGAGGTCACTTTTATCACCAGCTTTAAAAAGGAGGAATTATTTTACCATATTTTATTAAATTAGGAAAGCTACCATTTTCAATACTTTTATTAAAAATAAAACTTAAATGAAGCGCAATGGAATAAATTATTTGTTTTATTATAACTATGAAAAGACCCCAGAGATCACTTGTTTTCTTAATATTGATAGATTTGAAACTTTTTATAATTATGTAGCAAGTGATGTTTTTAAAGCTAAATGAATTGGGGCAACTTTTAACACATGATTCCATGATAGCCATAGCAAGCTGAGGACTCGCATTTAAGGTTTTTGTAATTTTATGTGATATTTTCAAGACGAAATCCTCAAATGCGACAGCAACTGCGTCATCGAAAGTCACATTCTCGATATTGACATTTAAAGCAAAACTATGATCATTTAATTTTACTTTATCTGTTTCCTTATGAATAACGTCCCAGGGAGTTTTGACTTTGTTTGCAGTGGTCTTAATTTTATTCGCGATCTTAATAGAATTAAGTTTCACACAGACAAATTTAAAAATCTTTAAATAAATTCTAACATGTTTTAAAAATTCAGGGTCTATGGAAGTCGAATTCTAAAACCAAACATAGTAAAGGCATATTGAAAGATAAATAAAATCTAAAAATGTCTTAAAAACGTCCTCGATTGAATGTTAAAAATATTTAAATATTTCATTATTATAATGGTAACATTGTTACATGGGATATTACAGAGCATAATATAAGCATCAGATAACTTCAATATACCTACCTATCTAGAACTACAAATATACATTATTTCACATTTGAGATCTCTCTTTCGTGGTACGTGTGTCTCTACCTCTAGTTTCGGCTTCAGGTAAGTAGGTTTGTGAATTTCATTTTGTGTATCCAACCTACTATTAAGATTAGATATTAATATGTCATTCAATGGGGCTATTAGAACTATAAACGAGTTCGAGTTGCAAGATTCCTTTGAGAAGAAATCGTGAAGGATGCTTTGATTGGAAACTATGATTTATGTATATTATATTATGTACGTCAGGTATACTTTATCACAAATTTTATTACGCATTTAATAAGCAAGGTATATTTTAATCACATTTGATTTAACTACAATATTTATGTAATAGGTTTATAATTGTGTAGCTGTATCTAGATTTTCCTACTGATTACGCTTTAATTTACTGTGATCGCTGTCTAGGTTTTGGATATAATTGCAACGCTACAGTAAATCAGATGTAACGGTCCATTTTTTCCAAACGATTTTGATAAATCATGAGTAAATTTTTTAGTGAATTAATAGGTTAATCGAATATTAAGTACTGTGTAAAAATAAATTTAAGCAGTAGTTAAGACCGCTTTGACAAATAAATGAACGTAGGAACGTTACAAAATGATGTAATTCAAAATAAATCACACCTTCCCGAGAAATGTGTTTTTCAAAGTAGACAACGGTAGGTTATGTCGTCCCCTTGTTTGCGTTAGAGGCCTGCATGGAGTCGAGAGAGAATTGAAATTTGCGGAGTGTTGATGTGGTTAGGGGGCACTGCCTGATTTATGTTTTTGTAATATTTAAAATTAATGAATAAAAATGTGATTTTTAAAACCGTGTATGAGCTGTAGTTGTATCAGCTTGTTTTATCAATTTGGTTTAACTCGTTACAAGTAAGAATTCCTATCAGTATTTTGTTTTATTCCTTTCGTTCTTTGCTACATTTTAATTGAAATACGGAATCCCGCTGTGAGGAGCGAATTTTAAGAGTTGTGTGTCTATGCGGAAAGTAATCTCCGGAAGCACCAATTGAAAGGTGTACATTATTCTGGACGGACATAAGCTTTCATCGTATATCATGTTTTTTAATTCGAAGTCGGGGCGGGCAGCTAGTCTATATCTACATTAATCTATGTTAATATAGTAAGATTGCGAATTGATTTATGTTACAGACAGTAGCGCGATGAGCAGTCGTAGAGAGGATAACAACTCGGAACCGGAAGACAGCGGCCCATCGTGGTGGTCCACAGGCTTGGGCGTCGCAGCCGGGGTTGCAACTCTCGCCAGTGGCATTTATATGGCCGGCAAGGTAAACGTGGCACAGGCGCGGCACCAGGCAACAGAAGCCGGCGACAGGGACGAGTCCAGCGCTCATGATGCGGTTTCCATAGATAACATTACAGAGTAAGTGTATTTAATCCCCTGATTTCTTCAAATTATCGGCACATGGATGAAACTTGCTCTGCTCCGGATACAAAACGAGGCATGACGGCAGGTGCCATACTCTGCAACTAGGCTCATCGTACCTACGTTGTTACAACTACCTAGATGTAACGGCATTTGGGCTTCTCTGTCATCAGAGGAGGTCAAAGTGCTGTTAAAACTTTATTTAGATAATATTGTATAGTCAGGTAACTAATACGTAATCAGGCCAAACTAGTAGACATAGTCACTGAGTGACAAAACTACAGGAATATAAAATAAGAAAACATTAAAAAAAACACTGTTTTTGAATTTCAGTGCAGTGTCTCGTCTAGCGGTGTGTCGCAACCCTTCAGTCAACAACCTCAACTCGTTACTCGATGATATCCATATGAGATACATCGCTATCAAGAAAGAAGAATTCGCTAGTCGCTACAACGTATTCAGGATTGTCTTCAACCGATTGAATGAGTCTATGAAGGCAGTCGATTCCTACTACGAGCGTCATTGTGGCCGGGTAAGAATATTTTATGCAGGATTTGGAGAATCATCTGTAATGTTGACAAGGATCGATTCTTTATTTTTTCCTGAATATATTAATCACTTAATTGACCAATTCTATAGTTACCAGCCGTGAATAGTATGCATGACGTCATAACGCCATGGGCGAATTTTGCGTACGGGATAGTGTTTTTTGAATTAGCTTTCACTTAAATTGTTAGTTATTGATAGTTCTGTATTACATAGCAAAATTTTAATGTGCCATTTATTTTTGTTTTAGCTCCTGTTTAGAAGGGAAGAATTCAATATATACATTATTTTTGGTTTGCCGGTGAATATCTATGAAGATAACCACAACCGTAAAGAGAGCGACATTGTTATCGAGCCGAAACACGCCGGCTTTGTGCAGCTCCGAGCAGGAGTAAAGTACCGTAAAATACTTGCGAGAGACGGCCCCGATTGTCACATAAATAAACAAGCTTACTTGTAGCTGGACGAAGAGATGTATATCCTGCGCTCGAAATTCACTTCGTGGTTCCGGAGCGTCGTGGACCGAGCTTTGAAACAGTTTCAGAACAACGTGAGAATTGATGGTATCGAATATAAAATTACTACGTCATTTCAGGACGGCGCTTACACGCTATGGATAACTAACCGTGCAGGATTCAGGCTCGACGTGGACTTGGTCCCGATCCTGAGGTTTCCTGAGGAGCGTTGGCTCGGCAGCAGCAAGGCGTACCGGGACATCCCGACGGGATGCAGCGTCGACTACTGGACGGTCGTCCCGAAGGCAAACAAATTTGGAGCCAACACCTTCGACGAGAACCGCTCGTGGCATGTGGTCATGTACGAACAAGAGAAAAAGTTTATTCACAATTCGTATCACTTCCGCCAGTGCATGCGCTTGGTGAGTGACATGAGTATCATGTAATCATCGTGATCCTTAAATGCTCACGTGTTTGCAAACTGTATCGAACCTTAACGAATTTTTCATTCCATCGACGCCGCTCATGTACATTTCTTGTACTAGAGGCATCATTGACATGTTGCCGACTAAGAAGCAGAAAGTGGTAAATACGGTTTATTCCCACAATTGCTTTCCCACAATGCAGTAGAAATGTGTTAGAATAATTTTACTATTGATTTCTAATGAATCTTACCACCTATGAGTTAAGATCTATTGGCATTGCCCTGAGCATTGTCTAGCAGGAGGTCAATTTGACTCGAGGATGGTGACTGACTCAAAGAAGGTGGTAGCTCTGTACCTTTGTTTTTGCGCATAACACCTATCTTTTTTGCAGCTGAAGAAATTACGCGACACACAGCAAATGAATCATATAGAAAACTATCACATCGAGACAATCTTCTTGTGGAAAACTCTCGAGTTCCCGAAATCCTTTTGGCAAAATGACGTGGCCACTGTATTCAAGGTGATGTTGCAAGAGTTTTATGAAGCACTTGTCGAAACGAAGATAAGTTTCTTTTGGAAGGAGTCTCATAACATGATAGAAATGGTTCCGAAGGATATCTTGAAAGGGTATGCCAGAAAATTGATGACGTTAGCTATGGATCTAGAAGACGAGAGTCACTACATGTCAGCCGCCGAGTATCTTCTGACTCCCTCAGAGTATACTGAATATAAAGGCTTGTTGAATCATAAGTCTATTTTCTAAAGTCTGTACACGACATATGTCTACATAACCAGTACAACTTTCAACTTACTTCACTAATCCATTGCTTTATATTTTTGTGCATAATAACTCTCTAATGTAGCTTTGTAAATTTCAAATGATATATTAATCTAAATCATGTAATCGTTATTGTATCAATTAAAAATTAGATGGAATTTAAAAACAAAACAGTATTTTTCTTTATCGGAGTTTAATGCCCTCTATGCAACGAACGGATGTCGTAGTTCCAATTATGCTGACAGATGTCAGAATGAAATTTTGTGCTAATAAAATAATATATAAAAAGAATAAATAAAATAAGCATAAAAGAAGAAAGAAATAAAATATAAAAAGAAGAAAATAAAAACTGTATTAATATCAAGTGTCATCTACTATATGAACTTTAGTGAATGAATAAATATAGAGAGAGCTTTAAGTAATAGTAGTAAAAAAAAGATTAAACAAATATAATAAACCTGTCTTTTAGTTTGCGTAGTGCTGCCAGTCTATATTATATTGCCAGCAAACCTAGCGTATATGTTTTCCTTATATCTGTTTCGGTTGCATAAAGTGAAAACAAGTCTCACCAAATAAATCCATGGTAGGGATAGCGTGCAAAAGGGGATTACGATCAATAAATGAGAAGTAAAACAGAACAAAAAAATAGCACAGTAATATCTGCAATAAATATAAAACATTTCATTTTATCTGAATGTCTCATTCAATTGTTATTCTAATTTCAATTTTTTTATTTTCAAATAGATTTTGACAAGTTTTGAAATCCAATGCAACTATACGTATTTTTATTATGTTTATCTGTTCCGGTAGCAATTGTATTTCGATGGTGACATTTCATGTCTCGATATATTTGTCAGAACCAGGTATAATTTCAGAAATGTGTCTCTAATTGACTGTCTTGAAGCTAATTAATATGAGTTATTTTCAAGTCTTCCTGATCGGCATGCCGTCTGGTAGGAATTTTTGAATGTACTTGTCAATAATCAGTTTTGTGAAGATTTTCCTGCACTATCGTATGAAACGTATATTTTCATCGATGTAGTTGGCTGAAATGAATTAGCGCTAGTTGTTCAATACATTTCAATGTTTCCAACAAACATAACAATACTACCATACTCACAACTCAAACGAAACCATCATTTTTTGTCACGTAAATGTTACGGCGCCCAGCCGGTCGCACTCCGGCTCCGGACTATTGGTGCGGCGGGAAAATTTTGATCACAATGTCATAATTGAATCACACTCCGATATAATTTGTTTTTATGAAGTTTAGCGAGTGTGCCTAGGTACAAAACTATTATTAAGCACATCATCAGAGCGAGCGGTGTGACATGAGCGGTCGCGACGGCTGGGTGCCGGTGGCGGCGGGCGCGATGCTGGGCGCCGGCCTGCTGCTGGCGCTGTACCGGCTGCTCCTGGCCGGGCCCCGGTGCGACAAGCAGACTTCGTCCGGTCCTTGCGCATGTACTTGCGAGCTGGGTGCCAAGAACATTGTGGGTACCGCGTAGTTGTTTCGATCTCTTGTAACAGTTGTAATCGTAGTTTTAGTGTATTGTCTTCATCCTTGGGACGAAGAAGTTCCTTTTGTTCACGGTGCACCCTGCTAATCAATGGACGAGACAGGAGCGCCAGATACCTCTTTTTGAAGTTCACTGAGCTCGGTACTACTCAAGTTTAATACAAACGATAGATATAATCGTTGGCAGCCGAAATAAGAATTGTGTAGATCGTTAATAGTCGTTACGTGCATTTAAAGGGTGTGAGTGAGCTTTAATTGGCTGTGACCATCTTCGAATTGAACTGTGTTTGTGCTTGCAAATTATCTCCATTTTAAGTGCGCCTACGATAGATGGGTACAAAGTGTTTATTTAGCTGTTTTGGGCGAATTCTAATTGAAATGTTAAGTTACCTTTATTTATGTAATACGGTGCACGCAGACGTCATCGCCGGATACAAACTGCATGGTAAATTGTTGTCTTACATATCGATTTCACTGCCAAACCCTCGGTAACATTATGTTAATATTGTGGTTAATATATAAAATTATCAATGGGTGAACGATCACATCGCGAGATGAGCTGTAAGTTACATAAGTACGTAGTTACAGCCCTGATGTTGATGTGTACTGCATACAGTACTTCGCGCCAACGCATCATTTAAATTTATCGAGACTAATTTGCTTGAACAATTGCAGTGGCAGGTTGGTTTTATTTCGGCACGAATTTCATTTTTTTACCACATAAACTGCACTATTTTATTGATTTATGTATGAACCATTTCTTGTGATTACAGTGCAAAATCCACGATCATAGAAGAAAATATCCTACGTGTACATAGTAGGGAAGAGAAGATGAAATTAAATAATATATTTTAATTATGGTTCCGAGACGTAAGGTACCATTTACGTAGATGATAAGTCGATTCGGGAGCATTAGAAAATGTCTTGGAACAATGAACAAATGAGCAAGAGAAATGTGGTACTTCGTTAAAAGCTGAAAATAAACAAACGCCAAGAGAACTTTGATAGAGGTTCAAGGTAGTTCTATTTAGCGGGTTATTCAGGAACACGTTTTGTTTGTCTTTTTAAACCACGATTGGACATGAAACTATGTAGGTATAATTTTTATCGATATATTGATATCGTGCCCGTGATACCAATGATAATATTATAATATAAGTTAGCCGACGACATTGTAACTTGATTAATTAAGGTAATTGTCAGGTAATCTGTCATGTTAAAATAAATAAAAAATATATATCAACTTAGTTATTTTATTATCTTTTTTTATTACTAAATACAAGTAATAAAACTGAATAGTTCTCATCAATCTCCGCATCTGTTTGACGTAAACATGACGGTTGCTTTTGACTAGGTTATCACAGTGAGGACCGTGTCCGGTCTTGTTGGCCTCCACACCAGTCTGGAGTTACAACGTGACGCTGCTCCTAGTGGATTGGTGTCTTAATCGGTGGCCGTGGAGTATCAATAATGTGAAATTCGTAGGAGCCTTTCGACAAGACACAACGATCAATGTTGGCCTTTTTTGCACGGAAACCTACATGAAATTATAAATTTCAATTGTGCATATAATTTGTTTTTAAAAATTATACCGATGCCATAGAACGCATTGCTCTACAAAAGAAACATAACGAGAACAACAAGAAGAACAAAACGAGAAGAAATAACAGAAGAAAGAAACATTTTAATTTTATATGGGACATAAAATCTCTTATATAAGATATTTAGCAGGATATAAATGTATATACATATTTATATTAATTGTAATTATTTACTAAAAGTAGGAATTGACTTAATTTTTTTATATTACTTCTTTTTTAGTAAATCGATTAATTTCATCATTACATTTGATTTATAGAAAAATAGGATCACAACAATAAATTAAACACTGATATTAACTTAAATTTCTTTCTCGTATAAAGTCCATATTTAACACAGAGTAGCCGTTAATCTTAGTGCCTCCGCTGTTGCCAGTAATGACGTCAATTACATGACATTCATACATGAAATTCATGACAAAACAAGCGTCAAATAATGAACATGGACTGACCTTGTGTGTAGTAACTTACTGCTGTGCGCGGACCGGCGTGTACTCCTGGTATGAAGAAAGCTTAATTTTATTCGTCTTTAATACGGTTTTAAAAATTGTTGTTGTTTGTAATTGTATTGTATGTGACTTGTAGGTATAGTAATAAAGTAATTAGGAGTTCAAAGTTGTAAGTTATTTACCCATGTACGCACTACTCTGGTGCGGGCTGCATCATGCTCACGCTCTTTGGACTGCATGGAACTGATGTTAGATACTAGGGCTAGTTGTCACTCGGTTCCGATCAATATTCTTAGTCTTTCACATCTTTACCGACTTCTTGCCGTTACGTGTGGCCATATGCTCTGTGCAGCCCTCTTTAGAACGCGTCGGTGAACGTCCTCTTGGAGTTGCGGATGCCCCTAGGTGTCGGAGACTACTTGGTGACATGTAAAACATGTATATTTCAATCACAAATGGAGGATGGCAGATTCAAACTTGTTTGAAGCATAGTAACAAAAATAACGCGTCAACACTTAATGGATCCGCGCGCTTTTTGTAACGTTTCTTTAGTACAGAGTAGATAACAGTAGACATCACGGATTGCAGCCAGTTTGTTGGTGGTTCCATATGTGTCTGTCTGCCTCGAGACAGAGTCTGAATGGCATTTATGTTATAGATATTTTTATTTACATAAAATAAGTCAGTGTTTAACAACAATCCCACCTGATGGTAAATGGTGATGAAGTCTAATATGGCGAACGCACTAACGTATAAATAGCCTATTCACTCTCCTCTTGAAGACTCCCACATCGTGAGCAGCCGGGACCACCGACGCGGGCAAGTTGTTCCAGTCTTTTGCTGTGTGCATGATGAATGAAGACGCAAACCGCGTCATCCGTGCAGGTGATTGTCCGTAATTTTTTTTCTGGTCTTGGATGTTCCTAATGCCACGCATAACTATTTCCTGTGTACGATAATAATGGAATTAAATACATTATCAGAGTTTACGGTGTGTCATGAGCGGACGCGACGGCTGGGTGCCGGTGGCGGCGGGCGTGGTGCTGGGCGCCGGCCTGCTGCTGGCGCTGTACCAGTTGTTCTTTGCTTCTCGCGGGCCCACGTACGAGAACCGGCAAGTGGGGGCGCCTTTCAAATGCACTTGCAAGTCCAGCGGCGAGAGTGCTGTGTGTAATAACTTGTTTAACTTACTTTTATTACTAGCTCAGCTTAATTTTGTGGCAATAATATAACGCGACTACCGATTTAAAAACTTGTCAGGTGAGGCTGCTCACCGTGTTATTTAGCTGCACGGTAAAAAATATTTTGTTATTTGCTTTGATTGTGAAAATCAGAGCTGCGTCATAATTCAACTGTGACCACTACAGGTTGGGTAGCTGTTAAAACTTGTTGGATAAAATTGTCACTCGAGATGGAATACGATAATTTTAATTGGAAATAAATAACTACCAGGCATCAATCCACTGGCGGCTGATGGCAGGAATGGGTCTTTCCTCGCGGTTTAGGAGGCTTCGATCTTAGTTTATCAGATTGCTTCAGTCCGGCATTATGAAGAGTTTAGGATGCTACCTAAGTGTCGGAAGTTCTTGTGCCGTTCAAAGACCTAACAAAAGGTTTGATGGCTGCTATTTATGGATAAGATCCAAAGTGACCAAAGGATGAAAGTGCTCTCCGAAGTAGGAAAGCGCTAATATTTTTTATGCCATTAACGGTCACCTATCTTACTACCGACCGACCCATAGTTACTGAACTCTGTCGATCACATATGACCAACACGAGCTGTGAGTTTGAGCGCTCCAAATGCTACCTACGTCTAATTATCACGCTTTAGCATATCTTTAAATGATCCCCCAGTTTCATCCTTACAGTGTCAACTTCATGGTCGGAAAGTGATCTAATGGAAGAAATCGTGGAGAAAAGAAGAAAAAAGACAGTTTACTTTTGAAGCTGTCAACTAAAAATACGGTTGTCAAATTAATGTCATGTTAGTTACATAGAAATTATGGAGCACCCGTCTGAATCACCCAAATAGCGATGGAGACAACGGAATTTCCCGGAAAAGAGATATGACTCTGCAATACAATGTTTCGGTGGAATAATAAATAACCATGTGCGACTGGTGAGTTTGTCGAGCATGTCTTGTTTCATTTGTTGTTCATTGTTATTTCATGCATGCGTACCACCATGGTCTTGGTACCAAAATATTGATATCGAAGTAGAACCTGTCTTGATATTACGTCACGAGGTTCTCTTAAACTTGTTGCTTTAAAAATAAGATACATAGATTATTTTACAAACACTGAGATTTGTATTATATTTATTCTTTATTGCCTCTGCAATGGTAGTTACAATGAGCGGCTTTATCAGCTAACCTCGGGTGTGTGCAACAAACTCGTAGGTATTAGGGAACATGACAGAGTGCTGTGCGCTCGGGGTCTTTGCCACACGTTATTATCGACTTCCCTGTGCATGTGCAATCACTTCGACTCAACGTTGTTTTATTTAGCTAAGAGCTTCCTTATTTAATAGTTGATCATAGAATAATAATTGTTTTTTTTCTTCCATTCACATTTTGCACCAGCTGTGGAAATTGGATCCAAACTGGATTTAAAGTAATTGGAGGATATTAAATACATATGCATTTATAATCCAATCCAGTCAGTTTTATAGTTTTTAAATTGTCGAACACTGAGCTAAGATTCCTCTCAGAGGGACTAACGGCTTTAACTTAGTACTTGGATTGGTAGATTTCATACCTTTCACCCCTTTGAGAATGAGACATCTTAGATATATTGAATCTCTGAAGATATTATCGTTTACCGAAGTTAGTTAATTTCAATTCACACAAATTAAAATGAAATGCATATGAACTCAAGTTCCCTCAGCAGGAGACGACTAATAACTCCAACGAGCTATGTGTTTGTGAGTAATTAAAAATTCACTCACACACTCTTTGTGTGTAATTAAAAATTATTTTAATTTTTATCTTCGTCTTTCAGTGCTGAAGAGTTGGAAAGACGAGAGAGGGAAAAGGCCGAAGAATTGGAGAATGCCGTGGCGGCCTTGCGCGGGCAATCCGGTCCGGGGTTCTTCAACAGATTATCAGAGTTTTTCGGAGGGTTCGGGGGTTCCGAGGGAGGGGGCGGCTGGCTCCCGTTCGTCGGGAGTGCCGCTCTACTTATGGGCCTATTGGGATACTTATTTAAGAATTTCGGCAGCAAATTTAACTTAAAAATGAATTTTGGTAGAAAGAGTAAGGCTGAGCCTTGCGATGGAAAATCCGCCGACGCTAAAAAACCCGTAAGTGTATACCTTACCCGATTTGTAGTCGAGTTATTAAGCGCTTATAGCCAGACTGCTTGCGTACCTTGCATTGCTTCCTTCCTTCGCAGAGCAAGGTGGGCGATCGGAGTCGGTCCTAAGAGTTGTCGTTTGATGTTAAGTCTAACTGTTTCGGACAACAAGTTTCTTTAACTTGGCTGTTAATGAGTGTTATGAGCGACAAGAAATTGTCTCCGATCAATAGATGTATTTGATTTCCGCATATATTGTATTGCGTATTGTATTGTTGCAGGCACCATCTAGCCAGCCGATCACGCCTTGTCAATGTAATTCATAGACCAAATAAATATGTATGATAACAAACTAAATATTTCTTTTAGTTGCGTGTAATCTTTATTCATAATATAACATTTAAAAATGTTATGCCTCTTCTTTACAATTAAACTATTCGCTGGCTCGAAACGCCTTATGGCTCCACTCGCATGAGCCACATACCAATCATTTTCTGAACAAAATTAACGTTGGTTTATGAATGGTGTATTCATACCGACATGGTATTTCAGGAGGTAAAAAAACGCAATACTGAAACAAAATATATTTAATACCACCTTTCATTTTTACAAATTATCTTCGCGACTGCCTCCGTCGGCTGGGAATAACTATTTCAAAACCGGGTAATGTATGTAAACACACAACCGTTGTAACAAAATGCTCTATGTTAACGTTAGTGCCTTAAAACAAGGAACGTTAGGATCTATATCGTACAAGGAAACTTATTTCGATACAAGGACATACACGAGCGGCTTCGAGACGCTGAACGGACCACGTCGCGGTCTCGCGCCGTCAGCGGGCGGGTAAAGTAATCTGTAATGAAAACATGATCGACAGCGGTTTTATGGACGTACATGTCGATTATAAAATGAAATAAATCACTGAAAATTAATTCTACAAAACGATAAAAAAAAGTCATTTTCGAATGGTCCGTCGTCCAAGCCGCTCGTGTAATGAGAGTTAAATCTAGAAATATTACAAAAATAACTAGACCTAAATGTTCTGTAACTGATATGCTTGGCGCGATGTAACCTCGCTGTGTTCCGTGCGGACCGAGCCCGGAGCCATTGTCGACAATTCACTTGGTTACATGAAAAATAAAGTTACACCTTTAGCCGCGATTATAATTTATGTAAATGTCGCTTTCGGAAACAAAGTAAATGTGAGTTAAACAATTACAATCACAAGTTATCGCTCAGCTGCACACACGCCGCCCTCCTCCGAGGCGGCGACATTTACACAAACCGGCGCGCACTGCTGCCTGTTCGAAGGGCGACGAGTCCCTCGTATATTGCACATTATCTACACATTAATATGGTTTATCGTATTAACAGGTACATCTGGCAAATATATTATTTCTAAATTATTAAATTTAATTCTTAAATTACACAAACACCTCGTCGGAACTAGTACTGTAGTAACGGAGCAGAGCGTGTAACGCAGTTGTACGGACACCGCCCGGCCGTCGCTCCCTCTCGTGTGTCTCGAGCGTTGGTAGGGACCGAGTGTCCGTATAACGAATTGGATCTAATGGCAACACGTTTGTTTCCAAATATGGAGTAACGATTATATTAAATTGCTTAAAAAATATTAAATAACTATCGTGTTACCTAAAATACATACAACCTGACATATTTAACTAGAATTTCTTAATATGTATATTTTTTGATTAACACAAAACAGGACATCAGTCAACGTTGTATGAGTGTGGGGATGTTATGATACGACTGAAATTTTACGATTTGATAAACGATAATCGGTCTCTCACATTTCCAACAAACATTGTTCAAGGTCTTTCAACTTATAAGGACAATACAATTTATATACAAATATTAGTCCATCGCTGTCCGGACAAGGAAACGACCTTATTGAAGTTTAATACTTAAGTAGATCGACATTTAAGCACAGACCGCAGTACACAACGATAAATATATATACAATCACACGCACCGACAAACAGATACGTTACAATTAGGGTTACATCTTTTAAAATACGACCACTTGTAGGATCTTATTTAGTGTCCGTAATGTTTGATCCGTTTTGGATACGGACTCCTAATACGTCGTACAACTGGCTGGATCTTTAAAACCTCAAAATACGCGAAACGCAGTACTAGCAATCGGCGAACTTATATCGTAACGTACTTAATACATACTCGGAGTGGGAAGTGTTGCGTATGTTACTAATTAATGTTACTATACACGAGATAGCCGCACACGACACGCGGGATGTGTACAACACCTAGCGGTTGTACTTATTGCAAATTTTCAACGTCATTATTGTCCTACGAGGAATTTTTTTTTTCTATAATTATCACTTAACTCTTTCCATGCATCGTTTGGCATCAATTGTTTAATTTCAATATTCAAATTTGATAAAATTTACTGTATATACAACATTACGAGATACAAAAATAACGAATGAGGTAAGCGTCCAAAGAAATGCATCGATCAATTTTTTCAGTCATGTTTCCTTTGTTCAATATAGTCATAACAATATAATTATTAAAACATATGCAAATACAAAGTGTTGCGTTCAATTCGCACACTGAATCTGTTCCGAATGGGATTACTGATACAATAAAACGTATTTCCAACAAACGCTTCAAGTTTTTAATATGTATGTAAATGGAGTCGAGAAGCGCCTTCGTATCTTACACATTGACGAACTGGAAACGCTTCCACCGGCGACACTTGGACGGACGAATAATTGCTCGTAAACATTCGGCAAAAAGTGCATTATCGCTCGACGACACGACCCGATCAGACACTACAATGACTGTCACTACTGAACTTATCGTGAATGATAATAATTAAATAAATAAATATAAAATATAAATATAAACGTTGACACACTCACACCCCCGCACTAGGATTCCCTGTGTTGCGGGTGGCATGAACATACACAATTATCACATCACAAACACCCATGACCCGAGAGCAAACATTTATCTGTCACATAAATGTCTGCCCCGGCCGGGAATCGAACCCGGGACCCCACGCTCGGCAGGCAGGGTCACTACCAACTGGGCTACGGGGTCGACAATTATACTGACAGACCGATATAAAATTTACCGAAACGGCAGTGATGCCGAAGTACTGGGACCGGTCGGTGTAAATGTTATTTGTATTGAGATTAAAAAATCGATACTAATAAACATACGTCAGCCGGCCTCCTACGCGTGTTAGTAAAAATGCGAATTAAACTTACATGGATACACTAAGAAATAAATATGACCCGAATTATTCTTGCCCTGGAATTTATAATATATTGTTACAATACCGAGTCAAAAATCTATAGTTCATTTATATACAATGGATAAAAAAATCATCGTACCAAGTTCCGACACCAACTTTGAACTACTTATGTGCAATGGAAGATAACTGTTTCACAATGGATACTCTCTCTGTAAATAATATCAATTGTCTATATATTTTGGCACTGGTTTTATTGTTAATTTGAATACTATAATATTCTCGCAGCTCACAACGTGTTATATTCATCACGTTCAACGATAAACGGATATTTATGTTCCGACTAAATTATAGTAAAAATACCGTATATACAACATCAATACCCTGATGATAATTATATCCGTCGTTTGAATTAAACCGCCCTTCAAATATATATTTATATATCTATCGAATAAACGTTACGTTACAACCCTATTTACAAAAATATTTATCATTCAATATTTAATTTATTTTAATATTGGTTACTTTGACGAGGCGGAAATAGGCGATTATGAATACAATGAAACATTTACATTGCCGAATGTATTTTTACTGGATGATTTTATTGTTGATTTTATTGTACTGTATTTTTATAGTATTGCTGATGAAACTCTAGTATCTTAACTTTTTTATTAAGTACGAACATACAGTGCAGGCTAATTATTTATTTTGCTCGTCACAATAGCCGATACCATATAAAAAGTCACATCGATAATTTATTGCAGTTCTACTGCAGTTACAAACGAATGGCTCACGTTGATTAAATTGAGTGTAACTGGAAAATTCTATAGTAAGTCCCACATTACAACTAGTCATATATTTAGGTCTGTCAGGTAAGCAAATGATATTCACTTCAAAATATTCCCTTAAATCTAGAAAATAATCACACTCAGATATAACCCCTCTAGATTAGTGATTATCAATTCAGATTAAACGGAAGGATTTCTTACAAAGACCTTTCAGGGATACCTGTTTCGACTTGCTTATAATTTCGACTTAATTAGACATTTTATCTTGTTCTGGTAATAAAAATTCTTACTAAAATTTTTGATTAGATTTCGCATAAATTGTTACAATTCGATTACCGGTTCGAATTAGAAGCCTGCAGATTGTATTTTTGTATACAATGATTTAATTGTATTGTAATTTTCCTTACACAAATTTAGTTTGTTCATAATTTAATCTAAATAATTTGACTAGGTATACACCTCAATTATTATCATGCGATCGGTATTAAATTTAAAATATTAATGATCAGTTCTATTACCAAAGTGCTAACTAATTATGTGACGGATTCGTTAACGCCCACGACACACAGCACGCAATTAGTCTCTTTAAGATAATAATTAGTTCAAGGTGGACAGTGTCCCTTCATATTTGTTTCCCGATCACTCATCGGTCACTACGTCCTGTCAGGTCATAAGACACGAGATAACAGATGGAAAAATGCGGTACACATAAAAAATTATATTTAACAATTTAAACTTTTAACTTTATTCACTACGTGTGTAAAGTATTTTTCTATGTTAAGTTAACGCGAAACTTCAATCAGTACACAGTACAAGGTTGCCACTGTCGAAAAGTATAAAAATAACTTGAGGCGCCCCGCAGCCGCGCGTGGCAACTTGTATTATAATACTGTATATAAATTATAAATATTAACGGAACCGAGTAAACTTAAAATGTAATATTTACACGACGCCGACGCCGGCGGCCGCTCGCCCTCGCGTGCACGCCTTCACGTGGACGCGATCAAATTTGGTTGCTTCATACAGAATGAAAGGCAAATTTGAACCGTGCACTTCAACACAGATGGTACAAGATTTTTTGTCAAAAGTGACAGTTTACACTCGACGACCATTCTAATGGGAACGTGCACATATTCTTTGATGATAACATGAATGTATTGAACCATTTGAATTTTATTTCCTAAATGTAACCATCGATGACGTCATTTTTGCGTTCGCCATAAATCATATTTGACAGACAGGACACTGACATAATAATTATAATTAACACAAATGACGTCACTGGGCGCTGATTGGTATATAAAAATGCGTTTCCATCTACGCAACATTTTTTTTAATGAATAATTTCTATAGGATCATTTTAATTATTTTAATGCAATATTGAAATACGATGCACGTTCCTCGTTCGACTACATCGACATGCGGCTCCATTACGAAGAGCGGTATACGGTCAACGGACACGCACGAGCCGCCCTGTCACGGCACGGCTACGACTTCTTATCGAAGAGGGGCAGTTTCGACCTCACGGCGCCCTCGCACACGAGCAGCCGCTGCGCCGCGTGCCGCACGTCCACCACCACGCCGCCGCCGCGCCCGCCGGCGCCGCGCCCGCCCGCGCGCTCGAAGTACTCGACGATGCGCGCTATCTGCGCCGACCGCGTGCCCCGCCCGGGTCGCTCCTCGTACACGCTATCCGAGCCCAGCGAGGCGACGTCCTCCGAGCTGTCGGTGTACACGCTCGACCTGTTGCACGCCGACAGTGGGCGCGTTCTGGCCATTGAAGTTAACACGCAATTAGACGGCGGTAGCTTTACATTTAACAAGTTTGAATAAGGTTCAATTTTATTTTTCTTATATTTTCAGGGATTATGGTCCTTCGAGGCAAGTTACGAAAGTTCTGTAAAATGTGACTAAAGATCACATGCAACCTTCAATAAATAAACGCTCACTCGTGGTACGATTTTTCGATTCGTGAAAATGCGAAATACATAATTAACCTTCACTAGGCAGTGTGGATCGCCACTAAGTTGATGACTACAGATTAGAAAATTAAAAAAAAAAATACCTTGCGACGGGGTTGTCAGCGCAGCAGCAGCGCGACAGCACGTGGTACTCGCCGCTCTCCTCCGTGTCCAGCAGGCCGCAGAGGAAGGGGGAGCGTTCGGCGGGTGATGGCACGGGGGGCGCGGCGGACGTGTCAGGTGCTCGTCGGCGCAACGTGCGCTCGTACACGAGCACGCAGTCGGCGCACGCGCGCAGCGGCGCCCGCTCGGCGTCTTCGCGCCGCCACCACCAGCAGCGCGCGCAGCCCATCAGCGAGCACGGGCACATCGCGCCGTAGCTCGCGTGCCCGTGCCCGCACAGCTCCTCGTTCGCAACGGAGAAGATGCCGCTCTCGCACGAGCCGCGCCGCCGCAGCGAACCGCTCGACTCGCTCTTGAACTCGAACGTCAGCTTGGCGGGGTCACGGCGCGGGGTCGGCGAAGGGGGCAGGGAGGAGGAGCGCGGCTCGTCGTCGGGTTGCGCGGGAAGCTCCGTCGGCGGCGGCGGGGGCGGGTCGCCGCTCGAGCAGCGGAGCGACGCGACCGGCTCGAGGATCTTGTGCACGCCGCGGAAGGTGTGGAGCGCGCGTCGCGGAGGTCGCGGGGCGGCGTGCGAGTCCCGCAGGAGCATGATGTGCGCTAGACGGTGCAGGCGAGCGAGTCGCGGGGGCGCGGGTGGCGGGG
>PDGT01000033.1:3420883-3477566 GCA_003671415.1 Megathymus violae
CCGCCGGTGCGCCACGCCGTCTGGCAAAAGTTCGAGTCGTTAAACATTTAAAAGGCGCGAGTTTTGTATGTGTCGTGATTTTCATCTCGTTGTAATTCTATTAGGTAATGTATTGTAAAATTTATAGTATTTCTTTTGTAAACATTTTAAAGTTCCTACTTATTTTGAGTATTTTGGAGTAATTATTTGAAAGGTTTCAAGCATTGTATATAAAAAAATGTATAACGTAAATGAAATCACAATGTGAAACAAATAAAGCACACAATCTCAGCTGACGCTCACGCTACTTTTGCTACCGATTAAATAGTGTAGGAAAATGTAATAAAATTAATTTTATAAAAACGAAAATGATAATTTAGATTTTTAGGCACTGAACTCCTAAACGGCTGGACCGATTTTGGTGATTTTTTAAGTGTTTAAGGGTCCCTGGATGATTTAGATTCACGATTGGAGCAGGTAGTAGACGGCGCCGAGATCGAGTTCCGGGATTTGTGTTTAATTTTTGCTGCACAATGTATGCTGCTGTATCCACTAGTGTGTCAAGACATAGTTTGCATCACCTCAAGACTGTGAATGGACATTGAGCACGGTTCCCACGCGTACAGTAAGGACGTATACATACATACATACCAACATTTATACTTCAGTTAAACGATTTCCTTCTACTTCAATTGGTGTATTTAAATATTTTATAAATGTGAAATACAGCTGCAATTTCTATTTAACGAGCGCACTTCGTTAGCGACCGCCGCCGTATCCGACGTACTAGTATGTGTGAAGGTACTCACGATGGTGGTGGTGATGGTGGTGGGGGCGGTGCGGGCTGCCCTCGGAGCGCAGGCGATGCGGGCGGCGCCACGCGGCCGGCCCGGGACACGAGCGCGGGCCCGACGAGTCCGCCGAGTCGCTGTGACGGGCAAAAAATTTGTCAATGACTTTTCCATCCACTACAGAACATAGACCACACAAATAGAACGCATTTGTCCAAGAACAAAAAATGAATTTGTCTACTCATCTCGTCCCCGCAATTTTAACTTTGTTGTACCGCAAGGAAGCGTACTAGGCCATTTACTATTTTTAATTTACATTATGGACTTGCTCTTAACGCAAAAAATTTCAAATGACTCTATGTTCAGACGATAGATTTGTAGTGCTTATTTATTATTAGGAAATGAAAATCCACACTGGCATATATATATATTGTCATATATATATATTGTCAGGTTTTTTTACCGCATATCACGGCTTTGTATCCTGCACTCTATGCTATGTACTACATTTTAGAAACGGTAAAGAACGTGTACATATATTTACAGCTGAAAAAAGTGTATGCGCGCTATTACAAAGATACTTAGCACTGACAGTTGTAGACCATAATTTAAACAATCATAACACACAGACATTATCAGCCCTATATATCGATGTGGTATGTGTAATTATATTTGTTTGTGATGACGACTTTTGTTGTCGTGCGGCCGCAGCGGCCCAGCACAGGGACAGATCACTGTCAGAAAATTTTGTCTCACCTATCATAGGAGCCGTTGGGAGTGTGACAGCGCCAGGCGGCGTCGTCGAGCGCCTCCTTCACCTCGGCCAGCTTGTTCACTATCTCGGGGAATAGCGGACGCGCCTTGGGCTCATACTGCCGAACGAAAAACCACTATCGATCACCTTTACAAATACACATATATATAAATAAATGAACGTTTACACACTCACAGCCCCGCACTAGGATTCCCTGTGTTGCGGGTGACATGGACATACACAAATATCGTGACCCGTGCACATACAATTATCTATCGCACAAATGTCCGTCCCGCCCGATGATTGCGACCATGTGTATTACCAGCATTGGTACCGCCCTGGTCCGCTGGCGTCACCTCGACCGTTGTGTAGGTGTGCAAAGTGTGACCGTTTGTGCAAGGTAGATGGAGCCCCTTCCGATGAAAGACTATTATTGAAAAAGTATTAATTTTTTGGTGATCTAGAACTCCCAGAGTATTTTAATGTCAAAGGAAGGTACACAGGCGCCCAGATGAATCACCGGCAACTATATATACATAGCTGGGACACCGTGACAGCGCAGGGAAGACTCACGATGCAGCAGTTGAAGGCGAGCCGCAAAAAGTCCGGCAGGGTGTGCTCGTCGCACAGCTCCACGAACGCCATGTAGTTGAGGCCGAAGTTGTCCGTGCGCGGCAACACGTCCGGGTCGGCGTCCACCTGACACACACACGTCACCGTACACCGTACACGTTATTGTTCTCCGCTCGGGCTCGAGCTCGTCCTATCTCACCAGCCCCACACGGTTGGGCGCGCTCCGAGCGGGAATGTCGCACATCACAATCGTACACGTAGAATTGTCGAATCTCTTAATAGTTGGAAAATGTACGAAAATTCAATAAATTATTAGGAGTATTTTCCTACGTAAATCGTTAAACGCTGGCTTATAAACTTTTGTGTGCAATAAAGTCTAACTTATTCGACTTATTTTAGTTATAAAACGATTAATAAATTAACGATATGATTCTCCTCCTTGCACCTGCACGTAGTCTAGTAGTTTAAGTTTTAACGTTATATATAAGTGTAACACCTGCGGCTCGCTGGTATTGCAAAAAAGCATTATTTTGACTTATTATAAACACTCATTCGTTTACTGAATGCGAATCGTTCAAAGGACAAGCGCCATTACAATGTTTGTGCGTGTCCGGTCATGACAATATGGTGAAACACCCGCTATAAAACCGCTCACACCGCAGGTCGGCCACGGCGGTATTCATACATATTGTTCGGTAGTTAAACGTTGTGTGTATCTTTGCTCCGTGAACGCCACGCGCTCGACACGCAGCCCGCTTAAATGGCAAATGTTTGATGAATTGGCCATGTTAACCTTGTAAAACAAATAATCGTCACTCCAATTGTACCACGACCAATTTTCAAGCTGACGCTTCGTTACTATGTTGCTAAAAAACAATAATTTTTTATTGCTCCTCTTTATATTAATTGTTATGGGTGTCTAATTATCGATTTATAAATAATAAAAAAATTCACGCGACCGAATCTCTACATCGAATAAATTTTGGAAATTTTAATTCAGAAGGACTATGTTATCGATATTAACGTTTAAATGTATTTTTTTAGAATTATTGTCGGTCTGTCTATACATTCATAACAGTAAATTCATATTACTATTCATCTTGAAAAATGAATCTGCCCCAACGTAATTGGAATACAAAATAACTTGTTCGATATCTTCAAACATAGTTGAACTCACCCTGGCGATTAGCTGGCACAGTATGATCCCGTACGAGAATATGTCGGACCGGTTGTCGTACCACCGTCCGCGGAGGCACTCCGGCGACATCCACCACGGCGACCCGACCGACGGCAGCCGGTAGCCGTTGCTGAAACAACCGACCGTCACGTGTCATCACTACAACTGCATGTGCACGATGTGTTATAATTATATCATATAAGCATTTAATTACGTTTGGTCTCGCCAAATGATTCAAGTTATTTCGGAAAAACACTAGTTTCCTAAAGCCGTCAGGCGTCGTGCCGTACCCACGTATGTAATTTGCGAAGAATTCCGTTTGTACATTTTTTGTGAATCAATTTATATATCTACTGGTAAAACCGTATGAAAAGTAACCTTTTCAATGGTATAACAATTTTTAAATGGGTGCCGTGGCTCCGAAAATTATCTCCGCATCACACCAACTCGCAAAATTCGAACTTTCTCTTAATAGTACAGATTGTTTGGCTGTCATTTAGTACAAGTATTTCGCGGAAATCACTGAAGCGATTTACATAGCATAAAATAATACCAATAAAAATAATAATACGAATAGTACTTAGCATACTGTTAACTCATTTTAGAAGTTGGCGCGGAATAGGAAATAAAAGTTATTTACCATACGGCTTTTGTCGACAACTTTTTAGGGCAGCTATTGCAGTCATATCTATCTAATTCATACAATTAGGGAAATGATCATCGTAGTAATAAAACATGAAATTTATTAAATGCCTGATAAATTTAAAAAACATTTGTTTCCCTAGTGGGTTTAACACGTAAACATAAGGCGTAGATTTTCTAAAGCGAACCGAGGGCGGATTACTATTTCAACGATAAGGCATTTGTCTAACAACAACACGTATCACGACAGAGTATACAAAAAAACTGCACAGGTGAGATGCAACTGGCGTATCTTCGTTAGAAAAGAGTAGGGTGTCGTTCCGATACTCGGGCACGTCGATAGCTCTCGATGAATTCGCCAAACCGGGCGAACGACCCGCTCCGACACGATACCGGACGCCGCACGCACGTTCGCGTGACACTCTCCCGAGCCGTGTGTGCGTTCGAGAAGGTATGTGTGCTGACGACTTATCCATACAACCATATGGAGGATAAAAAATTTTCCGCCATATAATATACTACATGATTTAATAATACTGAAGTATAGTTTAAAGTTTAAGCTAACATCGCATAAGTATAGTCAGATTCGAACAAATTATCATGAACTCGATTGTTTAAAAACTCCGTTAAAAATCGAAGGGTAATACCGAAAAATGTCTAAGAAAATTCGAAAAACTAACCCGTATGTGTCATAAAGAAATCCGTCATCAAATAACTTCCTTCAAACGTTCCAGTAACGTTTAAAGAACATTTGCCCATGCAACAGATTGATATCGTAGCTTTCTCTGTACTAAGAAACTAGAACGAGACGATGAATCAATAACTAATAAAAAATAGCACGTAAAACCTGGTCTTAAAAAGACTAAAGAACATGCTAGAAAAAGACTAGCAAGTTGCAATGACTGTATTGTGAGAACATTGAGCCGGTTGTTTGGATTTGAACGTGTATTTTACTTGGCGAAGGATCATTTGTACGTTATTTAATGTCCGTATGCAACAGATGCGGAGAAATTTTTCGTTCTTCCATCGACTGACCCGACGCGCGCCAAGTATCCATTCTTCCGTCTTGACGCCGTTTGTGTCTTTAGACGTGGGAGTCTTCAAGAGGAGAGTGACTAGCCTTTCACAAGCCAGTGCGTTCACCATCTTACACGTCATCATCACTCACCATCAGGTGGGATTGTTGTCGAGCGTTAATTAAAAAAAATGAAAGAAGGAAATATCCATCTCACTGCTTCCCTGACACCGGTCCAACGAGCCCCTTACAAACGCTACGGCTACGTCCGACTATCGACGTAATGATTTTTGTATTAGCCACCGAAGCAACCAGTTAATGATACGTGCGAGACCAATCAACCGGTCTCCTCTATTTGGACCGCGGCTCTCAGCTGGTACTGTGACATTAAAGCTGGTACAACTAAAGGCTTCCTCGGTTGTATGGTAGGCGCTGATTAAAAATTTTACGCGTCGTTTGTAATGACATTCGCAAGCACATTTAAATGTTAGTAATAAATCGGTTCCGGTGTTGCAGGCCCGCCTGCATCGAATCCAACTCGAACCATGCTCATCGTAATAATACAGGCGCGTGACCAGAAAAATATATCATTGCATTCTTAGTGTGTTGACGTCTTTATAAGAAGTGCATTGTTTTAGACCTCGCAGATTTTATGGATTCTGTATTTTTATACTTAAGACTATTTTGTTACATTTATATTACAATGTTTGGTGACGAGTCGACAGCTGACAAATGAGCAGACGAGCCACCCGATAGTGGCAAATGCTCACATATTAGGTATGTCATGTATATGAAATTTCGGATCTAGATATGCATACGGATATATGAATAACATTATACCGGTTACGGTTATGAATATGAAATTATTTCGAATTATCCGATTGTTTCGGATGATTATGGATATTAGATGATTTCCAACTCTGAAAAATAATGTATAACAAAGTTTCACGTTATTTCTAGGTATTGTAGGATATTATAATCACAGAAAAATAGTAGTCTTAAAAATCAAATAATAAAAACTAAAATGTGAACGACGCGGCTTGTTTATCGTGTCGGCGGGCGAAAAATTATCCGAAACATTTTATCGTATACGATTTCGGATATCGGATAGTGTCGAGTACGATTACGGAGCTCCGTAACATCCCTGTTACATATCTGGCCTAAGATTTAGTTATAGATAACATTTGAAGTTCAAAACCTTGTATCGATTCGAAATTATCAGACACCTTAACAATGTCATAAGTTTATTAACCTACGCGGTAATACGATACATTTGACCATGGATAAACACTTACAGGGAGGGAGGTATCTTGGCGGCGAGGCCGAAGTCGGCGACCACGGCCGTGTATTCACCGTCTGGATTCTTCTTCAATAACACGTTCTGGAAATTAAAAACATTCAAGTTAGTTACAAAAACCACATAATCTTCTTAATTGTACACCAAAACAATATAATTATATTAGATTGTTAAGTACGTCAGTCGTCTGTTTTCCACAAAAAAAATCAATATTCGAATCGAAAGCAACGATGACCCTTTTAGAAGCTTTTTCTTCGGACATAACATTCAATTCGAATGACCACTGCAACATGCGCCATGCATCATCTGGGAAAATAGGACTGGTTAATTCATAGACACCTTAATTTCGTATGTACCTATAATGGATATAGCAGCTATGCTCCTACTACATAAAAAAAGAAAACGGATTTAACAAGTCAGTTTAAGATTCAGCCGCCATCACCATCTATGCACATGGCGAAAACAAGAAATCAAATACTCAAGCATAGCTAGGACTGAAGAGTACGAAAAAAGAAATTGTGCAACATTAAAATATATTTGCTTCGCTACAGCTCCGACAAAATTGTGACCGGATTCCTTCTACAGTAAAACCAAAACCTAAGTTAGCCATAAAGCCGGAGCTAAGTGGTTTAGCTACGCCTAACAAAATATGCACCTTGGCAGTGAGATCGCGATGGAAGACGCCGAGTGCGTGCAGATACGCCATTCCACGCGCGACATCCGCAGCCAGCGCCACCCGCAACGGCTGCGGCAGCGGCTCCTCCACGCGCCCCAAGATCAACTGCTCCAGTGACCCGCCCTCCATGTACTCCGTCAGCGCGTGCAGCTGCCCTTCGTGGACGCACACGCCCATGAAACTGGAACAATGCAATATCACCTTAAATATAAAACTGTAGAGTTTTTAGTCGAGTTTGTTGGCTCGATCATTATGGCGACCTTACACACTAAAAAATTTATGAAAATCAGCCTTTTTCTGCCATATAGGTTAGATAAAACATGTTTTTATGAAACTGCACATGAAACAATTTGTAAACGATTTGTATTTTAAAAAGTACTTCGACTATGATGGTAGGCGTCATTGATAGTACACACTGGGCTGTAACTGTGAGTAGGAAAAAAAATACCGTGCCGCTTCTTCCTAAGAGACCATTCACGGCAGGGATTTGTTGAAACGACTTCCATGTTAGTAAAAAAACCAATTTGGAATAAATTTAATTTCATATGTATCAATAATTATATCAACATTCATTCACTGCGTAAATTTTAACGTAGTTGGGAACGCACATTAGACCAACCTTTTACAACTTATAATTATCCCAATACCATAAACATAATGACTACTGTAAAACTTGGTAATTATTACTTTAATGGTGCAATTTTTATTATATTTATCCAATCATAATGTTACTGGAGTATAGATCATCAATCTGAACTATCAACGCTGTCTATGATCCATGTCGCGGTAATGAAAACCCTATTATTTTCGGTATAAGACATACAATTATGTATACCCGTTAATGATATCAAGATAATGACTATACCCGAGGACGGTGACATTAGATTTTCTCGATAATACTGCATGACCTATTTCATTCCAGACACATATATATTTTTTTTAACATATAGCTAGACTATAGATATATATAGAGAGCATAAATATATAGGTAGACTATAGATGGATATAATTAATTAAACTTTTTATATCCCAAATGCAGCTGAAACTTCATTACGATAGCATAATTTTCCCACCTACCGGGCTCTAGTTCCCTGGAGGGATGTGAGAGTAAGGCTATAGGAGGTTAAAGCCAACATGCTTGTCTAGTATGTTATGGTAGGTATACATTGCGGCTTTAAAAACAGACAAACGTTAAATTTTATCTTCAGCCTTGTACTTTTATAATAGAATCATAATCGTTAATAGTCATAGCTATGTCAAACTATAACAAAAATATAATCGTGATTCAAGCCATTATTGGCCGTTATTAGTCGATTCGATTGTAAAGAAGAGGTTTCATGATGCAAAAAAACTGAGAGTGAATTTGCAACAAAGGCATTCGGTTGCAATTTCAATGATAAATAATTGCAATAACGAAGGCGGCGAAGCGCAAACGCGACGCGAATGTAATTGGAAAGAAGATTGATACCGCGAACGTGATTAGGCGTAATTCGGGCAGCTGTGGGGTCGCCTCTCGGGAATCGTAATGAGAAATACATTTTTTACATTATGGCCAGAGACGGTGGTACGAATTTTACGATGCATGAACAAAGTGCACACCGAGTTGCAATTTGGGTGATCGAGTCAGAATCGGAAAGATCGGAAACGCGTGCCACGCCACACCTATAGTAAATGTTCCATTAATGTTTTCCATTCCCTGTAGAAATTTTACAACTCAACATTTTGTGATCACTTTTGCAGTAAAAATACATTGCTGCGTAAGGAGGACATCAATGATTTTTAATTTTAACCTCGGTAGTTTCGGAGATGGGGATCCTGTCTGGGTACATTAAACGATGTAAGTTATTCGTTTAAATCATCTTCTATATCATATGTAACATGATGCTTAATTCTCCAAATCGGACTCCCAAAATCAGAATTTGTATATAAATATATTTGTAATTATTCTGTCTGTCGTCAATGCATTCGGAGAAAAGATGGCGTGGTAAATGGACGGATAGACAATCTCGCGAGTGAATGTATATGGGTCCAGGTACATTTATTTTAATTTTACAATAAACCATATTAAAAGCCATAATATTGTTATCAAAAGTAAACTATTTACAACACTGTACTATACAAATAGCACTCATACCAAAATTTGAGTTTTATATTATTCATATTATTATTCCTTGTTTCATATTATTCCTATTTGAGTAAAAAAACTCATTATTATTATATCTTTTGTTTCCAATTCCAAAATCATTTAATGTCCGTCACTGAAGTTATCCGGAACGATCGGATAATCCGAAATAATAACATATCCATAACCGTAACCGAAATCGGTAAAATATATCCGTATCCAGATCCAAAATTTCATATTCATAACATCTCTACTCTCGACTCCTAAGTCACCCAGTATAGTGAGTACGCAGTGTGACATAGTTCAGCTGTTGACAAATAAAGTAGTTTACCAACCAACCATAAACCAACCGCTCAGTTTGTTACTAGCGAACATGCAATATTTAATGGACTTTCACCATGAGAATTTTGTGTTTATACAATTTAATAGAGTACGTATATATTTTAGATCTACTCGTGACGTCACAGAAGTCGTTTGCCGCTATTCGCCTCAGGATACGATCTGATCACCTGAATCTAGATACGATTAATATTCAAAACGATCGACCTCTTGACGCCTAGAATATTCTTGTTTCGAAATTAATAGTGTAAAATCTGAATACCTCTTCTCTTACGAAATCGGTTTTTTTCTTAAGAATTAATATATTACCGCGCTCATCTACTTAGGCTCTTCGGGTCCTCGGAATTGCCGGTTCTTTGGATTCTTTGGAGTTCTTAAACGAGTCGAAAGCAATTTCAAGCATGAAAAAGAGTTTTATTTCAAATTTTATTCGCGCACAGTCAAAAATATCCTAATTATAGCAAAAAGAAATTCGATGTTGAGAACTTATCTGCGTACCATAATAAAAAGTGCGGGTCGAAAGACGAGCTATGAAGGGTTTTGTAATCGGGATGAATAATGGGGTTAATTTTTTCGACACCTAATCGAAGCTAAAATTTGTACTTGACAAAAATAAAAAGAAATTTTTCCTATGCATTAATTTTTCCTACCATGTTTTCTTTGTTGGTCAAACCCATATTTAAGAGGCAAAAATTAATTAAATAAGTATAAAATAAACAAAAGCAAATAAAAAACTATACATTGCACTATTTTAAAGATCCGTTACAAAGAGATGCATATCAGATACGGAATATGGATTGCATTTCTTTCATACTTCGGTTATATTTAATGCATTCTCTGAACATTTTATATACGTAAATTTACTACTGTCACATAGGGCCAGACGGACACGACAAAATTATAACTGTTCCTTTTTACGTACCTATTTGGTAATGAAACCATAAAAAGGAAGATCCAATCGTCACCGGGGAGCGTCAATCTCTAGAAGATCACGCGATAAAAGTCAAGTCAAGGTCCGGCAGGCAATCAATGCAAATTGCCAATTAAAAACATCGCGTGCCAACAGGTACGGCGAGGGCTCAATTATAAATTTTTATCATTTATTTTAATTTACATCTAACATTACAGGACACCCCAATGAGTTGGTGCAGTACAAATGTTCATATAAAGATAACGAAAATAATGATCAATTTTAAATCATGTCCCGTTTTAAGTCACAAAAATACAATATTTTAGAATGTCAAAATAAAAAAATAAATACAAAAAAAAATTCAACAAAAATAATAAAATGAATGTCGGAAATGTCACTAATAATAAAATAAAATTTGCAAATAATCAACTTACAATAATGTGAAAAAAAAACGATATAATAATTGAGATTCAAGTTATAAATTATAAAATTCATAAATCAATGACTTTGAATATACGCGACCGCTTTTGTGAACACATTCCGTGGGCGACTGTGCAAGTTTCTGCGTTCAGCAGCCGCATTAAGCGAACGGCGCTTCACGCAATAAGTAATAAATAATAAAATAATTAGCAATAAAAGTAAATCCATATAAAAATGAATACACGTAAGACAGCGACGGTGAAAGCACGCTTCCAGGAAGTGTCGTCATCGTGACAAACGATGTGAACGTAATCTAATTTTTCGGTTAAAAGAAAACTGGACATCATTCGGGAGGGACAATAATAAATGTTATTATTTCGGACACCGATCGTTTTGACTAAACCGCCCCTGTGCTTTCACATGCATCCCGGATTTCATCTATTCAGACTCATTGGATAACACTCCGTGAAATGTCTCACAGTCAAAATATTCACAATCAGATGTTAAGACGCGCACGATTCGTATATAGCTAAAATGTTATAAATGAACTAACGGCCCCGTCTGACTTTGGGTTGGACTATTAATTATATGTATACCTACACATGATTATTTAAAAATTCATGTTTTCCTCTTGATTAGACATAATTACGTTTACTGATATTTCATGTAGTTTATCATCTGTGCAAGCACCTGATCTCACTACATACATTTATGAAGATCTAACGTGCCGTTCTTGAGTGATAACGGGACATACAGACAAACAGATAAAAAATTTCAAAACGGTCATATTGATGTCTGTGTGTCATAAAACGAATATTTATCATGAAATTAAAAAAATGTAATATATAAACAGAGATAATTTATATAGAGATTTCATATAGTCTATCAAATGCGTAATCACGTGTTCTCACTACATGCCAATTTTCATTAAACGATCTTAAGATCTTAAGCCTTTCTTGAGTTATCTCGAGACATATACGAAAATCTCAACAGATTTATATAGTACGGTACTATACATACAGATGTCAAATAGTTTTAATTATGACAAAAAAAAATCGCCATTTAAATATTAAAAAATTGTACACGAACTAATGATTATAAACAATACCCCTTTCAATAGTTAATATCGCGCCTCAAGTTTGTTTAAGCAAAAGCGAAATGATAACAGAATGGTTTGCACCGAACGGTGTCTTTTATTCGCGCTCTATTAAAATTTCGAAATCGGTTGACTTCAGCAGCACCGATTCGTATTGTTGGCAACGCTAATGTTGCACAAATCTCAACCGATCCTCATTCGAGATAGTCTAAAAACATTCTGAGAGATTAATGATTCCCCCACTTTGGGAGCGTCTCCGGGTTGCAGATAACACGTAGGAAACGGTTTCGTCGTCATTAGTTATTGTCGTTGCTAAATCGTCGAGAACGCGGCCGAACGCGTCTGTTACGTATGCGAAAGTAGAATCGTGACATCACAGTTGCATGTGAATCTGCTAAACAACCGCTTCATAGAGAAGAGCATTGTTTTTTTATTTCCGATGATAAGGAGCGGAGCAGGAAATTGAGCGAAACGCGAGACAGTGCGGCCCATTGTCTTCGTCGCCGTCGGTGGGTGCGATGTCGTAACAAACGTTACGTATCCACCTCTGGATGGAGGTCGTGACGGAGACGACCCGGCCGAAGAGAAGTCGAGCACAAAGACCGTGTTCAGAGACGACGAAGTCACGATCTCTTCCGATGTTGGTCGATCATGACGAACGCGTTTATTGAATTGAAATTCTCGTTTTTGTCGACGCGACCCGCCTGAAACAGGGAAAGCTGGAGGTCGAACCGAACATCGATTTACTTTCCTTTGCTATGGTAAAAACCAATCATGCGTACCATCCCCGATATCAACTGATTACATTAGCGTTGGCCATAAAAGGGAACGCGGGGCAATTCCATCAACACAAACGGGGCGATTCAGCGGAAGAAATAGAAATAATTGATCCAAGCAGTTCAGAAATACTATTGATGCGATAATAATTATGAATTGAATGACATTTGACTTTCGAGTCATTATTAAAAAGACAATGAAAAAATATAATGTTCGTATGTTCATTAAAAAAGCTTTTACACAATAATCTATATTAATATTATAAAGAGAGCGCAAATTTTGTGAGTTGTGTATAGGCGGAAGGTAATTATCGAAACCACTGCACCTATTTGAAAAATGTAACATTAGGTAATAAGGTGACAATAGGTACGTGATTCCAGATGATCATAGACTATGTACTAATGCATGTGTATAATAATATACATTGCCGTCAAGCATTATCGGTCACGTTGATAACTGCAGCGTCCATAGAAGATTTGCATGTTACTTCTACCACCATAAACAGTAATTTAAACACGAGGCAGAAGTGTGAAGTGAACGTCCTCTGGAAAGGACCAACCTCGAGCCGAGGATTGATGGATCGGGTCGTCGTCCGATAAACAAACAACGCCATCGGCCGTGTTTGCGGATCGTGTCTGGATTCACAAAAATCTTCCACTCGCCCGATTATTATTTGCGTCTTTTTATCAATTTAAAAGCTTTAAACAGCAGTCCATTATTCCGAGTGAATATGAAAGTCAAATAAATGAGCAGACGCGCTAACCGACGGTGAGTGGTCACCGACGCCCGTGCAGATATGTTACACCGAAAGCATCACTGGCGCTCTGTCGGCTATGAAACGAGCGGGTAATATATGTACCTACTAAGGTCTACGTTACATTTCACTGTTGATTCTAGAAGGAGATTGGTAGCTAGTCAGTCGGGTAAAGGACATTCCTGCCATGCACGTGTCTATTAAAGCTGTACCAAGCCGAGCCCAGCGACCTCCAACAGGAATTCGAGCAAAAGGAATTGGTTTAGAAGAACTCCTTTACCGCCAAATGGTAGAACCGGTTTTTTTTAATAATTATATAGAAAGTTCATACCCTCTAGTGGGTTCTCAGTCTGCTGAAAGTGGATGGAACAATATTATACTTCTTTGCGGTACGTTTTCAACGACATAAACTACAATTAATTCTGCCTCGAAGGCGCTCCAAGCGACTAGTGTTTCGATAAGGAATGCGTTTGAGCCAGTTTCCAATATTTCGTTAACCTACATGGCGTGAAAGTCGAGCTTTTCCTAACATTGATTTCGGAGTGGTTGCCTGTCGACAATGTTGCGGAAAACTCAATTTCCTTTATATGGGTTGCGTGGAAAGTTGTCACTGTGGTTGGCGCCCTCGTGTACGCCGATCGTATTAGGCATCGTATATCATCAAGTAAATCTAAAATCTATACTGAAATATACATATATTCGGATTTCGGAAATTAGATTCAAACTCCCTAAGTCATCATCATCACAAGCGGTAATCGTCTCCATGTTGGGTTCGTCTCACGATGTTACAGGATTAATATTATAAATCCGTCGCTTCGTCCAAATCGCCGGAGCCCGAAAAACTGGGAGCGTTATCCACGACCTTCTAAAAGGTACCTGAAGCTAGTCAAATCATGTCTTTTTCCAGTCCGAGTCGAGCGGTGGAACGATTTGTTTGTGATTTACTCGTGTTTAGAAAACTCAATTTTGATTAAAATAGAAAGAATAATATCACAATAATTAATTTCACTAAACATTATCCTCCGGTGTAAACGAATTTAATCGTTGAACCTTCTGACGAAGGTTAGCGAACGCTTTATAATATTTTATAATTATCACAATCTTTCACCTTTTTATCATACTGTAACATTTGTTCGGCCGAGCAAGTTGTATGTTATAACAAATTATAGAATTAAGTACGACTAAATAACACTGTTTGATTAGAACAATCAAAACAGTGTTTCAAATAATCTGAGTGTAAATCTGAAAAAAATAATAACAAAGTGAGTCCTTAATGCATGTACCAGACCACATACGAATATAGTGATTCAAAATAATCATTGATATCTCAACATAAACTCACTTACTATTAATAATGTTTGTGAAAATGGTCATAGCAAAAACAATGGTTAACAATCGCATTCGCACTCGTAGATTGCAGGTATTTCGCTTCGTAGGAAAATAACTCTTCGCTTTCGTATCCTAGATCCGAATGGCTCTTAGGCGGCCCTGTCCGCTATTTGTCTCGATTTTCGGGTCATCTAGAATCTTCTATGCCTTTCACGTCAAGTCAATAATTATACCCGGAAATCGATAGAATAATAGCGGATCAGGTTAAGACCACCGTGCACCACATATTCGGCCTTTTATACAAGATATAAGGGCGAGAGTCGCCTGCCCGTGATGGATGTTATCACTAGCTCGGTTTTTTTATGGCCACTATTGTCTTCGGTCGACACTTCCAGTACCTTCGTAACACTGCCGTCCCCTCTTTTCGGTCGACTCTTCGAAAACCTTCATAATATTATATATAGGTAGAATAATATCTATATATTATGGTATTATGACGTAACTCACCCGAGGATGTTGGGATGTTTCAGCTTGTTCATGAGCTGCACCTCTCGCAGCATGTTGGGTCTGTTGGCTCGCTGCTGGTTCATCTTCAGCACCATTACCTTGCCGGATGTCTTGTGTGTCACCTGGGGACGAAGGACATACGTGTTTAAAATTAAGCGATGTTCGAAGGAACTAAATTGCTGGCTGAGTTGTGGAAGTTGATTTAAAATGTCCATTAGTAACAATGGCCACCAAACTTTGTGTGACTATTTCCTGCTTCCCTATCATGCCGAGACGTACACGGAACGCAATTCACGCAGAACCTGATATCTCGTTTTTATCGAGAATAAGCGGCGCGGCCGTTATACAAACATCCTTGGCCGTACAAGCCGGCAATGCGCCGTGCACCATCTTCGAAGATAACAAAACTATCTTAACCAAATAAGCGCAGGTAAACACGGCTCTGTCTACATATGTACTATGCGCATTCATTAAAAAATTGCGATGAAAATTCTCAACATGTGCATTAGGTATTGTATTTTTTTTCTCATTGTGATGCAGACAAGTTACAAGAATAGATCAAAATTTTGAACGTTAAGCTCGCAGTGCCCGTTGTTATCGTTAGATAGCAGTCGTTATGTCATAGTGGACGCCTTCGGGCGACATGACAACTTCCTGATACTTGGAATGGTCAATGGTCCACGGGTCCGCACTGGAGGCCTGCTCATTCACGAGGAGAGCAACGTGCCGCGTAGAGAAGGAGCCGTTAATGCTTGTTCTATTTAACAGTCAATAAAGTATTAATAGATGCGTGTAAAATGAACTTATCTTATTTTTCCATGGAAAAAACAAAACATATTTGGAAACAACATACCTCTGTGACCTTTTTTTTGTATTACGACACCTACGTCTAAACAATGCAGGCATTTCAAAAAAGTCGACTTACGTAAATGAATGCAAGCACGTTTATAATAAGTATCACATTCCTACATTCCATTAAAAAATTTCGTCATCCGTTGACGATTGACCCATTAATACATATTTACAAAAATTGGAAGCACTCCCGCACTCGTTGGCCCTGCAAATGTCGCGGTTATGAGATTCGGTCGTGACTGTTGCCCGCTTTGGTCTGTTGGTGTTGACCGCCCACAAAGAGTCTTCGGCAAAACAATGAGTGAATGCACTAAAAAACAACGGTCTTCGAGTATAGGTATTTAATTTTAGAAATATTTGAAAGCAAAAGTAAGTAAAGTAAGCAAATTCGTGTGTAAAAGGGATTCATCTCTAAGTTCTAGCCAACCGCCCCTGTTTTTGGTGTTGGTGGTGGTGCCGAACAACGGACGAGGCTGTGGCGCTCGTCTCCGCTGTCGGAGGTCCCCGTGCTCGGTGGTAGCGGTTTCTTGCTTGTTTATCGAGCCACCACACTCCTAGAATCGACTGTGAAATCTTTCAATGTATCTCGGTTGCAATATCAAAGTCAGACGTTCATAGATAGCGCAGACCGTTACAGTCAGATGGTCCGACCGGGCCTTTTTTAAGGTAAGTGGTCACCGTCGCCCATGGACATCAGCAGGACCAAAGGTATCACTAATGCGTTGTCGGCCAGGAAATGAGAAGATGGTAAGAAAGAAAGTACTGGCTATCAAGCCCCCAGCCGGAACGCGACGAGTCGTTTGGCGTTTGCCGATTATTGGCGTATAAGAGTAGCATGTAATAAATATAACACGTGACATACGTGAAGTTTGATAACGACACGTGGATACGACGATAAAATGTAGCATTCTATATTTTTATATCCCTCAATAATAATAAAACGAGCCACAATAAGACAGATATGATTATCAAAATGTGACGTTACATAACGTTGAAGTCAAATTGTTACATTTCATATTCATAACCTAAATTGTTATATTCTCATAACAGACTTCTCGTGGTGCAACAATGCACCTGGAATTACCCACTGCAAGTAAAACACAGTCACACACAGTCCACAGTCAATCCAACTAACGCTGGTCACTGGGAAAAACTCGATCCCGGGCGGACAACGCGTAAGTAACTCTTAAGAAGTTGGTGAGCTATTTATCTCTATCCATGAATTTCTCTCTGCAACAAAAACAATGTTATACACGAGACAGTAAAACGAACGCTGTAACTGGTTACAAACGGCAACTGCCGCCCTATGGTAGCGAGTGACACTATAGTCGTATTTGAAACCGGCTTCAAGACGAATGGAATTAATCGTTATTGTAGCGTAAACACTCACAACACCAAATAACAATTTATTTCATTGCATCAACAAAAACGCATTAGAAGTATTACTTCACTACACTACTTGACCTACATAAATATTACAAACACATCACAAGCACATTGGAATAGTTAAGAAGACATAAAGGTCTTCACAATTACTTCAGAATTACACTCATATGTATAAATAAAATGAGAAACAGAACTAATGTTGAATTATTTGAATGTATGAATAAAATTCATAACAATCGCGTAAGTTAATCGAAACAAAAGTGCAACTACTAAAACTGTAAGTATGTACTTTAAACGTCAAATCCTCCGATTACAAAGGCGGCCATCGAACCTCGGAAGCCGCATCAAATGCGCCCAGAAAAAGAAATCTTCCAAAGAGTAGCGGGAAAATTTTAATACCGCCTGTCAAGTCTACCATTTGTTCCTTGTGCTGCTACATTTAAATTTGGAATTGCAAATGACCCAGCGTACGACCTCGCAGTCTTCAGCGGCCAAGTGGAGGCTCCTGGCCGCTCGTCGTCACCTCTACGTGCCGGAGTGACGGCACCGCGATGACGGTCACGGATTGTCCTCCTCTGGGACAAAGGAAAATTTTGAGGACTTCCAGAGACGAGCCCGTAGCTACATACTCATAAACAATCTACATACCTACATAAACGAACCGGCACGAGCTGTTAATTCGAGCCGTAATCTTGAAATCTATTTATTGTTATACAGTCTAGAACACTGCTTGACCTAGATACACTGAGATACATAAACAGTGGCATTGTTTACAATGCGGTATATTAATAGATGCCAGGGATGTTATGGAGGTCCGTAACCGTAACCGAAACTATCGGATGTCCGAAATAAAAATATATCCACCCCGTAATCGAATTCAATAAAAAAGTTTCGAATAATTTCGGATAGCGGCGGAGTCTAAAGAAAATTCATTATTACAGTTCTTATTATTTAATTTTTGAGGCTATTTTTTTTTCCTGTGATTGTAATACTGCATGACGAGAAACTGTTTTACCTTGTAAATATACATTACATTTTTTTCCAAGTCGTAAATCATCTAATATCCGTAACCGAAACTATTCGAAAAATTTTCATATCCGTAACCGTAACTGGTAAAATACTATTCATATATCCGCATCCACACAAAGATCCGAAATTTTATATCTATAACATCCCTAATGGACGCACTCAGGTTGCTATTGAATGGACACACGAGTAGTGCAGTACTGTAGGTAGCAGGAGGCAGGTGTTCAGGAGGCGCAAACTGTACGAGGTAGGTACCGGTGGTACGTCGAACGCCTTGTCCCACACATCACCGCGCCGTTACAGACTGTCAAATACAATTGCACGCGACGGCGCTGCGATTGAACTAGATTTTGTTGAATATAACTAACTAACTTGCTTTAACTGTTTCGTTGAACACGTAATTGGATTTGCAAATTTATATTTTTTGTAAGTTGCAGTACAATTCTGACGACTGATTGCGCTCCCTATATAGACAAATATTTAAATATTTCTCAACGAATTGTTTATTAAAAACAACCGGCGTTTTGTACATAAAACTAACACTTTGCGTACATCTCTTTTCACTATGTCAAATACGAGTTATTTACGTGTAGATCGATGTTACTGTTCTGTCATATTTTAGTCGCAAAATTTTTATCACTCCACAAATTCCTCGGATTGTAATTTTTATTAAAATGGTTCGGCCGGAACGTAGTGAAATGCACTCAATCGTACAATATTTGAAAAGACGGGAAGAACGCCGCACCCCGCGGGTGTTACTCGGCAATGTATCTGCGATTCGTTCGGCACCCGACTTGCAACGTCTTCACAAATTAATCACCGTTGATTCTATCAGGCGTTACTAATTTAAAACTAGTTACGATAATGTGACATCACAAAAATGCGACGTGGCCGTGTGGGCAAATGTTTACATTACGTATTCGCCAATAACATTTACCGGAATCGTTTCGTGAATAACGGACACATTTCACAGTCCTTGCATGTTATTATCATTCGACAATTTTTATCCCTTTCAACACGTAACAAGGTTAAACAACAACAAACAATATCCCAACACACCTGTTGGTTAAGTGATCACCGTCGCCCATGCGTTTGTTTACTAAGCTCTCCAATACTGCAACCGACACACGCCGGTACCGACATCGTGTTCCTCATTATCGCCTCGATGTCATTCCGACTACACTAGGACATCGCATAGCACCAACGAAAAACCATCTGCAGGTACCTCTTGACATATCGAATCCACTTATCCATTTTCAAAACTTAATATTTTATATCCTTAGCCGACAATCTAACCACTAATCCTTCACTCGGCAGAAATGCAGATGGCACCTACTGGGCCACAAAATCGTTAGACCTTTTTCGTATTTCTATACGACTACACACCGAAACAATCGACAATACCTCCCTACACATTGCGATCCACACTACAAACCAGTCTCATTGTAGTTTGACCGCAAAAAACCCACATGCTTACCATCACCCTCATCTAAATCACTGCAATCCCCAGAATCACAAAAAAACATCGACGCAAGTTTGGGGAAACAATAACATACCTACATACCCACCGTGGTAAGCTCGCGTCGGATACGGCCTGTCTCTGGTCGGCGGTCGGCCCGACAAAAACCCACAGAGCCGATACGCAAACCGGTCGAAAAGCACGCACCGTCCTTGGTATGCGTGGCGACTAGCGACGGGCTACGACGTGCCCGAAGCCAGATTCGATACTCGCAGCCTTTGTGCATAGATTTTTTTATACATTGAGCATCGAAAAGAGCAGACTGATCCCCTGCCGGTGAGCGATCATCGCCGAACGTAATTCTAAAACCAAGCGCGCCATTAACACGTTACCGACCGAGAGAGGAGGCGCTGAACCCGGTTTTCGAAGGACTCCACGTCATACCACCGTGGGAACGTCAGTGTGACAAGTTTGCACTGCAGCTTCCACGTACAAGGTAGGAAACGTCGCAAAAACAATACAGTAAACGAACGCCGGGCATCCAAATGGTTATTGAGCTATTTCCGAAGCACAATAGCGCTGGCGTTTCTAAGCCGTGAAGTAACTATTAGTTGTATATTAGAATTACAACCGTACAAACAAGTCAAGTAATTATTTCATTAATATAACTGTAGTATGTCGTTAACATGTAGAATGTCAATACAGACATCTTGTCACGGGGGGTGTATGACCTCTCTGCAGTATGCAGTTCTAGACTGGTATTATGTTATGGCGTAATTTAGTGAGTAAGGCACTGGAGTTTCTCGCGAAGAAGACGAACGCAAACTTAATGGACAACTCAATAACTCTCAATGTTAATAAATTAATAGCAGCTATTAATAGCAGTTAGTATAAACTAAATAAACTTTAATATTTTCATACCCTCTCACTTAACTCTCTCGGGAGTCAAATGGATGGGAACAAAAAGACATCACAATCAACTAAGTTTCGGGAAAACATTACATGTATTTGACTTATAACATAATCGTCTGTCTCGACTAATTAACAATTGACGGGATGTAAGGGGCTTTATCTATCCTCGCGTTCAGGCGAACCTCCGAGTCTCACGGTGCTCACTGGTACTACTGCGGACGAGGCTGTGACGGCTGATTTCTCTTGTTGGAAGATGCCGGGTTCCAGATCACCAAAATAAGTGTTTCCGTTTTAGTGTCGAAGAGGCATTCATAAGCTCCCCCGCCCCGCTCCTGCTTACTTTTTGCTGGCAACGCGTCATCGAAGCCTCTATGTTACGGATGTCAATGTTCCGAGGTTACAAATTAGCATCAGGTGCCCCGTCTGTCTGTCTGTCTGTTTGTTTGCTACTTCAAGACACCAACGGCTTGTTAAAAGCAAGCTTAATATATGTTCACATTAAAAAAACGCGGTGTAATATAAAAACTTTTTATTCAGTAATTCGAATGAGCTCCGGGAAATTTAAGTCAACTGAATTGACTCCTCGCCAGGGAGTACAGCGTAAAGCCAGAATCGCATAAACGTGGCAGGGAGAGTTTAACTTCATCCTAATTTACATAAACGTTGAAATAAATTTCATCCCGGGCTCAGTCGCCGGTGACATTTACATAATTATCGGCTGGCGCGCCACCCCGCACCGCTCGGCAATAAGGCTTCCGCTGACCCTGCAACTTACAATTAGCATATACTACGAGTATCTGTTACAGTTATACCCGTCTATTTATGATCTTTCAAAACAATACTACCGCCTTAAAACGTTCACACATTCATAGCACCAACACACACAATATGACGTCACAAACACCCACAACCCGAAAACAAGCATATATCTTTCACACAAGCGTCTGTCTCGGGTGGGATTCGCACCCGGGACCACTCGTTCTGCAGGCAGAGTCACTACCAACTGGGCTACGGGGTAGTCATCATAACACCAGTATGTTTCAGTTTTATGTAAACAATCATTGAATTAAACAATTATTTTAAACGCATTTGATTGGTTAGGATAAACTAAAAATAAAACTTTTTTTTTTTTAATTTATTTGACGTAAAATTTTAAGAGCATTACTGCATAAGTAGTGAAAAGAGTCCGACCGTAAAACAAAAGATGAAATTTGTTTGGACGTAATGTTTGGATGAATGAATAGCACGGAGAAGAATTATAAAAAAATAGTGTAAAGTTCAATCACGGGCAAATTATTTTTTAAATCATTCCTATAATAAAATAAAATAAGAGGGAGAAGTGTAAACTGCAGTTTGAAATATATTACCGAAACACATCGTATACTCAATTACGTTAATCAACCGACAGGCACAGAAGTAGACTGCCCGTGCCGAACTCTAACTTCTAAGCGACTACTGCAGAGTACGAAACGAATACAGAATACTGATCGAATCTTGCATTTTGAGCCGTTTAGAAATAGCATATTTTATGATTTGGTTCACCAGACACCACGCCGGCGTCGGCGACTAGTTACATGGCGTCTACGGGAAATAGTCACTCAACTATCGGTTCAGTCAACAATCATTTTCAAATTGCCCTTTAAAAAGTTTGAATAACAAGAAGATGGACAAATAAAATCGCTTAGCAAAATTGATAAAATACATTTTCTAATTGTGATATATCATGCGCATTAATTTAATTATATATATATATATAAAATTATTTTACGTAAGAATCCGCGCAATATTGTTAAAGCTATAACTTCTTAAAGTCCTCAGTTATATTACATTTCGTTCTTACCGTATGTTGTAACTGAATAGGTACAAAAATTAAATAAGTCATTATTAAATTTAAATATGTTAATTCATTAATTTAAATTCAAATATTATCATACATATGAAATAACTTAAACATTTAAAAATTAAAAATAAATTGACTTAAAAACCAAGGAAATATACGTCACTTGATTATTAGTCATTTAATTTACATTAAAATTTTAATTCTGCTATGAAGTCTTGTTCCCTCATTGCCTCCCTCCACCGACGTACGGCGAGTATTCATCTTAAACGTAATGAACGTCCTGCTTACGCTACACTCAACATCAGCTGTGGAATTAAACCTGCGGTTTTATACTCCAGGCCCCAGGAGCAGCAAAGTATCTGTGATGAACCTAAAATAAAACTATAGTTCTAATTGAGGTTAAAAAAAATACACATCCATGGGCTGTAGTGACAATTGAACACCAAGCAAATCGTGCTAGCAATATTGAGGATGTCACACATATGGAATATGGATATTGATACCGCGAGAGTATATACTCAGCTTTGTATCTATAAAGATACAGATCCAAACGTAAATACCCGCTGTCTGACCCTGTTGAAAATATTGGAAGCATTTACGCGAACTATACCTAACATCTACACCGATCCAAAAACACACAACAAACTCGATGAAATCGAACGCAGGTGACCGACGTCAGCGGGGCATGTGCCGGCGATTGTCACGTTCCGAGCACCCAGCACGGTGGTCGTGACCGACCGAGTCGTACCTACTTCAGAAAACATCAACATCTCTTCACGACTACCAATAAATGCTTTCGACAATTTACGATTCAAATTGTTGCCGTCGGGAGAGCATAACAGTTTTCGACTACCATATTAATCAGTTGATCCTATCGGTGCACTGAAGCGCTATTGAAATACTCATGGTCAACTTAGTTGTGAGCAGTATTGTTTGCATTGCAGATATTCATAACTCTGCAGAAGGTTGTTTTCAACACGCGATGTCGTCACGATAAAATACTAATAGGTTGGGGAGAAAGTATTTTCGCATTTTAGTATGTACGAACTTATAGTAAAATCTCTTTGACTACACCATTTGCATCTGGCCGGTTTTGGTATCATTAAAAAGTTTAAATTTTAAAGAAGATAATTTCAAATTTTTTATTTGTTTTGCTTACTGCCAAGATGAGTGAGTGTAATGAAGAAATTCGCTACATTTTAAAATTTCACTACAAAAAAGGCAAAAATGCAACGCAGGCCGCGAAAAAATTTTGTGATGTTTATGGACCTAGTGCAGTGTCTGTGAGAGTAGCACAAAATTGGTTCAAGCGTTTTCAATCCGAAAATTTTAATGTCAAAGATGCACGTTGCTCTGGTTGCCCTGTCACGGATAAAATAGATGCCATTTTTGAAAAAGTGGTGCAAGATCGGCATATTAGTAGTTACGACGTAGCTGAAGAACTGAAAATTGATCACAAAACAGTTATGACGCATTTGGGCAAAGCTGGGTACACAAAAAAAGCTCAATTTGGGTGCCACACGAACTCACTGAAAGAAACCTCATGAACCGTGTCCTCATTTGCGATTCGTTATTACAACGTAATGAAAACGAAACATTTTTGAAGAAGCTGATAACTGGTGATGAAAAGTGGATCACGTACGACAAGAACGTGCGAAAAAGGTCTTGGTCAAAGGCCGGTCAGGCTTCACACACTGTGGCGAAACTCGGGTTAACTCGCAATAAGGTGATGCTGTGTGTATGGTGGGATTGGAAGGGCATCATTCATTATGAGCTGTTACTGCCAGGCAGGACCATCGATTCTGAACTCTACTGCGAACAACTGAAGAGACTAAAGCAAGAAGTTGAGAGAAAACGGCCGGAATTAGTCAATAGAAGGGGTGTGTGACTTTTCATCATGATAACGCTAGACCTCACACATCTTTGGCGACTCAGCAAAAACTAAGAGACTTGGGCTGGGCGATGATGATGCATCCACCGTATAACCCGGACCTTGCACCTCCAGATTTCTACCTGTTTCGGTCTCTTCAGAATTCTTTAGGCAGTGTCAGGTTAATATCACGTGAGGACTGCCAAAACTACTTGACGCAGTTTTTTGATCAGAAACCTCAGAATGTCTATAGCAATGGGATCATGTCCCTACCCACAAGATGGCAAAAAGTTATCGAACAAAATAGTACTTATATACTTTAGTTAAATTAAAAAAAACTTTATTAAAAATGTTTTGAATTTTCATAAAAAATGCGAAAAGACTTTCTCCCCAACCTAATATTATATTAAGTGAAACTGTCGTAGTATGCTTAAAGGAAACATTTCATGAGGATTTTCGAAACTGTTGACATGTTTGCCAAATAACTATTCCAAATTGAAATCAATTAATGAAAGATTAAAACTTACTTTGTAATTGCCATATTACGTAGTTTTCAAAGATATATAATATATATATATAAGTTTTTTCCGCTGTTTCTACTGCTCAATATTAGAGCATCTATTCAAAACGAAAAATGTGCATAAGTATATTTCCAAAATAAATAAATGACTAAAATTATTTTGAATGAGAATTTATTATATTTGGCAGAAGAATGTAATGATAATTTAAAAGTTTGATCGTTGCAATTCTCTTATCGACTAATTTCGCGATAACGACCAATATCACAGTTTAATTATAAGATTCTATTGTAACGATAAACAAACTAATGTGCAAAAAGAAACGGCGGAATTAACTTAATCTGATGCATTTATCACTTTATCGTTCTCGTCACTGCCGCTGATTCGTATAACAGTTATTTTGTATCCTAATATCTGCATTTATTGTTATAAAGAAAAAAGTACGGTAACTAACAACAAGAGGTTTACTCAACAAGAGTAGTTTTAACGGCATGATGGGAAATGCTTTATATAAAAAAAGCCTTTTCGATGTACTGATTCAGGGTCTTCAGTAGCGACTGATCTGCATCTGTTACATACAATTGATAACATACATATATATGGGTAACAAAGTTACATACAATTTGGTTGCATTGTGAAGTATTAGTGTTTGTGTGTCAATAAAGAAATGAGGTGGCGTATCCTGTAACATCCGTATGGAACAAAATTCCTTACTTTCCGTATATAATTTATGAAATCTACTTCAATCTCACCTAACCTCAACTCCACTCTATCATTTGATACACTATTATAACAAGTACACAGACCGCGGCAGACTGCAGTTCGTAAAATAGAATTTGAAACTTCATTCTCCGTTTAATTTTCAATTATGTCGATGTCAGGCTGTCGAGGTTATCTATTTTCGCCTAGGTCTAATCAGCCAGATAACGCGGTGAGACGTGCGATTAGGCAATTGTTTACAAAAATATCATGACATACTGCAAAATCGTCTAAATCGGTTATTTATTTTCACAGATATAGTGGGAGTTTGTTCTTTTACAATATTGCTTGCTCGGCAGAGAATACCATTACACAATAAATCCACCCATTGTACCATATTTATCTAAATGTTCGTACAATACGGAGTTAAATAAATATTTCAAAATTTCTCTCAAAGACGCTTCAAATCGTGTCAAATTAAGAAGCTGGTTCGTCGAGTCATGTTAATACCCGCTTGCCTCTACATTCAACTGGATAGGTTCGTCCCTACTCATAAAGCCTCAACGTTGGTTTTAATGAGCAGTGGACGAACTCGACAGGCCATTCAAACAAGATCCATCATTGGACACTAAGCATAATGAATATCTTGTAATTTCTCAGGCGCGCTGCGCATTGATGTCCATATACGAACCAAATCTCCTTACGTTTCGCACGCTGCGCTCTTTACCATATTCAAACGGAACGGCTCCCTTTGAGGTTGTACCACATCTTGACCTTTTCGGAGCAAAAGTTGTGATACTATTCTAAGTAAGAAAATGTATCGATTCGTTTCTATTTCCTTTAAATGGTTCTGCTTCGAATTATTTTGCTAATGGTTCTGACTCCCCTGACAATAATATCATCATATCACACGGCCAGTTTCATATTTTACAACGAACGATTTGGAAACACATCCTCCAGCAAAATCAATTATCAGGTTCAGTTGGATTCCAGGATTTTGTGCCCCGCTAAATAATTGTGTTTGGTCTCAGGCTAGAAAGGCCGCAGTATTAGTTACGACAGTATTGCCAAGGTATAGTCATGATCTAGAATGTACGAATATATTGTTTATGATTACTCAAACGTTTAAAAGTTTTTTTGTTTGTGCAGAAAATCTATACAAAATAGCATCATCAGAACTGGCGCGATGCGGCGCTACCTTAAGCCGCTGCTACCTCCTCTATTGAATCCTTTGAGATTTGATTTCGTGACACAGATGATTAATCGCTCATGTTATGCTTTTTTGTTCGAGTCTTAGATAACTCCGAACGCTATGCCGATATGCTAAGGTACGTTGCCCCTTTAACAAAGCCGATGTGTGCCTCTACTTATGTTAGATCATTGATTTGTTGTTCAAATTTAATATTGATTATGTATTCATGTAAGAACGTGATTCTGATGTCATGTTTACGGTTAATGTCGGTCTAGGCCCATTGCGATGTGAAATTATGATGATAAACGAATCGCTAAGCGAAATTCAATTCAATACTTGCACATCTTACTGAGTCACTTCTTTTGTTTTTTTCTTCAGAGTTTTGCAACGAACGTCGGTAAGAGCTCGGAATTTTAGTTTTCATAGACAAATCTTGTATTGCTAGCTTTGGTCTTCATCTTCTCTATCTTCTCTGGTAAAAAAAAAGCAAATCTGATTCAACGGTTCTTCTGCGTGCTTTGTTCAGAAGATGTAGACGTCAACTTTAATTAACACCAGTCTGCACGTTCTTTCTACGTGATCTCATCTTCGAACTTATTCTAACTAAATTTGATTCAGTGTATGAGAACGTTGTCTGAATCATAACGTGCTTCAAGCAACGAATGATTGACCAACATTAGAATCAATTTGCCATTTACGAATAAGTAAGCTAAATCTTGGACCGAAACAAGCGTATAATTTAAATTCTCAAGCCGGAGTGTTTGTGGGCTACCAGTGGGATGGACGGTCGGGGCATAAAATAGCGCCAAATAACGGACACCGAGTCGTAAAGATATGAGCTAACCCATAAGTACCGGCAATTCCACGGCACTACTATTGTGCTAGATCGATCTGCTCCGGGAACCATTTTTCATGGTGTAAAAAGCTCTTGCACTTTATTATTTAAAAAGGATCAAATTGATTTATTTGATAGTACAACGTAACGGTCAAACAATAATAATACTAAAAGAAAAATGTATGTTCATCTAGTTGCTACATAAGAAAATTTCAATGTCAATCCACTAATAAATATAACTGAGGTCTTCCTTTTAAAGAATTTTTTATTTATTCATCTGTTAAAATGTACTAAACTAATAAAAATGGGCTGTCAGTAAATATTTTCGATGATGAAACACGGGCCATTAAATATTGCCTACCGAGGGGTCCAAATTAAACGTGTCAGCAAAATTATTCCCGCAAATAGTCTGATTTGTGACATACACATAGACAATATGTATTGGTACAATAAAGTTAAAAAAGTGACAGCAAAATACATCTGCAATTTTCTCCTATCAGGCTCGTCATCTTGTATATGGACTGAACGTTATGGGAGTCTTTTAATAAATTGAAGAAACTTCTGAAGTAACCTTTAAATTTAAACGATAAATCCAGTAACAAACGGGCATTTTGGACGCTCTTATGCCGCTCGAACGGCCTCAACAATATTTAATGATTGCTACATTACGATAACAACAATGACAGATTCTAACATGCGCATCCAAGCAGATAAACGCTTAGAAATTGATCGACTAACAATCACCTATTCATCGCTACTTGAACTTAGTCAATCACACTACTACTGTCACACATCAAATCAACCTTTACAAGTGTTCCAAAACGAACGCGGCGCACTCATCTTACATTTAAAGAACATCCTTCCGCCACAGAGGTGATGCGGCAGACCGACGCGGCACACATCGGCTATTCTCGTCCAGCTAAAAATACTGGCGTGCAACATGGCGACGCAGCCGATGCAGTTTTTATGCATCTCGCTAAATACTCCAGCATCGGACACACCTTTGTCAAATGTTCCTCTTTCAAATGTGCGGTAGGGCTGCCGACATTGTAAACGATTATAACATGATTTTTGGACACCTCGATGGGATTGAAAATGTTATGTAGAGGTTGAAACTTTCTGAGCGAAAATTCCGTATCGTAACCTTGACCGTATCATACCTACACATATATGATAAATATTAAAATCTGAAGATGAAGTCCTATTGTTATTTCTGGTGTTATATTAATGTATATTTATACTACCAGCGATATGCAGAATCATGGTATTTCTAAAACTAATGTATATTAATAATCTCCTTTGGATTGGGATCCATATTAAGAGTCAGTTTCGGGCGTGCTATTTTCATAGATTTTCTATGTTCTATTGACTGTTCGGGTAACTTCAAGTTTCGTTCGGTTTCGAGTAAGCAAATTTTCCACGTAGAAAATTGTATTTATTAAAAGTATTTAGTAAAAACTCCACGTTGTAAAGATACAAAATTTAACAAGTACGAATACCATTACATTGGTAAATTAATCATTCGGCTAATATTTTTAGTAAAGAAAATTAATATTTAATTTAATCGAAAAAACGACTTAACCTCGATCGTATGAATTACTTGAGCATTTGTCTTTTGTTTCGGATGCCGATATCCCAGTTGGTAACCGTGGGTGACGGGCGGCAGTCGCTTCGTACACACGAGCAACGACCTGCGCGAGCGCACGCTCCACGCGACGGCCGGCGCGGTCACCAGTGGTCAGAGAACGTGGCGGCGCGACGCAGACACAGACGAGTTGTGCTACATATACCTTGCGTGTTATTCATGTGAATCCCCGCTCGTATCACCGTTATCCTAATATGCAGTTCATCTTAATACTAACGTGACGAAAAATCTAATTCATTTGTACAGTTGGAGTGTCTTTCGAAAAACACCCTGGGTCAGGACCGTAGCTTAAGAGACCGCCGTCCGAATTTACAAAACCTCTTAACAGTGCACAACATCAGACAGCAAGGTTCAAGGGATGTTTTAAATTTGCTGTAAAAGTTTGGAACGATCTGCCTTCTTGGCTTAAAAATAAATGCAGTATTTTAAAGTTTTCAAAAAATTTGAAACATGCACACTGGAAATACCTAAACCTAAAGGATTACGATACGAACACACACGCGCACGCATTCACGAACGCACACAAACACAAGCGCATGTATTCAAGAGTTAAATTTATTTCGTTTAAGTTATATAAGTTGTTTTCTTTGTATAATTATTTTTAATTCCAGTGAACGACAATTTGGAAATATAAGCTATTAATGTCATTATCAGTTAGTTGGTGACCGGAGGATCAACTAATGCAACTGCCACATAACCGCTTAGGGAGAAGGGGGTAACTGAAAACCAGCGCTACACGGGGTCACAGCACCGCGTTAGCACAAGCCGAGTCACGCCCATCGGCATAGTGTCAGACATTACATGTTTGACATGTACAAAAACATGTATATGACTGAATGGCAATAAACTGCTTTTATTATTGTTATTACAGAAAAATTCAAAATTCGTCTTTAAAGTATACGACATCGACCCTGAGTGAGATATGGACGAAGTGAGACTTCAAGTATTGCAGAATAAGAGTCCCTATTTGAACACGCCCTCTGTACGGTTGCTTTGCTCACGTGTCGTTGTCAAGCGTGAGGTGCCGCATTCCGGCGCGTCCGGCGCAGGTTATCTCTGGCCCCGAGTAAGTCTCATTGCAAATTGATTAAGCGGAACCCTGATTCCATAGATGACTCTGTTCTTTATCGGTTCGACCACGCCAAATAGTTTTGTTTCGGTTATTTTCGGCCGCGAGTATTGTCGAATGTGATTTTTAACTTCTCATAACGTTACATTTGGTTCATGTGCCGATCGCTCATCTCCTCTTGTTCTGGCTTTGTTATGTTATGTTTTATAATATTACCAATTACAATATTAATTAAAATAACAATTTCAATTAACATTTTTTATTTTATTTTATGGACGGATTGCAATGAAACAAACTTCAAGTATGAAGTGATACTTTTTACATTACATTAGTGACAACCAGAACGAAATCGGTTAGGCCGTTCCTGAGATTAGCGGGAACAAACGCACAGACAAACAAATAATCATTCTAACAACTATGACTATATGTATAATAAAATTCTATCTAAATTAAGTAGATATAATCCACATTAATCTCGGAATAATATAAAACAACGCAAGTATTATCATCACTCTAGTTAATTTAATAGTAAAATAATTTTCCAAATAGGTGCCGTGGTGCCACAGATTATCATCCTTCGCATACACAGAAACGAACAAAATTCGCACTCTCCCTTTACAATATTAGTATAGATATATTTATTGCCCAGCGAGTCCTCTGTGACGCCAAAGGTATTACGGATGTGTGTGTGTGATGGTAATGACCGAGAGACTAGATTTGGAATCCGACGGCCACGTTAAATTTTTCAAATTATGTATGTATTAGAAACATATTATTACTTGCTCTGGTGAAGGAAATCATCGCGAGAAAACCTGTGCACCTGACAGTTCTCCGTAATGTTCTCAAAGGTGTGTGAAGTCTGGCAACCTGCACTTGGCCAGCGTGGCGGAATATGGCCTTAACACTTTTCACCGTGAGAGCAGACCCGAGCCCAGCGGTGGGACAATTGCGGGTTGTAATGGTGACGATGGGCGATGGTGACCACTTACCATCACGTGGCTTACCATCAGATGGCCCGTCTGCTCGTTTGCCGACTACAGACATGATAAATAAACACACTATTCTTGTGCAACATCGACTATTATTCTACTATTCTTATTACCATTGACCAGTTTCGATGGCAACAGTCCTCGACCGGTGGCTGTTGTGATTGTAGGAGGAATGTTTCACGTATTAGGATAAACTGTAACTGTTTAAATGTAAAATGTTTCTGGTAAAATTTGCAATGCCACGTGAGTGTGCCCTACATATCTGGTATTCCGTTCGGATTTATATTTGTTCGAACGCGCACGCAGCTCGAGATTTACAGGCGCATAGAATCGTGATTGGGTGTTAAATTAATTTGGTCATTGGAATTTCACGATGTTGAACGTTTAGTATAGACTATGGAATATATTCCGCGTTGGAAATTATCTACCGCTGGCACAGTTACTGAGTTAGTTGTGTTTATATTTGCGGCCACATCGGCGGGTCATTGTCGCATCGTAAAAGCAGTTATAGCAAAATACTCATTTATCATTCAATCTGCCACTTCGGTGGTCCAAATTCGAATCCTATACCCACGAAGTTTTCCAAATAGCCACTAAAAAGCCGATGCTCCTCGTTCGAAATGCCAAAATCATTGGTGGGTGAAGAGAGCAGTTTAAAAAGTATCTTCTGCTTGCTTTAATTTTATAACCAAAAACTTCTTAAGTGAATAACCACCGTCAAGAACCCTAACAAAATAATTCGTGAGTTACATAGGGAACAAATCAGCACGTACAATTAGCGGCGCTGTCGCCAACACGGGTACCTACAAAGTCACCGGACGGCCGGTGCGGCGGGGCGCAGCGTTAATACGGTATGGAACGTGTGAAATTCCTGTTGGAATTAGTCCGACACTGCATTCCTCGCTAACAGCTTTAACAATATTGACTCGGCTCGAGTTATCCTCGCGCAAGTAAACCAAACACTCGAGAGAGATCCCGTTGTCCATTTTCCGTTCCGTGGTCGCGTCTTCAACCGTCTCACCGTAACGTCGGTAATAGACACGCATTCCGCTTTAGCCGGGAATTCTGCGCGTACGCACGCCATTCGTCTTTCTGTTACCGACCGTGTATTGACGACCGAGTGTGAAGCGACTCCAAACACATCTCTATACAATTCATATTGGCGATTGCAGTAGGGTTGCAGTTGAGCGCGGCGCAAATGGTTCTAAACGATATTACATCGACTTGATTTCTGCTTATTATTGATATCACGAGCGTCGTTCGTATTGCTCTGTGATCGACATCGACAGAGCAAAGCCTGTGGATTCGATTGATTGTTGATTGTCGACCGTAAGTTTCAATATAGGAGTTACTTTATTTCAGTTCTCTATATTCCAAATATTTGGTACATTATAGTTAAACCTCAAATATATTGATCTGAAGAATAAACACTGGTAAAAATTTGATATCATCAGAGTAGCTGCATGAAGTTAAAATATTCTCTGAATCTTTTTTTTTTTAATTTAATTATCGATCGTATAAAATAAAAAAAAACCCTTTTCTAGCGCTCAGTCCACTTCTTACCTCAATGATAACAGACTCCTTATCGTATGAACATAAAAATGTAAATAAATATACAAACACTCGACTGACTTGTTAAAAGTAATTTCGTCGAATACCAGAAGTAATAAATAGAGTTAATCAATATTATAAGTATTAAGGTGTTTTATGTTAGATTGAACTATCATTTATGTAAACGTAGGATATGAATTTTATCCAGTTAAAAACCACGACGGCACAAGACATCGAAATCTTGCTTATTGCCTACTTTTTTTAATCAGCTTATTTAATTTACATCACGTTGCGATTGTTCCAAACAACCTGGCAATGTTAGTTTCGATGTGTCCAAGAGGTGACGTCTCCGTCGGAAGGGTACGGCCACTATGCAAACATAGCAACAAGCAAATCCAACTCTTTCCTACCAAGTATAACTTACGATTCGAAGCGGAATTTAGTCATAAATTCCCATCGACAAGAATAACCTCCATAAATATTTTCTTGTATTTATTTTGGATAAAATTGGATATTTTACAAAATCATTACTTAAGGAAAGAAAATGTAACAAAATATCGAGATTTCTCCCAAAGTCACAAACAGCCTTTAAATTACGAACGGGCTACAGGGGTGGATTATGTAAATCTAGAAGCTAACTGTTTCCAATCACCGGTGAACTTAAAACGACTGAATGGCACAATAGCCGTTGCCGCTGCGCCGGTTTCAACGATCGAGCCGACACTAAAAGTTTTTTATCGTTTCATATAACATTTCTCTGCTGATATTGGAGTGACTTTTGGCCGTGGAACCGCTATTACTGTGTCGGTCGGCAATACTCGCCGCAGTGCTGGCATGATCACCAATGCGGCTCGCACTTGTCGCGGTGGTGCCGACGATCCCACGATTTTCTGAATATTCAGTATATTTCCTGTGTAATGTATAATGTACATTCGGCGGCGACTTCGTTCAGAACGAACATACGTAACTGCATCGCTGTTTATTTGTACTCTATTCCGACGTTGGATAAGACCAGTTTTTAACATTATAGGGTTACTAGCTGGCTTGGCAGGCATAAACCTGTAATATAGTCGAACATAGAATTGTTTAGAAACCTACCTACAACGCCACCTATAGGATGGTATGTAAAATCGTCTCCATAAAATACAATATAGGATTTATAACCTCAAAGATCATACACTATCAGTAACCGATGATTGTATGTATGTATTGTAAAGATATACACTACAGAAAAGTGAAAACTGCGTTTGATTCTGTTCAGTCAAACGGAACAATTCACAAGTTACAAGCGCTAAAAACTTATTATTCATGATATAATTTTATTTCGAATTTATCTATCTATAGCTATCTTATTGATTTTTTCGATGTAATTTTTCTTTTCATGTTCCGGTTAGGGACTTGAGAGCCAGTACTTTCTTTTTTGCTTTCTTCTTATTTGTTGGCCGACAACGCATCAGTTACACCTTCAGTCTTCCTAATGTCCATGGGCGACGGTGAACCCTTACCATCAGGTGGCTCGTCGGCTCGTGTGTCAGCTATTTACGTAAAAAAAAGTATTTTTTGTTACAGAATTTTATTATACAGTAAATATGTACAAATTTAAATTACAGATTATTATTAAAATTTATTTAATTGTAATATTTGCCTTATCAACAACTTGCTGTCGAATAACTCATGTTAACTTAACTCATGTTAAGTTTATGCTTCGTCAATTTTTTACGGTCACTTCAATGGTTCACGTGAGCTTCGAACATTGATTTATACACGAATATAATTGTAAAAATGTATTGCTTTCTTTATATTTATCTCCCGCGGCTATCGGTAGAATAACATAGTCATAGCGTTTAATTAAGCCTTCCACTGTTCATCGAAATCAATCTTTTACGTCCACAACGGTTGCTAACAATGTAGCCATGTAAACATTACCGCAAGACGAATGTTGCGCAAACATTTTTTCCCAATGACATCGACAAGTTTTAATGCCTCACACATTAAATATTTCAATAAAAAAAATGTGGCAGCTCGTTTATGAATTAAAGAACGAAAACCGTCCATAAAAACTGAGCGTGTATGGAAAGATTGAAGTGTTTGATGTAGTTGTAAATTGATTAAATTTTTTTATATTCAAAATACATAAAAAATATTAAAATCGGCCTACATTGATTCGTTTGATTGTTTCAAGGCTACTATGAGTAGATCCGAAAGTAACGGCAACTAACTCTCAAGGGGAATACTTGTTTACAACACACTGAAGATTAAATATCGAACTTATGTTCAAACACTTTAGTCTGTGAAATTTTTTTTATGTTAATAACCCACAAACGAGCAGACGAGCCACCTGATGGTAAGTGATCACCGTCACCCATGGACATCAGCAAGACCAAAGGTATCACTGATGCATTGTCGGCTAGAAAATGAGAAGGTTAGAAAGCAATAGTAATAAGAAAATAGGCATCCAGTTTGAGTAATCTTTCGTGATAAATGTATGTAGCATTTAATTTTGTTACGGTAAATATAAAATTGCAATATCAAGGAAAAAAAATTTGAATTATCATGTATATATAATTAATTGTTCAGCTCGAAGGAAGTCGGCCGCTAGTGCAATACAAATATCCTATACATAGTAATAGCAATCCTTATGTTCAGATGTAGAAAAGTTTCATCGAAGGCAAAATTGGAGCTTCAGAGCTTCCGTAATGTAATGATCGACATCAATTTACACGCTAAAGTTTATAACAGCACCGCTGTAACGAACGCCATGTCTTCAGCTCCAATCCGATCAGCCGATGACCAGTCACAAGCTGGGAAGCCGCAGGGAAAACGGCACATTACCCGTTACTCGTGCAACAGCGGCGCATCTACGGAGTTCGGTCCTAGCGAACGGTAACACGATAAATACGACGGTTTAGTGCAGCCACGTTCGTTGACAATGTATTTGTCGTTGACTCTTTGAACGAGATCTTTTGCTTTAAATATATTATTTCGTTCTAATTATCGTGCGCTCCCATCACTTTCGTTAGAGTCTTTTTATGAGATCGCCGAAGGTTCTTTGCACTAATCAAGCGTGGGTTGGTAGACTGTGTGAACAGTATTGATATCATGTGAAGGGTTACGGTGTTGATAATTTAAAAATACGCACATAATTTCGACAAATTACACCCAGTACTCTCAACCTTAGATCTGATGAGCAAGCGACGAACCTTCAAACTGAGCTATCCATGAGCATGTAGACAGTATTCTTGTTATTATTAATGCCAGCCACGGCCAACTCAACTGTATGATTGCTGGCTACTTCTGTACAAACTTGTACTTATTTTCATAATTTGCTTTTACAAATATTTAAAAAACAAATTAAAGTTTAAGGCTTCTGCAGTTTTTCTATACGAACTATTAAATTATGATCAGATTCTCATACCCTTTCACTATGATTTCCTGTATTACAGGTAGCCTGTACATATTCGAATTGTACATCACAAACGTCCATGACCCGAGAAGAAAATTTGTCTGTTAGATGAATCTTTGCGCTGGTCGGGAATCGAACTATGGACCGCATACTCTGCAAGCAAGGTCAGCTGGGCTAAGCAGTCGTCGATTACAAAATCAAACCAAGTTACGGATATAACTCACTGATTTGTCATCGATTCGAATTCGATTTTAATATGTGGTCAAACATTAGATGAAAACGTACAAACATTCGTACATACCGACGGCCAAGCTCATGTTAATCGAGAGATACAGTTATTCATAGAATTGCTGATTATCATTAGATTTATTGAAAGATCCATGTCGGCTGCCGTGGGAGATGGTTCAGATTAGCAGAAAGTGTTCAGAATGATCCAAAACTGTTTGTACAAACAACATTAAATATACTAAAGATACTTGTGATCGGTTTTCAACAATAAAATAAAGGTTGTGTATACGCTAGCTTTACTATACCAGCTTGCTATACTACGATATACGCTACCGTTGTTAGTATGACCGCGTACAATGATGCCATGTAGTAGGTATCTACGAAGAATGACAGTCCCATAGCGCAGTCGGTAGCCACTGTCGCTGCCTGCCCACCGAAGGTATATCGTTTCAACATTTAATCGATGAAACATTTAAGTGTATAATATAAAAAAATATTTAGTTTTAATTCTTTGTGATTACCCTAATTATTTATGTATGCCACACGCGACGTATTGAAGTACACGAAGGGTGTAAAGTTGTGTGTTTGTTTTATTAACATACGAGTTTTTGACAGGTCAAATGCTACAGAACGGCAGATTTTAAGTGAACATCAAGATGTCCATGATAAAGATTCTGATGTGATTGGTTCACCGAGATTAACGTATGCGGACGAAATATTTTCCTTTTAAGTACCTACTAGGGAACTTTAGTTTGACAAGTAATATCACTAGCATTTGAGCCACGAGAATGATGAGCACTTTACGTACCGAAACGTAAAACTGCTTGTGGTTTGTGAGAGATTCAGACACTGTATTAAGGGATATCTCCCCAAACCAATCACCTTACCACTTTTCTATTCAAATTATCCTTGCCACACACTATATTGATTTTATGAATTGCATAAGTTGTTTTTATTGCTAATTGAACTATGTCTTCGGACTGCTTCCCACGAGGGCGTGGTCGTAGAGATGGAAACTTATGTCCATGTTGTAACATGTTGTCACATCGGTATTGGGTTCGTGATCAACAGATAAGCTCAGGGAGGCTATTGTGACACTAAAGAGAACGAACACGATGACAATAAAAATATGGTAGGTATTCATTCATGTTATGAAATTATATCTATACATAATAATTAAACTCTAGTCGATAGCTTTCTATACATTAAAGATATATGAGAAAAACTATTATTAGAGGCCTTTATTAACGCAATAGAAGCCGAAACAATAGTTTTTAGAATTCTTGCCTGTTTGTCTGTGCGTTTGTTCGCGCTAATTTCATAAACGGTTTAACCGATTTCTTTTCGGTTTTCACTAATGTATTGCAATAAGCGTCACTTAATATTTTAATAATTCGTCCATAAATAAAAGAGTCATAAAGAGAAAATTCCAGTCCTAAAACGATGCAGGAGGCATTTGTAAGCGTGAAGCGCAGTTTTTCTGAAGAATTAAGTGGTACACCAGTAAGTGTTGGAATTAGCACGCATTATTAGCAAACTAGCGAGACAACTTAATCATGGTATCTTATTTGACAAATAAATGTTATGACTTTAATAGAAACGTAAGCTTAATATTCCTTGGTTGACAGTTTTATTTTTATTTTATAATAACAGTCAAAATAAATCGAGATATCGATGTAGCTACAGCACCGAAATGTAGCCGTTAGTCGCTGAGAGAGTGATGCAAGTATCGATGAATGTTCGAGCGGACCGAGCAGAGTAATCGATAAGACTAATCTTGACGACGTTTTGACAAGTTTATATATATATAGCACGACGTCGTGTGTAAGATATCCGCAATGCAGCGGAATGATACTCAGTAGGTATGAGTCACGCAACAAATTTTAAATTGATAACTAGTGATACGATATTGGCGGCCAAACTGTGTAGGGAAGAGAGCACCACGTCGATGTAAAGTATCACCTGTTATGCAGTTGTTGTTGACATCAATGTATCATGTCTGTCATCAGTGAAGTGTTTTAAATACATGGCTTACATTTTTTTTTATATAACTAGTCGACAAACCAGCGCTTCAGCCGCCCGGTACGCGGCCACCGTCGCCCATGGACATCGGAAACACCGAAGGCGTCACTGACGCGTTGCCGACCGAAAACGACGCGGGGGATCCGATGCGTTATTCATGGCTCTCCGACACTGCGATCGATGTATATAGATATCTACTTTTTCTTGAATAACCAAATTAATTCAATTATTACCTTAAAAAATAATTTCTAAAAACAAATAATTGTTTAATGTAAAATAAATATATGGGCCGATACAACTGCATTATCAGTCGATGTCAATGAAAACGCGTTTGTAACGTAAGAGGGCTCCAATTGCATTGAAAAGACAGTGTATTATATAATAAATTGCTGATGAAACACTGCAATGTAAATGGTGGGCTCGTACACCACTGTATTTTTAGGTTTGTGATTCCCATACTATAACCGAGAAGATCTGAAGCGTATTCCAGCTCCAGTGCAGTTGGTTTAGACGGCAAATCAACTTCCGAAATTCTTAAGTAGCCAAAAGAATTCCAAGAAGACTAGTAATTAACAATCCGAGAGTTTAATGTGCTAGTAAAATTTTGCCACTGGCAGTCGCCCATCCAACCCCTGACTGCATCGAACGTTGCCTGCACGGGATCGTTTACAGTTGTCTACGAGACGCTTTAACTCACGAATCATTACATTAACTCGACGCGTTTCTCGCTGTTCACATCAAAAACAGTTCAATTAAGACGCGTTCGGAACGCCCCGCGAACGTCTGCACCGTCTCGTGTGACACGATTGAAGACACGCGGTCGGTTTCTCGTATTAAACATATTTTCTCCCACATTAGCTAAGTGAAACGTGAGTGCGTTTGTTGTGAACGCCGTTTTATCATATTTCCACTGCGCATGTATATTTTACGGCGCTGCCGGCTTTCGTTGGTGAGGAACGGCTAAGTTATTACGTCATTTCTTTACGAGCTTCAAAAGGCGTCTAATTCTTTATGAATAAAAAAATATATATATCCTTATGACGGCAATAACTGAGATGATTACAAACTTTTGACATCATCACCACGATTGTGACATTGTTGGTCTCCAGTCACCTTTGTGGGTGTTATCTGTTACGTAATAACATAAGTTATTTTTAAATAAAAAATTAAAATTGCTTCGTAGAGGATTAGAAAAAACAAATATTCTGTTTGTTACTAAACTGATCTCGTTTACCGACTTATGATCATTGAGTTGTTACTCTGTAGTTGGTGCCAAAAGTTCCGTTAGGAGTTGTTTGGAAACAAACGATGTTCCCTAAAAGTCATTCTTCTATTTTATGGATTTTATATTATAAAGAACTAACCTTGAGATATACCACAAGTTAATAAAAAGGAAATACTTCCGTTATACAGCACAATATATCGCATAACACGTTGCGTAAAAATATACTCCGGCGAAATTAGAACCCTTTTCTTGAAGTCAAAAAATCAAATAGAAAACACTGTCAAATCGGTACCGCCCATAACATTACCTGTTGAACGTGATATGAAATAACACATTAAGGAATAACACTGTTGATCATGTGCGTAGAAACCCGACATACCAAGGGAACGGCTCTAGGTTTGATTCCCGGCCGAGATAGACATGTGACAAGTAATTGCTTGTGATGTCTTCATCGTGTTATATAACCTGTATGCGCATGATACATGAAGAGTACTAAATTAGACTATTAGTGTGATAACTTTTCTATTTAAAAATTTCACTGCTAACCACGAAAATTTGTAAAAACATTCCAGTGACATCATGACCAACAACGTTCTAATATTGTGTTCGGTCCAGCACAAGAACGTCATTCAATACTGATCGTTGTAAATAAACCTTGTTTATTTGGAGATGACGGCAATTGTGATCGGTGGTTGGATGGTGAACAATGGCGAGCGGCGGCGGAGGTGGTGGGGATCTCGCGATGGATTAGATTGATTGAGTTTAACATGTTATGGGTGAGACTGCGATGTACAGGTTGCTACGGGTGACGGCCAGGTATGGATGAATAATGCTCTCAAGTGGTAGGAAGGACCATCTGTGATCAGTTTGTGATATCGTGCTAATTACTGGAATTCGACACCTTACGACACCTTCCGTTTGTGAAACTGGTGATTCAACAAAAAAAATAATTCTTCATTAATCACTTAGCTTATAAAAATTAAAAAGTCATGTCAAGTGAGTCAATTGACCCATGTATAAGTATGGAAATGCTAGTCGTATTTTCATAGAATGCACTTACGCTCCAAATTTCATCCAAGATGGACCGATATAGTCAAGTAAAATGAATGTAACACACAGACACACCGAATGAATTTCATTTTAATTTATAAAGTTCATTCATAAGAGGTAACGTGTCCGGCATTGCCATTACTATTATTCGAAGAGACATTAATAGCTAACGGCGTATGTGAAAATTACTACATGCACCCACACTAATATACTGTAGCATGCACCCATACACACCATTTTAGTTTCTCTGTGAGCCTGCCTGTACCTGGAAAGCAAACAATTTAGGTCCCGTTTTCATAGCTACATAGAATGTAGAGCTTGTTTTGTAGAAAAATGCGTTGCAATAAGGGCCCGCCATAAATTATTATCAAAGAGAATATATCAGACGCGCGTGTGGTCGTCTGTCGCGTGAAGCCGCCGGCCGCCAGTCGCCGGGAAACAACTTGGTTTACTCTATTGGCTCATCACACTGACACTCAACATTTTTAATAGATCAATCTTAACTGACGACGAATATATCTAGATACTTATGCTTCTGTTATGTATTGAAAACCAATTCGGACACGGTAAAGGAATTAAACTTTGTCAATTGACGTTGAAATTTTTAAACTGTATATTGCAAATAACCTTGAATTCTAACAAAAGTTAATTTTTAAACCGATTCAATCTCACTTAAATTAACGAAGTCACGCTCAGCGGCCGCGGCCTCGTGACGTCACAAACAACTCGAGTTCTAAATTTATCATTTACCAGTGCAAAGGTTGAGATCCTCTGGCTTATCTCATACCGTGGGAGCTGCTCACATATTTTATTCGTCGAGATCGTATTTGAAACGGATAATGGGACGAAAATTTATAACTGTTATTATACACCAGCGACGTCTAATAACTTATCTTACTTAATATTAGATAAGGGATGAAATATGACAACGATGACATCCCAGCGGTTGATATTCAGCCATCCACTCGGGTGGTCTGGTTTCGAGGTTATATACATAACAGAAATAAATTATCACTCGCGTATGGAAAGCTAGCCGGGCGGCTGATGCACCTTATCCACCTATCAGCAAAATTATTTATTTATTTATACAATAAAGTTACAATCTCTTATACTAACACATAAAACTAACTATTATAACAAGCAGAACTTAAAACATATTTACTGTCTTTATTGCGTGTGCAACTTCTGCGAGATTGTGACCGCGATAAAATCAAGTAGCACCTACCCTCCGTACTAGTTGTAAACTGTATGACGGTCGAATAGTATTCAATACAAATAAATATGTATAAAATACATTTTAATGTCAAAAAAATATATATGAGCATCGAGACGTGCTCTCGTCGCGACGCTGCCCACTGTGAACGGAAAGTAATTGCTTCATATCTGTCAACATTTACATCGAATCGGTCATATTTATTTAAAAAGTCGTTAATATTATTAGTACCTACTGAGTAAAATGTAACGGGTACTCAAGATTTTTGTGTTTTATAACGATAGGTATTTCGACCCAGTCACATGGATCACGGCCACGGCGGACCGCGGTGGCGGGGAGAAACTCTTGACAGTTGACACTTGACGGATATCAACGACAGATGAGCCTGTCAACTTTACGTCTAGTTCGTTTTGCGTTGTTATGTACCATATGACGATACACGACACCAATGACATCTTCACGCAATCAACTTGAGACTGTTCTATATGTCCTGTGTCTTAATATAATATTGTGAGTTAACATATGATGTGGGACTTTCACACATATTGTATCCGCTGTTGATATAGAACATGTATATTTGATGTCTGTCGCAAAAGTTACAACTATAGCAAGACTGCGAAGACTACGCCCTACGCTAAGAAATACGTAGCACCTGGATTATTTTAAATTAATTATAACATTCTTTTTATGGACGGATTGCAATGAAACAAACTTTAAATATTAAGTGATGCTCACTGCAATATATTAGTGAAAACCAGAACGAAATCGGTTAAGCCGTCTTCGAGATTAGCGCGAACAATCGCACAGACAAACAGACAAAAATTCTAATAACTATTGTTTTGCGTTCTATTGCGTTAACAAAGGTCCCTAATTATATTTTTTCTCATATATCGTTCATGTACAGAAAGCGATGAATTAGAATTTTATTATATGTATACATAGGATCGGGAACATACCGTGCTTCAGTGTCCAACTTCCGAGAGCGGAGCGAGTAGCACTCGGCGGGAGCCGCTGTCTATATTCCCTACTACCAAATATACAAGCTACCCATTGAACTCGGTTAATTTGACGCACTCACAACGCGCGTACGCAAATATGACTCCTGCCACGGCACATCTGTTCAATCATGCCGTGCCGCGGTGCTTGTTAACGCGGCATCGCGCGACACCGACAAAATCGTGCGTGCGACCTGTTTCACGTGCGAGAGCATTGAGAACGTGGAGCTTGCGTCCTGTGTTCCCAGTGAGTAGTAATTGATACTCGGGTTCGCCTGGTGGTCTAAAGGCCACAATGTTTTTTGCTTTACATATAGGTGTATATATATATATATATATATATATAGAGGCGCCTCTCTTTGCGAATTCTTTCAAGCTAGGTTCATTAGGTTGGAGATGTTTATTCAGTTCGCTCAGATGATTTAGAGCGGTGAAAAGTCCCCGTTCAGACAGCTCGCCCTGTAGTTCATACCGTTGAATAACTTTTGTTTATTTAGCACGACTCGATTGTTATTTTCTATTTATTAATTCCAGCTGAAATGCTGCACGCTCATGAAATACATAGAAACGATATTTCAAAATAATTGGGCCTTCTTTCTATTAAGCAAACTATCGTCCCAGACAAATGTAATCTTTATAGGAACTGGTTGTAGCTATAGTGCTTGTGAGTGAAATGTACTTGAAATAAAAGTTTACTTCATTTCACTCACTTAGCAACCTCTAAATTGTTAAAAGTTTCTGGAAACTTTCCTGTAAAAGAAAAATATAAGTTAATGCACTTTGTAGGGTGAAAAACTATTTTTACTTAACATTTGCATAAACAATTTCAGTACTTTATACAACTCTTTCGATTTGGTATACATATTTGATATTGATGATTGTTCGAGAATTACATTTTATCACATCAATGAGAATTCTAAGTTAAAATGATACAACATAATTTTAAAAAACTACCCCTCGGCGGTTACCGTAGCGGAACCGAAAAAGGATAATCATCTGGATATAACGTTAGGGGGGCGCGCGATAAGCGAAATCTTCAATCAACCGAAAAGACCTCCGCAATATGTCTCGAATTACGGAATGAAATAAACATTCCGAGGCTCAGCGATTGAGGTGGCGTGTTGACTTACCAATAATATTCATTGGTTGCGATCATTTAACGTATGACAATAACGATGAGTCGTAGTAAGAACAGACTACGAGTAAGCAATGATAGCCTAATGATTTCAACACAGGTCTCACGTGTGGGAGACTTGCTTCGGTGAAGGAAAACACCGTGAAGGAAACTCTGAATACCTAAGAGTTCTTCATAATGTTCTTAAGCGTAGCAGACTATTTTCTTAACACCTCTCGTTGTGAGAGGATGAAGAGACCAGAGCCCAGCAGTAGGGACAGTATGATGTTGTAATGACGATGATGAATGATAATGACTGATGACATTTCATACTTTTAGATGCAGTGTATAAAAGATAATGATAATTAGACGATCAATTAGCTCACTTGTTACACAAGCTATTTGCTGTCCGAAGCGTCATAGAGCCGATTCTGCTGAGAAAGTCATGGGATGTGGCAGAAAAATGTTTTTTTGGGTCTTGGTTGATTGTGATGTCTCATTTGTTTTTTTTTAATTAAAATAGAAGGAATTCTAGAGTATGAGCGTGAATTATTAAAAAAAATACTAAACGAATTTTACGATTCCGCTAAATAAATTTGTAAGAGATCTTTTCGTGTCCCAGAAAACGGCGTTCTTCTTTCTAGCGCAAGTGCGTGGCACGTACCCGCAGGCAGGTATACTACCACACTCATTGGCGAACCAAATTAAGCTCCGTCGCTGAGCGCTCGCGTCGATAACTAGAAGTAACTAATCTATAATTTCATCTTAAGTTCGTACTATTAGAAAGTAGAATACGTCACAAAAGACGCGACGGTCGACCGACCGGCCCGTGGCGTGGCTCGGTCGTAACTAATACGACGTTCATAACTTGCGTATGACAATGAAGGATGCAAACGAGATACAATCAAAGTCGATTCAAATATACAGTAAATGTTTACGATTAAATCATATGGCCAAATCAGTCCATTTCGTTAAATGTTCGATAAGAGCACAACACGTTCAACTATGATGATCGCTCAAATAACAACAACAGATATACTTAATAGTATTTAGGATAGTTAATCCAACAGTATCGCGATTATTAAATAATTATCTATTCTAATAATAGAACGGTCTATTACAGTTAAATCTGTGCCTTCGTAGGAAACATTTATTATATACCTACAAACAAGCAAACTGCCCTCGCTTCGCTTCAGCAAAACTACGTCTGAAGCTAAGAAAGCACCTGCGTTGTTTAGTTCTTTTAGGACTACATTTTGTTCGTTCTATCAATTAGACATTATATTTATTTATAACTTTTTTATTTATGGACGGATTGAAATGAAAACCAACTTTAAATATTAAGTGATGCTTACTGCAATACATTAGTGACAACCGTAACAAAAATTTAGTATGAATGTACTGTTAAGAGAAAAGTAAACAAAGTTTAGAATACTGAGCTCTTATATCTATTACAACAAATAGATTACGCTTAAGCGATAAAATGTGATAAAGATGAAACTTATTAAAAGCATCATAAAAAATTAGTAACAATTGTTTTAGATGCGGGCGCCACTTGCAAACGATAAGGATAGGGATTTTATTTCTCGTGAGGCGAGGCGGGTTACCAGGGTTACAGAGAACGTTTAGATTTTAATAGGGACCGAAACTTTATATCTGCGTCGTATTTATCGTAATATAATTGGGTAGGGAGTGGCTTAATTGTTCACGACTTGGAAAAAAAAAATTGACAATCTAGTTGGTATTTTAAAAAGAACACGGGGTCATTAAACAAAGAAAAGACTGTGGTATAATATTATACAAATATCTTTTACTATACACCAATAGATTACATATAATTATGGAAATATAAAACTTATAGGACAAAAGTAGAATAAGACAAAACTATATTAGCAGTACGACTTATAACTAGCAGAATGAATGTCTTAACCTCCAAATCATAATCTTTTCTGTCCTTCGATCGGTACTACTGTCAATGTCATTTGATGGAAATAAGATTAATTGACACTTCGTATCTGGAACAGCATTTAGCGATGGAAGTTATTTTATTAATCTAACAATACAAATGTATCTAACAGTTTGCAAGTGCGTCAACTAATTCGCAAGATATTATCTGTATTGGTAGCATCCGACTTTCAGTGATACGTAACCGTCGTTTTGTGCCTTCTGATTGGCTACTGGCTTTCATTTAACTGATTGAATGTGAGCAAACATCACAGTCCAATTTCAGTATTCGTTTTGCCTTCGTTTAGGCACAACACCGGTGGAATTTTAAACTGGCAATACTCTACTAATCCGCACTGACGCAGCTTTGATCTGTGAGTTCAGCTCTAGGTAAAGAAATGTTACATATGTTACAAGGTAGTACGCGGGCAGTACGCCGATAATTCAAGTTCAAATATCCGGTGTTCCTCATAATATCAACGTTAAGGGACACTGGGGACTATCAGCTCATGCATTAACTGCTACACACAACTAAGGGCACAGGTAGACGTCCGGCCCGTACCACGGCCGTCACAAGACTGACTCTGTTGGTCGTAAGACTCCCAAATTGACGACTACCTCCTTCACCGATATACACGAAAAATGTATTATCTTTTTGGAATAGACGCAAACACTGGAGTGGACAAGGCCGATACCTGGATTAAATAATTAATAAACGAAATAACCAATAAACGAATAAAGTGTGCGAACCACTTACACCCTTGCACTAGGCTTCAAACATAAATATGACATCACAAACACCCATGACCCGAGTACAAACATTTATCGTTCACACAAATATCTGCGCCAGTCGGGAATCGAACCAGGGACTCCTCGCTCGGGAGGCAGGGTCACTATCGACGGAGATACGGGGTCGGCAGATTAAATGGAATAAGAGTGTATTAAATGGAAGGTTGATCGTGGGACTAATATATGTCTGTAATCTTCATCTACTTTTTCAGCTTAAACATTGATTAGATATTTATTTTGTTATTCAGCGTCTTAAAGATCAAACTATATGAAACAGCTATACATATAGACACGCAAGTGATCTATAAGCGTTTCGTTTCATTTCATGGCCCTGTCTGTCAAAGAAAGTGGTCTTCGGTTCGATTCTCGGCTCATCGGTGTGTGTGTGTGATGTGTTCCATCTTATATGTGTATGTTTATATAGCCCCACGTAACACAGGGATTCCAGTACTGGGGTGTGAGCATGTGAACTCTAATTAAGATCTCTAATGATCACCATATGATAAGTCTGTTAGCATATTTTTATTATCCCCAGATGACACGTCGACTTCATACAGTACTGCACGGTACAGTAGCGCACTGGAATCACTGGTGATACAAATGTGACTTCACTTACGATCACTTGCCCAGTGGGGCCTGACATCTAGTGCACTGACCGGCTGACCGGCGAGCTCTCTGACGTGAAACAAGAGACACGGCACACGTTGAGCGATGTCGGTCGATGTAACGTCACCCGCGGCGCGTCGTCAGGTGACGCAATTCACACTTACATGTATAACACACACATGGTTATCAATACAAAACAAATATCCTATGAATGACAGCTCCAATAGATTCATCATAGCTGGTCTACATTGTTTTTGCGTATATCAAAGGTGTTTGCGTTGCATACGACGTTATCACAGACCGATCCCGTGAACGTATTTATCTCAATGATATAGAGCCTCGATCCTATTTGGAAGCCGGTGTAAGATGTATCCTTTTTCTGAAAGTAATTACGACACTTCGCTTGACTGAAATATTTCACTCTTTCACTGTGTAGGGTTGGTACCTGCCCAGTCAAACTATAAAAGAACTTTTTAAACTTACCAGCTACTCTCGATAGTTGTATGCTGATTCGACTCACTTTACTAGTCAGTGTCCCGGGTAGATATTGACGACTGATCCAATTAACGGTCTGTAGACAGGCAGCTATCAGAAGTTGTGTCAGGAGTGTCTTTGAATAATAATATCAGTATACAGTCGGTCAGATCCTACGACCCACTCGCGTGGACGGAACCAACGAAACGATTTCGATTCACCGGGAGTGACATTTAACATTTACGCAACTTAACGTTTACGAAACACACTCGCACAACTTTGATATAATTGTTATGAACAACATCAAGGTGCTCACGAAAGACTAGATCGAGTTGTGAATCGAATTGAATTTGATTTGATCGAATTTGAACTCATTTCAATTGACTTTTAAATTGACATAAAATCGAAACAAGCGCACGACCGACCGGTGTCTCCAATGGGTATAAATTTCGATCGAGCGTGTTTGGTATATTATAAATATTTAAAAACAAAAACCTGTTTAAATATTATACAATCAATTATTGCGTATAAATGAAGAAGGTTTTGATAATTTAAAATAATTAAAATACGAGTGAAATACGCAACAAATGTGTTTTCGATTTGAATCGATTCGGGAGTATGGTGTTCGAAAGATGATCTAAAAAGCAAGACCTATAGAGGTTCAATTCGTTTCGGAAATTGTTTCTTACCGCAAAACATGATTTAATAAATCGTTTGTTCCGATGAAAAAAAACATTATGGGGTAGTGTAGCCTGCGTACCTGAGAGTTCTCCGTATCTCTGAAGACTGACAATGCGCACGTGCCCAGTGTCAGTTTCGTGGTAAAAACCAATAGAGCGTTGTGAGTAACGATGATTGTGATAAGTGGCTATTCAGTTGATTATGTATAGAGACAATTCAAGTTAATACGTATCTTTTAGTAGCCATATCGATGCCTGTCTCCGGCATTTAAATGTGGTCAGTAGTTTGTAAGTAGTAACGGCAGACTGAAGACAGACAGAGTTTCAAAAATTCTAAAATATATGTTGTGGCCTAAATTCGTTACACAGCAGGTTAATTTAAACTTTAAAAAAGTATTTAATATACAGCTCCGAGCACTTTACAGTATTATTTTGTTTACATGTTAGGGCTATGTATGGGAGACGTTGGGGGTTCAACAAGTGTTTCGCTCTTAAACGGAGCGATCTCCTGTAGTCTATGTACCCGCAACTTTTATGAACTGAACTAAAGGACCTTTTCATACGCACCACAATATAACAAACCGTGCAATTTACACGCAATATGGAACTATCAAACTCTCCCCCATTCAACGTTCCGACAATGCTTTTGAAGGGATACGAGGTGAAGTGGCGCTATACAAATATTTGAACCGGAGATAGAATACGGAACCCTTCGGTGACGCGCAATAAAAATACTACGAAACCGTTACAACTGTATACGGGCGCTCACAGTGCAGACTGTCATTTTCTAAAGAATAAACATCTCATTTGATTGTACCGTGCACACAGAGAACTGAAACTTTATTTATATTTATTTATTTAAGGATTACCAACATAAGACAACAACATATTCTTACAGTTATAGGCTACCACAGCGCGGTATGTGTTACAAAAATTAAATTAGAGAGAAATATAGTTTTAATAAATAATATTCTAAGATTAAATAATCATACTAGGAGATCAGTAATATACTTCTCATTTGTAGGCACGTCACACTTCATAAGCTTCGACTTGAAATTGGCGATCCTATCGAAGTGGATATCAAGGTCTCAAACTATATTTGCACAAGTCATACATGGTATACAGGCGAGTTACGCGAACCGCGGGTGAGTGGTCTTAAGTTAGTTTTAAATAAATTGCATGGATGTCGGTGTATTAGAGCAGGAACTTTATAGCTGATTTTTTTTCACGAGAGATGGACAGTCAATAGATTCATTCAACAGCCTATAGAGGAAAAGTAAGTCCAGGTGAGATCGGCGTGAGGATAGTCGTTGAAGTTGGAAACGTTCTACCCTATCACTGTATAGTACGACCCTTTATGAAATCTTAAAACTATATGTTAAATTGCGAATTAATTTCCTTTGTATCCTTTGCAATCTGTCTATGTGCACCTTATAATTCGTATTCCAAAGCAGGGACCAAGACCTTTACATCTGAAACAGATTGGATTATACTTTGTCAGGATTATTCATTGTAAATGAGTGGGTTAATCTTAGTGTCGGTAGTTCTTACGCCATCCGAAAAGGATCTGACAACGATCAGAATAACACAGTTATAAAAGACCGACGAGACCGACTATTCAGCACTGTGTGATATCCTCCAGGCGTGGCCATTTGTGAAGAGAACCACGCCTCGCCAATTGTAGCCAAAACGACACTACACAAAGCGAGTTCGGCCTAACGTTTAGTTGGACGAGAATATAAAAATTCTTCAAAATTAGAATATAGAATTTTCCGGCATCTTCGTTTCAACAAATCTATTGAATTTTATTTAACGACGCCATCTTCGTATGGGTGCGTAATTAAGAAAACTGAAAACGCTTTAATATTATTTGCTTTGCTATTATTGTGCTTTGCTACTATTATATGTTCCAAGTTTCGAGATATACCATAAGCCCAGGAATCACGATTTATATATAAAAATCTAACAACGGATTCATGTAAGTATCTTTTACAGATTGAAAAATATCAATTGCATGGGTATTCCTCAATTTTTTTCCAAAGTATTAGCAAAGAAGTTTAAATATAATTGACATTTAGTATAATTATTTTTATAAATATGTATATGTAATGTGTATTCTTCTTCAAAAACACCAAAAATTTCCCAGTTTTATCGGTTCGGTTAACAAATTGGTCTCACAGAATTGGTAAATTCCTTTATGTATTAAAAGTTTATAAATGATTCGACCCAAAAGTTTCTTTGTTAAGGAAACTGTAAAGTATAAAATTACGTTGTCAAGAAACCTAAAAAGTAAAATGTGTCAACTCGGAGTAAAACACGCCGACATGACCTCCTCAGTGAACAGTATTCCGCGGAAGAGGTCTTTGTGCCGCGCCATCAAACAAACGAATTGCTTGCTATATGTCATTTTATTCCGACATTAAGTAGCATTTTGGTGGTATCATAAATCTTGACTTTGAGAGTAACCCAAAAAATTTCGCTAAGGGCACTTGTAAGCTGGAATACATTTCTTTTCGACAGTAAACTCACGTTAGTCAGATTAGATTTTGCAATGTTTACAAAACATCCATCTAGTATAACTAACCGACTCTTGTATAATTATATCCTAAACGCTAAAAGAATAATTGAATTTATTGAAAGTTTTCTCATGTACTATATGCCGCAAATTATTGTTTAGTGAGAAATTTAAACTTATTTTAATCAAAGCTCTTACTGCAGTTCTTCTTGTTAGCGCACAGACTTTTTTCGAAATGAACAATTATGCTAATTTATATGCTATATTGTATATATAACCTAAGTACATTCTGAAAAATGTACCTTTCAAATAAGTGCCGTGGTTCGAGAGGTTACACACATCTCCACATCCGGAAAACCCCTTAAAATGGGCACTCTCTCTTTAAAATATCAGTATAGGTTAGAAATAACGACATGGCGTATTAATTAATATAAATCAGTGCTATACTTTTCACTGTCATGAACTCTTGATATCCACATGTATATCTAAGTTATCTAATCATGGTCTTCGACGGCCCGCTTCACAATAGGTATACGGATCTTTCGGATGGCCGGTAATGTAAGGACTATCAGTTGATTATTGACGATGTAGAGCGGGGGACCGATAACGAATTGGATCATATCCTGTACGGAACGTTGTTATCAGGATTCCTATTACAACACAGTCCAGTCTCACTATGATCAGTTCACATACAATTACGTATACTATTTATGAGATGAATGAGTAATTAACAAAGATTCATTACACGAGTGGTATCTTTTATTCAATTTATTTGTACGTCAAAAATATCCGACAAAACTGACTAAAGAAATACCAGTTAGATTATGGTCATATCAATAAATCATACATTGCCGTGTGAAGGATATATCGATGTATTCACTTCAACCTTTCCCATGTCGTTGGATGCCGTTAGATTTTTCTTAGTGTAGCTTAAATGAAGCCTAGCTTAAAACAACACGCTATCCATATTCTAATAATAAAGTCACAACATCCGTTCCAGATGCTTACAATTCGTGAGGCAAGTTAAACGAACTGCCTGACGCATCTGATATATTTTGCGAGGGCGTGGATGGCGCCCAGACTCCTACGCACCTTCGAAACGCAGGTAATCTGTTATGACGTTGCCGGCTTAGGCTCGACCGAGTCCCCACTCGAAAGTAATCACCAAGACACGTTTTCCGAAGCTATTATAATCATTACCAGCCAGCTGCTTTAGTCACGTCTAGTGCAAGACACGCTCTGTCCTTTTAGGCTTCGTCCGTTAGTGACCTAATTCGGTGCGCGCTCTGCTGCAGTGCCGATTGCTGGAAAGCTCATACCCTTGTCGAAATTACGATCGTCGCAAGCCTTTGCGCTATTAATCCATTCTTTGGCACACGCCAAAATCACTATACAAGTTGCAGGGGTATTTATTTGAATTGAAGCCAGTTTTAAATATTCGCTAGTTAACTAGAATTTCAATGTGACTGACCTCTTGGACTTTCAAAAAATTAGGTTACTTCAGACTCAACTTTAGTTATTGAATTGGCACCAAGGAGTCAGTCAAGCGATTGCCTTAGTTTTCCAGTTTTTACCGTTGGGAAGTCTTCGAGGCGTTGAGTTTTTCTGACACCGTAATTTGATGTCGAGTTTTTATTTCCAAACGTTATGGCGTACAGTAGTTTAAATATATAAAACTAAACGTGGCTCCGTTCATTGATTTACAGCTGTCGTCGATAATATTATGCTTACAGGCGCACCAGTCACCGAAGGCTACAATATTGAGCACGCTCATCTGCCTTCTACGTATTCACATGATCTAAATCTTGTGCTGGGATTGCTTCGTGGGAACACTTACAGACGATAACAACGAGGTTGGAGGTGAAACTACAATTACGAAACATCAAGAACTCATACGCTATTAACGTTAACTTATTCACGTGACTGTTGTAACGTCACGTAAAATACTATAACGTATGAAATTATTAGGAAACTCTAGATATTTATGGAATCTATTATGAGTTACTGTCGCGTGAGTAAATAAAAGATTAGTAGATAAAGATGAAGTCAAAATAAAACTAGATATTCTTTTGGAAGAAATGTAAATCTCGATACGTAATAATGCTATACCTATACGCTTCTAGTATACCTCTTAATTAACAAAAAATAGTCATGTCTCGTACTTGACTGAAATATTTTAAAAACCTTATAAAAGGAGTGCTGTTGACATTGAAACGAGACATGTGCATCAAAAACAGGACAGATGAAAGGAAAAAACTTATAATCCCGACGCGAGAGTAACACACTATAGAGCCATAGAGAAACAAATCCGACATATTTACTGAAGATGAACAAACCTTAACTATATAGAAGGCTTACGTAGAGGTAAGAGGTGCATGAGGGCGAGGAATTACAGAACACCCGGTTAAGAAACTGGACATACATGTCTATTCTTGGACGTAACATTACATTACTAAATCATGGTAAAACACGCATCTAGTACAAGACGAATTTAAATTTAAAACTATAGAACGGTGGTTTTAAAGACCAAATCGCAGAAATAAACAGTAATATAGCAAGTTTGTTATAGACACATCTTATAATACTGAACAGAGAATAACTAAAATGATCTTCATATACAAATAGATCAAAGGCAATTTATTAAGGACAGTGGCTAAAAACCGATAAAAAATAGCACACCCCACATCGGCGAGTAAACAGGTTAAAAACAAAAACTAATTATGCTATTGACTGCTTGGCTTACAATTGGCAGAGAAATGTAAATAATTATTCGAAATTTTTTTTCTTGGCCGCAATTCTGTTTTCTTGACATTATTCATCGAACAAATTTATTGTTCCACTTCAGAAGCGTACGTTACAAGATAATTATCACGACGCATCACTGCATAGGCGACTGAAGGTGAACCAAAATAATCAAATTGTTCTTTATAAAACATTTCAGTTTGCTTTAATTCACTGTTTACATAAATAAAAATTTAATTGCCGCATGTCTACAAGATCAACACTTCAGAACGAATCCATCGATATAGCAGATCGTATAGAGTTCTTTTTGTTCGTATAGGCTTTATGTGAAACGAATTATTTAAAAAATCTGCCGGAGAAATCAGAAGATAGTGTGTCTGTATGAATGTATGAATGTATGTATGTGTGTGACGAGTCTGTTCAATGAAAGATTTACCTTGCTAAGCACTTTTCTTATTTTCTTTTATCCGGTGCGGGTCGTTTTAGTATGTTATATAAGTTAAAGAACTGTTTTGGCCCAACTGTCCGAAAACAAAAAGAGAGCCGCCCTGCCACGTGCACCAGCCTATTGAACAGAATCGACGGTGGCAGCAATAACAAAATCAGTAGAAAGTTAGCAGTACGGGTGTCATTGGCACCTGACCTTGATCCAAGTCGAGACAAGGTCGCTTCGATAGTAGCGGCCATTATGAGTTAACAGTTTGTTATTGTTTATTTTTTTATGTCTTGACACATGATTAAATGATTTGTACAGGGCGCTCCTTTCTATTGGTTAATTTGTTTACTCGCGTCCTATTATAAATTACGTGACGGAACATGCATGCGATTTATATATTTTTTTTTTCAGACATTTTTTTTTCTTTTTAATTGCTTTAAATAAATTAATTATATTTAAATATATTATATTTAAATATTAATTATTGAAATAAGGTGTTTACTGAAAATGTTATTTGTTGTAGTAATCAAGTTAAGGCCTTGAAGTCAATGTGTAGGCACTAGTATCCACACTGACATTTGGTAACGTCATACATACCTTCGGTCCTAAGGTTGTCAATCACGAATCATATTTAAGTCATTAATTTTTTTTTGATTTACAAACGTGCGAAAAAAATGTATATGTTTACAAATTGGTTTTTGAACTCTTCTGTAACCTGTAACTAATATGTATTCAAATCGGTATTGTCTTTCAAGAATATTGAAATTGTCAATCGTTGAAATGCGTCACGTGTTTACGGTTAACATTCTATACATCATGGGTTTGTTATTAGTTTCTGTAGATGTGCCAAAAATTGTTTGCTTTTCTTTATTATTAAGGTAAAAGAACCAACAATGTAAATTAAAAATAATTTTATAGCACGAGTTAATGTAAAGTTACAGTAGCACTTACAATTACTCAACTATTTACGTTGTACTAACTACTTACTATTTTTTTTAATGTTAAAAGCCGACAAACGAGCAGACGAGCCACCTGATGGTAAGTGGTTATCGTATTGATATTATTGGATATTAACAAGAATTAAGGTATCACTGATGCGTTGTCAGCCAGGAAACGAGAAGGTAAGAAAGAATGTACTGGCTTTCAAGCTCCCAGCCGGAACACGACGAGTCGTTTGGCGGCTGATACAAGCAGGAGGGTGGTAGCTAGCCAGGCGGGCTTCACAGAAAGATAATAATACCTACCACTAATAATATTAATGACTTAATAATAATACTGATAATCCTTACGCGAAGCCCTACCACCAAGCAGGTTGGCTTCTGTCGCCTCTTACGACACCCTTTTCTACCAGCATGGGATTGGGGGGAGTATTCTAAGCCGCCCCAATACGACCAAAACCCAAAAATTACTAACCCACTCATCAATCTTCGAGTTTAAGCCGGCCCCTGCTCACTTTAGGAGCGTTGTTAAATATCTACTCCTGACGACCTCGATGGAAAGTGTTACCCTATTATTGCAGAATTGTATTTATGACATATGATTGAAGTTCACTAAATAATGTAAACGGTATGGTTTTATGAAGAAGACCTACATCCAACGTTATAACTGACTGATCGTTTTCACTGCGGCTGCACTGTGTTTGCTGCACCTACTGCGGGCACACGTACCTTCTTTGGCCGCTAATTACGATTTCTTTAAAAAATTAAAACGTGGAAGCGTTCAACGCACTCATGTGGCAATGTATATTTTATTAATTACCATGCACTCTTAATTGAGTTATGGATTTTAATTGTTCTAATTACCCTGTCTAATTTACTTCACGTACGGGTACTTTCGGCAGGGCTGTCTCTTGTTAGGTTGTACATTCGTTTTCAATCAGGATAGATTCTACCAAAATGCATTGTTTGCATCAGAAATAGTAATTTTAAATGTAATTATTTTTCTCGTTTAACCTCCAGTTCTTACTGTTCAACATGGTTTTTCCATCGAGCATGTTCTACTCTGGTAAGGAGATGAGAGATTATGCAATAATTCCACCGATACTACAGACCATGTAATAGCAAAATAAGGTTGTTGAATTTGAATTGACTCATTAAAAAATCATAAGTAACGTAGTTACAATATACACGGACACGAAAATCTTCGGTAGGTATTCATTACATAATAAAATATTTGCAAGGATATCAATTTAAAATTATAACATATTTGTCCACCGTATTACCAGCTCCTCTGTCCCCCTCCCCCCT
>PDGT01000033.1:3477573-3573747 GCA_003671415.1 Megathymus violae
CCCCCCTCCCACACTGCTTGGCTGCCCTTGGCTGACCTTGGCCGCCCGCATCGTTAGCGCCGTATCAATTAATAGCAGCTTCATAAAAATTTCGATTGCACAGTTGCCGGTTGTCTGTGTGAACGGCGCGAGCCGTCACCCGGCGAATTCAGTTACAGACGACGTACAGCGGCCGATTAGTTCTGCGGCTCGAGGCCGGTGGCTGTCAATATGCATACAGCCAGAACTACACACTTGATCAATTTATTTGAATTGTTTTGATCAAAGAAATTGTTTCGAAAAAAGTCAAAGTAGTCGACCGAAGATTTGGATAGTGCGACAGATGATAATACTTAACATAAACTAGACGAGCAGATAATTTTGATAGTAAGCGGTTATCGCCGTCCATGGATATCGATAACACCAAAAGCATTATCGACGCGGTGCCGAAAAAAGTCACATTGCATTACGAAATTTATGGCCTTGTGATGCTGCAACTCACACATGCCAAACGTATTTCTAAAGCCTACCTTCTTGAATACCAGCAGGATAAAAGCGTACCCTGTTCATTGGAATAAATTGAATGAAATACGAATTTGCAATTTTCTTCTAACATAGCACGTGAGGCATTAACGTCTCACGTATATACCATAACAACGTTCTACCGGTGAATGTAGTACTACTTTTTAATGTACTGCGGTGTAATGGCGTACGTCGCAAATGTGTCGCTATACGGAAATATTACAGCATTTTAATAACAATGGGAATAATATTATAATAGAAGACGTATGTTGTACGCAATAATAATTGACGAGAACATGCGAACGCTGCCGCAAACCCATCATAATATATTTTAAATGTAAAATAATTGCTGTTCTAAACATAATGTTTAACGAGTATGTGCACAAAAGCAGTTCAACACATATATCTATTATTGTAATTTTGTATTTATCATGTACTGATAAAATATGTTTAAAAATAACCATGTTATCACAGCGACTCTCGTTAAAAGTTCGGTTACAAGCCATCCCGGTATATCAAAGTAAATTAAATACGTAAAAATAACATAGGATCTTCATTGGAGAGGCAAAGTGTTGAATAAGTTAAAAGACGCAACAATCACTCCCAAAACACCACTCCACTGTCAAAAGGCGTCGTGAATAGCAGTTATCAGAAGTTTCTCGAAGGCTGTCAATAAGGTTTAGCAAGTCATATCTTACGTTACCATAAAGAAAAAAAAACATAAGAAAAATATTGAAATATAAAACTATTACCGCTGTACAAAACACCGTGGCAAAGATATTAGTCATTGCTTACAATTACTTTCTTTTTATTTAGGAACCTTTACATGCATAAAAACATAACTGTTCACATTACCATACATTTAAGGAACTTTAATCTCACTGGAGCCATCCAAGTAAGCAATTTAATAACGTCAGTGTCAGGAAACTCCGCTCTTCCGTATCTCTTAACAATTATATTATAATTCACTGAAGAACGGGTTTGTATATAATCAAAAATGTGGTCATGTGATTGATGACAATCTAGTGATGAAACAAATGGAGTTGCAATTGGATGCATGCGTAAATGTGCTAGTTTAGCTATACTAACTACTCCCTAGTATAGCTATAGTTGAATATCGGAGGGTTTTGTTACAACTACTATACTTCAGGGGTGGCATATACGAGTAACGACTCAAGGAAACAAATAAATTGAGTAGAAAATTAGTTGAAACCATCCAAATTGTTTAATATTCTTAATAGAAAAAAAAATGTTAACAAGTTATTACAAGTTTGGGTAACATTGTAATTTTGTAACATCTTATGATGGCACTAAGACTAATATTGAGTGATAATAACAATAGCAACCAATAACAAGACAGCATTCGTATACAGTTATTATAATACAGTATATTACGTCTTCTAAAGATTACTAGGGTATACATTACCGCAAAACAAAAGTAAATTAAATAAGATTTAAACAACTACGATAACATTGGGTAGTACATAATAATGTAAACAGATTCTATCAAGTGAATATGAAAAATATTGTATACTTAAATCTCTATTATAACACTCATAGCTGATATGAATGCAGTCTCCACAACGGCATGCATGTCATCGTCAGGTGGTACGTTATATATCATGTGATCGTATTAACCATTCGACCAGATTAGAAATTCTCGTGCTACACCACAATGCGCACTAAATCGTCGACAGTTTCAATTGGAGGTGTAGCACTTTCACGGTTTACGCAATCACTCACCTCTCCATCCATCCGTCATACTCGCGTCTTATCTTGGTACGAACCATAAATATGTATAAACAACTGCTCCTCTTTATCGAGAAGGAGGCGATAAGAACATCTCATTGGATAGTAGATGTCTAAAAACACCTTAACGTTTTTTCAAATGAACGATCTCGATCTCTTTATTCTATTTTATAATATAAAAGAGTATGCATGTGTATGTATGTTCACCTAAAACTCGAGAACCGTTAGCCCAATTGACATGAAACTTTGCATACATATAAAGGACGACATGACCACTTTGACGAACATAGTTATTACCGGATAGGTGGCGCTGGTGGCAGTGATTGTTATCTTTTGAACCATAGGTCGAATTGATATGAAATTAAGTAAATAATATGTGGCAGCATTGGAACACAAAAAAAAATTATATACCCAAGTGTTTTAGAATACTGAAAATCATAAACAATAAAAAAAACGTTTTTTTACGTATTAAAAATGGTAGATTTTTAGGTAAAGCGAATAAATGTACAATAAATAAACTACAATAAATGTACTAAAATTCCAAAGTTGTCAATATACTATTATAATACATATAGTCGTTGCTCTGTTCATAGTGCCGTTTGTTTATAAAAAATTATAAAAATATCTGATAGCTACGCATAATTATCTCAGAATCGTGTCAAGTCTACCGACGGGAATAAGGGACGCACCAACCCACCAACCGTGGCGGATCTGGAGACAAGAGTCGCGCAGCAAAAGAGTTACGAATTGTAATAAATGAGAGTAAAATTTGCTTAAAATAAGAATAAAATATCAGTAAAGGTTAAACCAGTGTGGCCTACGAATAATTTCCGGCGAACACGTCTACCGCCTAATGAGATATCAAAGATCGTGGTCACATCCATGTAAACGAAGGCAATAACGTATACTTTTCTTTAAATAAAATTTGTTTGCATACAAACGGCGGCCGTGACGAGCCAAAGTACGCGAGACCTCCGTGTACAGCGATTTAAGTTACCGACCTTAGAACTATCAGAGTGGGGAACAAACGTGACGAGTCGACGTCGTAAGGATGAATATCAAACGGAAATGTATGTTGTTTTCGTGATTCCAAATAAACATTTTGACATTGAGGTGACCGCATCCGAAATGATTCATATGCATCGTGCAGTACATAAAACAAAACATTTAAGAGAAAGAAAAGAAGTGCAAACTGCTCAGTGTTGACTGAGTAAATAAATGCAAACGATTTTACAATGAATGTAATAGTGTGTGTAATATTGTCAATAATTATTTGATAGTATCAGGCGTTACTTTGCGGAAATTCATTGTTATTAAATCAGTATTAATTTGCTTTGCAAAAATATGCAAGCACAATGTATGATGACAAACAAACAAAATCCGCTTATTGTACACCAAAAATAGTATATAGAAAAGTTTAGATACAATATTTTACGTACAACAGGCGGCTTTATCGCTTAATAAGCGATATAATTGTTACATTTAGAATTTGTACCTGTACCCAAGCTCACACACACGTTTCTTTCAGGCGGTTCATGTTTACCTCATTTTATGATTTTATGTCACCTTCTCGGGGGTTGTTTAAATTAGAAACGTATTTATTTACTGCAAAACTGTATTACCGCGTGTTGTGAAACAGCGATCAACACTGAATCATAATGTCTGTTGTGCATTTTTTAATAAGCATGCATGACCTACCGTTGTCCTTCTCCGTTTTTATAACAATTACGTTGTTGTATATTGTTATACGGCGAAACAAACGTCTCTTTCCTTCTCTTCTTTGTTCAATGAGTATTGAAATACATATAATATTATTTGCAAATGTTATAATGGAACTTCTGTACCACATTTTATGTATAATAGATACATACGTTTCCTAAGATACATAGTATCTTAGTTACCGACTCAAAGTATAACTTATATACTATATGCCGTATTGTATCCCTAGTTTCAGTTTAGTTTATTCAATGATTTCGTGTGATACAGTAACAGTGACAAAAATGCAAAAAAAAAACAGTTTTGTCTCTATAACGTTAACAAATCGACGTTCTTAAAGTAAAAAAACAATTAATACAATATAAATGTTAATGTTGTTATTTGTATATTTATTATTATTGTTACTGCCACCGCTCTTCAGATGTGAAGAAGCGGCGTATAAAACTTCATAAGCATATAATAAATATTAATTTTTATATATTATACAATTAAAAGTACAAAATTATTACTTTTCTTTTAATTCAATATATAAATACATACACTCATTAAATAACCACTTACAACAATTCCAGCCGATAAACAAGATGGCAATACGGGCTGGTAGACAAGCTCATAAAATTCTGAAAAACAGCCGGACTAACAATCTCCTGCAATCCGATTACAAAGTAGTAAATAGAGAAGCCCTAGCGTAACCGCGAGACTGGGTCAAAGGCATTTGATTGTTCTATAAAAACTGCGCTATTTATATGGTGTTACGTGTTCAATGAATAGAAGTAGGCAGATCGCAAAATTCAATGCCGTTACAAAGTTTGCAGGGCGTTCAGAACAGGCTCGCTTATTTACCCGACTTCATATAGTCATTTGAAGTCATAATTGATATACAGTTTTTATATAAAATTTTCATTCTCGATTCTTGAAATAAATTTCAACTGTTTGAGCGTTTGCGTGTTTATTGTAAATCTTATTAAGCCAAGGTGAGAAAGGCTTTTTAAGTTATTAAACAATGCGATTTGGAGCATTTGAATGTTTTACACTTGAGTGATAGTACTAAATTTAGCAGCAATTGTAAGAAGCACAAAATGGCGATATTGCACGATGCTACAATGTAGCTAAAGCTAAGTGTACCGAGCTTGAAATTTGATACGAACAAACATAGTCATAAATCAATCAAGATTGTGTTTAGACAATTTGAAATACATGTTTTCTAAGAGGTCACTCCGGATCGTCACAAAGTAGGATAGAGCTATGGGATACATGGGATAGATATGAGGTATGGGAACGCCATTGTTGGTCTTATGATCGGGGTGAAGTACATTAATATAGATACGGTTTAATCTAAGGCTGCCATTACATCTAATGCCACGTTTCGTACAAACGCTATTGAACTTATTACAAGAGACAGTAAGACTTCCGTTAAACGTAGGATGCTAATAATTGAATGTGAAACACAATGGATGAAGGAGAAACCAATAATAAAACACAGTCGCTTTATCTAAATAAGATGGAAAGTTTCTAAGATAATTCAGACACGATTTATAAATTCACAGCAAACGTTGACGTATCGTATTTGCCAAATTGACTAATTTATACAAATGGCTCCAGGTGTTGTCGTTTATTAATGTAAATAGCCGCAGAAATGCGACGTCATATTATATTGCAAGTTGTGGAGAATATTATTTTTGCACCTTAAAATATTTCAAATTTTGTGGGATTGTTAGCAAGTTGACAATATGTTATGGCTTCAATTCTCCTTGTAATTGAAAAAGTCTAGAGAATAATACAATACGCTGTTTCAGTGCGCATTGGTAGTAAGTTACAAAAAATATTAATTCTGATAGTATATAAGGAAACGAATTGAAAAATTGCAACATTGTAATTTGCAATTGGAAATATTGCAGTATATTCGTTGTTTTAAATCAGTTTGAATCTCACAAGAATTTTAAAGTCTAATTTGCCTCAAAATATTACTGGGAGATCCTACAAAAGCATTGTTTTGAACGTAGAGACGATTCCCATCATTAAAAGACTGTGGTAAAATTTATGGCTGTCATTCTGCTGTCGGATTTTTGTTAAAGGCAGCATCTTACCCGAGTTGGTTGAAGACTCTGTGCAATAAAACGGAATTTTGCATCTTGAAGGTGGTTTTAAAGTACTATATAATAACACATTAAGGAATGAAAAATTTTCGAAATGCAATGATAAATAAAGAAATACATAATTAAAAATAGCTACTCAGTAGAAAAAAAATAGAAGGATGAGAAATGGCAAATTAACCACAAATAATAATATACGTTTGCAGGCAAAGAATATTCCACACTTCCATATTACTCTGTTCCCCTCAGGATAAACACAAACGGACAATAACACAATGTCAGGCGTCCTTGCTGAGAGGAAGTAGGAAAGAAAACAATGCTAAGTTGGAAACGTCAAAGTCAATTAGTTACCGAGGAGCGGCCTCCTCGAATCGTTGAAACATTAACTTCCGACTACATATAGGAGCGGTCGCATTGATTCCTGACAATCTACTCTTGTAGTAAATAACCGAGATCGTAAAGTTGATCTTGCGAAACTTTATGCGCAAATAAACTGATAGGAGGAATACAATGGTACATTCCAACAAATTGATTTCCTTTCAGTGTCGATAAAACACGACACATCATATTTAGTACCGTCGCTTTACTCGTACGGTTTATGTGGGTTTTTCGTTTTGAATTTTCTCGCGCTGAATACTTTTATAACGTGAAAATAAAACAAAACAATATATCTACCAATGGAGGCTCGAAATCAAATCTCAAGATGAGAATTTTTGAATAAAGTAAGACCAGTTAGTCTGAATACTTTTATGTAACAATGAAAGTCGTTATATTTTTACGGATGACACAGTAGTTGGAAACTGCTTTTATATTCACAATGAATCCAGTTCACTATATTATATAAGAAAATGATTAAGAGCATAATTAAGTATTAAAGTTTCAGTTTGGTATAAATTATGTTTTTGATGGCTCGTTAAACGGGTATTGTGGCGCAGCAGTAAAATTTCGAGGCAAAGAAATTCTGTTAAAATTGCAGGGACATAATGCGGGCCAACGATTCGGCGTTCTCGGTTGGAATACCAGTACCAGTACATCGGGCCGCGCTGTGATGAAAGCTTGCAGCTTCATATAATCATCAATAAAGCCAACCTGGTCGTAATATTGTCCAACTTTCGCAAGAAAATTACCGTCGACGTACGAATCCGCCATTTATGTATCGTCGCTAACAAGACACTCGTGGTACTAAAGGCAATTTCGCACACAGTTAGCTGGTTTCCTTTTTGTTACAAAATAATTTAACAAGTTCATCTCAAGACAACACAATGAACATACGTTGAACATTTCTATATTTACGTTGCAGGACGATGCGAACGTTCTGGAATAATCAGCGTTGAATGTCGTTATCTGGCATTGATAGACGCCCGTTGTCATTTGTTTGGTTGCAAAACCTTCTCCTCGGGCGCATATTAACTCAACGATCTGATTGTTGTCTTGCTATCCTTATCAGCTATCATAAAGTCAACACACCTGCCTGGGTCTGTCATTACATGTCTCTTGTATTGAAACCTTCATGCAATCTATAATTTTTTCCTGTCTTTTTTTGGTATAGGGGGTGGGTCTTCACAATATATATTCCTGATAATTTGGGGTCCTTAATCTTTTGTAGCACCCATTCGACGTATGAATAAAGACTCCGAGATTTCGTGAGAAGTGAACGGTCCGATGTCTTTTCTGTGAAATCGTCAATATGTACTATTTGCCACTTCACAATTCGCAGATTTTTTTATCTCATGAAAGGAGACCACCGTGAATACTTATAAATGCAGCTTATATAAACTAAATCGAACGACCATTACCCAAGTGTCTGTCAAGTCAAGTTTTTTAAAAGGTCTGTCGCCTTTGAAATATATTAAGTGTTATAATATATACGGGATAAAGCTGATGTGAAACTTAATTAACAGTACATAACTGTAATTGGATTTGTATTACATTTACCTTTAAGGTAATCTAATGCGGCTAAACTAATCGTACCAAGCTCAGACTTAGTAAATGTGACTTGTTTTTGGGTAGCTGTGTAAAAACAAACGGAATGGAACTGCCACATCGTAAATCCAAAGTGCATGTCAAAGGCAGTCAGATAACGAAAAGTTATTATAATTTGGATGATTATTTTGAAGACAACACTGCTTGAACATGAGTTTATAATTCAAATATCAAAATAATTTCAATATTTTGTAAATAGACTTATGCATGTAATTTTTTGTTTCTATTATCATAAGTATATATAACGATGAATAGTAACAAGTGTTATCTGCAAATGTTAGTACAAATTATTACGTTCGGGAATTTCTTGCCGCTACTTTTTCTTCTTCTAAGAGAGCTCATTGTAGGAAAGTGACGTAATTTGAATCTAGTAAGTTGTTTCAAGAACCTATCTCGAACAAAAAATGTTCTATTTTATTCAGTTTAATTTAAGTAAGTTTCTCAAGAAGATAATTAAAGCATTCCCTTGTATAGAAAACTTTAGTAATTTATTTTCAATGTAATATAAATTCAGACTGCGAACCATATGAATAGGTATGATTTATAGCTTTATAGATATTAATATGTTCATTCTCAAATTACGAAGATGCAATATTATTTATTGTGCCTGGAGGTCGACCGCTCAGCAATCCCAGTGAAGCACAGAAGCAATTATGAAAATCTACTGCCCCTATTGGTCAGCCATCCACCTCGTGGTTCTTCACTTACACCGCCGCAGGGCTTCAACACCGTACACCAGTGTAACATAAATCCACTCGGGCCGTCACGAGTAAAAATTGAAGCCTGCTCGATTTTGACATCTGATTGGAACGTTTTATACTACGACTGACAGTGAGAAGAAATACACAGGAGCGAGGACAGTAACGACGCAATATTATTATAATAATGATAATGGTATACCATCACTATTGTTATTATGCATGAAGCACATTTATTCATACTTAATGTAACAGCAATATCTTCCCTCATACCCCGTCTTAAAACATTCAGTTCAAAAATTAGTTTCTTGAATATCCCGAATGATGATGCTGCATCGAATGCTCGCAGAGTAGAATTGAAAGTGACAAAAAAAACCTATCCACAATGCCTCTGTAGACTTTATAATGACATCTAACGTTCAAGACAGAATTGAAATATTAAAAAAGAAATTTATGTAACCACTACAATTGCAGTGACATAGAATGCCAATCAATCCGCATATCGCATAATATCGGATCATCGGCCGCACACTCCAACCTACGACATGCAAGAGCGTAAACAGCCCACGCGCGCGATACCGACACCGTTGTAAAAACTTGGCCTCGCTTCAACTGAGGACCCTCTGGCAGCGAGATCTCGAGCGGACAGAATGGGCGAGAATATTCAATGCTAACCGTAAGTCTACCAACGAAAATATAATCAGTAAATATTGTTAAGCTAACGTCCTTTTATGAGGCAGCTTCGCGATATCCGCTAAACCTGATTGGTGGAGATTCGGTCCGCTGAAGCGTTCGTATCTTGACTGCTCGTGTCAGTCGTGCGCGATCGAACAATGCAGGAGTTGAATGGAATCGCAGAGTGGAAAAATTGTGAGAATATGGCAGTCGTTTGGCCATTTAGGTTTTTAAACGGCGTAGGAACCGACATCGGGGTTAACTGTGATAATCCTTCCAACGATTTGCTCTACAGCAGTTTCGCTGAGTACGCTCGAATACTATCCAATTAAAAGGATAAGCTCATTCCCAGCGCTAAATCATGAGTCGATTATAGTGCAAATATTAAAATCGCCGTCATTGGCACCGCACAGGGCTCGGCGCGACAAGTACACGAATGGCGCCCGTGTAGGCGCGGGCCATCTGTCGCGGCACAGTTAGCTGTGCGTGCGTCGACCGAAATCCACAACGGGGCAACGCACATATCAAACGATAAGCCTCTAGAATTATCTGATAAATTCAACATAGCGCAGATAAACGTAGAATCCAAGATACAGCTATATCTATCCACAGCGTAAAAACACTTCTATACTTCAATAATAAACCGGATCAGGGCCGGTAATCAGGGTAATAAAAAAATAAATAAATATAACAATTACTTGCGATTTATATATTTAATATTATTCTATTATATTAATCTAATTCAATTTCCATAAGAGTAGAAATATCATAAGATTCACAGAGTAGTTACAAATTAAGGGCAAGTATCCGAAGACAACAAAGTTCGTTTAATTTAGTGCATACCCCTTAAACATCTTCGCAAACTAATGAACTTGAAACTTGGTACAGAAATTTAATAAATCTGGACGTTGTCAGTGAGATGTTTATCAATAATATAAACAGCGGATTGAAATTAAAACAAGACAGAAACGCAACTTTGAACTTAAACTGTAAAAGGTACTAATAGGTTCTAATAGTTTAAAAATAATACGAATTACATTAAAGTTTCACCCATGCGTTAGACTTCATGATCGATCATAACGACATTAATTTCACGAGATCACTTTAGGATAACGAATAAGATTTAACTTCACAACAGGAAAAAAATATAAGCCATATTAAAATAAGGAAGCAAAGTAATAGGATTCTTTCTCGTAGGTCTTTCCCCAAAACAAAATTGATTTCGGTGAAGTCAAAGTTTTGGTAAAAGAACACTACGTCACAACATTGATGTTTTTCTCTTTGAGAAACCTAAACGTAAAGAAGAGAACTCGCGTGGTGTATGGTTTCATAGTAAAAATATATCCATAAAATATTTTTCGTTCTTTGTAGAAAACTGAAGAGCAAGGATTACATTGTTGTTTAATTTTTTACCTACTGTTTAGACAGACTTTAGCCAGAGAGCCAAGTTGCCTCACAAGTGTTTATTGAAACCCTGATTAATCATTATACAAAAACTAAGCAGATATTCCAATAAAACAAGTTCCTAAAATATATACAAATGAACTCAAGGTAATGGAGTTGACACGAGATGAACGACGATGACAATGTCGTCGTGAAGAGGATGAAAATTATTAAAAACCTAATAGCTGTAACCGGCTGGATGACTAATTCGCAGGAGGCTAAGGCGTTCACCAGATGTGACATTGAGAAAACGCGGTCAAAACCACAGATGATGCTATTGCTGGCCACTGACATATAATTATCGCGGCCATTAAAAGTGAAAACATTTCAGTGAAGCATGCTTGTTACCAACGTGACATATAGTATTTACACAAACATGAAAATGGTTCAAGTATCTATTAACAGAATTTAGAGTAATTATTGTTTAAAATATATGTTCGGGATGCTTAACCCAGATTTCGCGCAAATCGCGTTGTAATAGCTTTTCTCTCCTGAGATATTCAACATTAAATAATTCAGAATAGAATAAACTAAATAAATATGATTTGACGACTTCAAACAAATCAAAACCTTAAATATAAATTATTGTAATAACGATATTTGCAATACGATATAAAAGAAACGTTGGTTGGTTTAGATAAGCTGAATCTTAGTTGTTACTGACAATAACGTTACACTTAAACTTGATAGACATCGTATCATACATAAACAATTTTTATTGTGAGGTCAAGCTGTCGAGTGTTATTATTCCATGTCATGTGTTTTCTGTATATATACATATAATCGCTGGTGTTTTTGTGTCTTCTTCTGACTGATTCAAAATTACATTAACACAATATATTTGTTTTTTGACACAACGATTCCTAAGATTGCCATTTTGCGTCCAAAATAGAGTGGCTGGTAAATTATATAAGAAAATAAACTTTTAAGTCATTTTCGTCTTCGTATAGATGAGGGAACGATCAGGTAACAGTATCTTTAGGAGCGTTCCGACGGCTTCTTTTAGACCTATTAGTTATTTCATTAGAATAAAATGCAATGACCCGTAACATCTTGACGTCCCCTCCTTGACTTTGACACCTGCTGCAACAGGCGGCACCACGCTCCGGTGGTCGGGAGGAGCCTGTACGAATAATAATTCATTAAGTGACTTTCCGATTCTCGAACGCACCTGGCGTTAAGTTGGAAAGTCATTCTGAAAATTTCAGGCTCAACGTTTTTGTTCTTAATGAGACGAATTCCAAACCGGATGTTGTTTCTCCAACGGCAAACAGAAAAGAAAATTGTACAAGAGAAATTCGTTTCGAAATAATTGATTGGATATAATCAAATATTAATTTTTGAAAGTGTTTAGTTTTTCTATGATCGTAATTACAGAATAAACAATTAATGTAAGATTATGTGATCCGCACACACAACATTCACAATTACAAGAGTATCAGATGTTGTGGTAATTTTTTCTCCACAACTGAAATTGCGTCACACGAGTTTCACTTTTGAAAGCGTAAACTATTCTATTTGTGTGAAGTCATTTGCATGATATTACATTAAATTGTTAAAATCAGCCTTTAATCTTTAACACGTACTGTTACGTAATATTAATTACTTATGGTTAATTTTTATGACTGTTTTAAGATTTTACATGTGGGTATGTTTCGAAACGAATTATCCACAGACATTGTTGCAGTTGAGTGATCAGGATTTCCGAAACATCGCGTTCGTGTAATCGCTATGAATTTAAATCAATTCCGTTACTGTTGAATTTTTGTAATATTCTTTTTTTTCCTTTATCGCAATATAACAGCATTAGTTTCGAATTCGACTTTGTTGAAATACAATTATACTATTTTAATCTGCATCCAAATGCGTATACGTGTTAATTGTGTAAGTTATTACAATATTGAAAACCTAAATATTTTTATTTTAAAACTAGTGTATTATATATTCTAATTCAGTTAATTTTTAAATGGATTTTAAGTACCAAAAATTGCTACGTTGAAATTACAGAACAAATGTAAAGATATTTTCTACTAGGAACTTATTAAGTACCCTATGCAGTGCTAGTTCTTGATTTGTTACTATTATTAATCAAGTACTCAACTAAAAAAATATGATTAATTTTGCACGAACCTCTTATACTAACATGGGATGTATTTATTGCGTTAACACATAGTTTTTTTGTTTTTCGTAATAATTCGTTACTTAATACATCTCGCAGTCGTACTAAATGTTCTGCAATCAACATCAAGCGCCGACTATGAGTTCCCGGCCAACTAACGGTGACCCCCTTGTTTATTAATCAGACTATAAAAATAACAGACGATGTAATATACAACCTTGAAATCCCCTAATCTCAACGAGCCTTTTCCGGGTCACAGTGGTATGGTGGATATGTATGTTTCTCATATCAAATTCCTATTACGTCGGTCGACGTCGAGCCACTCGACGAGAATGCAGTAATAAACATATAAATTGCATAATTGTCGATGTAGGGGAGTGGGTCGCACGCTGGCGACCCGCGTGATATAATTCCGAGCCGAATATCACGTAGGTAGGTGTGCGAGGTGCAGCGGAAGCACTGACTCATTGGGAATTATGATGGCCTGGTACTTTCAATTTGTACAAGTGAAGTGTGGATAAATACAGAACTACACATGTAACATGACAACAGTAAGTAGGAGAATGTACTGAATAGCACGCCGTGCATCTGGTGCATGTTTAAGAACGCTTCCAATGATAACTAAACGAAACTTAAGTTTCGGTGTCTAGTCGTTTAGCTTGATTGTGACGTTATGAGAAGAAACCTAAGCTAGTGGATGAGAGTACGAGTATATAAAATAAATATGTCTGTTAAAGCTAACTTAAACGTAAAATTTGTTAGTATAAGGGAGATGTATACTGGAAGAATAAACGTAATCATGAAATAAACGAAAAGTAATTAATCTACGGGAAAGTAACATTTAATAAGAGGTCACCCCAATGGTTATATTTGTCGTGAAGGAAGTTCTTTTGTTATAATTAAATTCTTTTCTGAATTGGCTTCAGATACTCAAAAAAAAAAGCGCTTTATTAAGTCTCCAAAAGTAACAATCCATCTGCAGCGGACTCCAAACAGAACTGTAGTCCCATTTGAGGCTAATGACAGATGTGGAGCAATGGCACATAACAACATCTAGATCGCATACTTGTTTTACTACTTTCGAATTAATAACAAAATCATATAATACTCGTAATTCCTTCCTTTTACATCATGTACTTCAGACCGCGTACCAAATTTGGATGAAATTGTTAAATTTACATATAACGGTGAAAACATCCGCAAGGTGAACCAGCGCACGAATGTAATCGGAAATGTGAAAAAAACTATTTAAAAGTCAAACTTAAAAAAATTGTATATTTATAATACGCAATATTTAAAATATCATTTAATTTCATCGCTAATGGCATTCAGTAGGCACAATCGATCAACGATATTTGTAAATTATAATTCAATCAAAAACTTGAATCTGAAAAGAGGTATTATTAGATTCGCAGGTGGGCAGTGAGCAGAGGTTACTCTTCAAAATCAAACCGCCTTCCGAGACGGGGTCTCAGCGCATGCCACAGAAGATACTTACGTAGTAAACGTATCACCTGCACGGACGACGCGGTTTGCGTCTTCATTCATCATGCACACAGCAAAGGACTGGAACAACTTGCCCGCGTCGGTGTTCCCGGCTTCTTACGATGTGGGAGTCTTCAAGAGGAGAGTGAATAGGCTATTTATACGTTAGTGCGTTCACCATCTTGGACTTCATCACCATTTACCATCAGGTGGGGTTGTTGTCGAGCACAACTTATTTTATGTAAAAGAAAAAAAGATTGAAACGCTTCTCAGCTTAGGAAGAAATTCAACGCTGTCTCCAGGTCAACAAAGAAAACAATAGCCAGAGCAAGGTGCGAGCATATCGCCAGTATTGGTGAGCGCTTAATCGGTTATTTTTCAGGAAGTCGTGCTTTCTGGTGGCTCGCCAAGGCCGTCGAGGGTAACTGACGTCGGTCGTCGTTTCCGTCACTGCGAAGACCGGATAACGATCTGGCCCTAAATGCACTAGTGAAAGCCGATCTTTTGAGTACTCTCTTCGCAGCTAACTTTACTCTTGGTGATCGCGGGGCCACACCGCCTGCTATCCCGCGCTGTTAGAGCTTAATGCTCGATATACTCGATATTCACGCAAAAAGCTGTAAAATGAGCTCTATTTTCTGTCGACGTCAAGAACGTGAGTATCTCAGACGATATTCCTGCAATGATGTTAAAGATGTGCACTCCCAAGCTTGAGGTTTGACATTCCGAACGAAATGCAGTATCGGGGTCATCTGGAGGAAATATCTTAACTCGCCTCCAGGACAGGACGAAGTAGTACTTCACGCCAAAGCAGTTCGGATACATATCGAATACTGCTCTCACCTTTGGACCGGTGCGCCTAGTTACCAACTAAGCCCTCTTTAGTCCGTACAGCGGCGTGCTATTCGAATTGTCGACGATCGCAACCCGAATTTCTACCACTAGGTTAGCATTAGTATTTAATAATTGTTTATTTTTAAGGAGATACAATACATATTTTTATAAATTATTTTAATATCTTTATTATATGCGGCTTAAGTGTCTGTTTGTCACTGCTGAGCGAACTTGTTGACAGATACCGCGTATATGTTTAAATCGGTTGTTAAACTATGCAACACGCGTTGCATAACTTGGAACCAGAGGGACTGTCCCAGAACGTAGTAATGGATGTACGTTGATGACGTCATCAAACTTTCTCATATAAACTTAGTAAAAATCAATATTTATATTGTAGTTATTTGTAGCTTAGATATCTGTATATTAATATGTGAAGAAAAACTTTGTACCCACTCTATTTTCTATTCTGTTTCTCAACCGATTTTATATATTTTCCTTTTATTTCGTAGCTATTACAGAGCTTTAGTTTTTCCAATAAAAGAATGAGGGATCACAGCGTTATTGAATTATGGGTCGGACCATTAGGCGAAATGTAGTATACTATAAATTAGTAAATATTATGACTCACATCGAACGGTTTCCTGACCTAACATATTACGTAAACAAAACAAACGTTGCATATTTCGATAGGTACATTGTGTGTGAGGTAGGTGCAGCACGAGTGTTGCCCACTGATTCACCGGTGCCGTGGGGGGAAGCAGTGACTCAGAAGGGGCTTAGTGATTTATTATGCTCTGTTGTCATAGCAGATCCACGTACGTATACCGGTAGTGTTGACAAAATACTTACCACAATCGTAAGTCCACATTGTATGTACATCTTATGCACTATTTGTATATAAATTGTTTAATAAACGATTTTATGAATAGAGCATTTAGTAAGCTTTTAGATAAGCACAAATTTATTAATTCATTGTTGTATCACTACTATGTATAATACTACGTTTGAGAATAATTTTTATGTATAAAGCAGACAAATGAGCACGCGGGTTACCCGATAGCACGGGGTCACCGCCACCCGTGGACATTCACAACAGGCTGGCGTCATCAACGAGTTGCCGGCCGACTATTTCATGCGTCGCTTCTCGTAGTAAAAACAATTCTTGAATACCAAAAGTAGACTGACAGAAAACTCTTAATTTCACACTTATGCAGTCAAAAAAAAAATTGTGATTTTGTAGATTTAGGTACTATATACGTACGTATGTGTACTCTGTATGTACATAAAAATACTGTATTAGAATGGATAAATTGGAATGGAGATCATATTATGTAAAATATTGTGTGTCAGCTTACGGCTAAAATGTGTTGTAATCTGGGTTGTTTGTGATATGTATATATTCCACATCTATTTTATTATTGGTATCATTCATCAGGTTACAGAATGTGTACCTATAGTAATCCCACAGATTATAAGCTCTCAATGTCATGCGGCACAGTAATTATAGGAGTTTTATTTAGTTTCGGTGCATGAAAAAATGAGTCATTGTACGAATTTCTCGAGAGTCGGGGCTATAGGTGTTCCTCGAGGATAACTTCAGCCGACAGTTTATTATTGCTTATTGAGACTTTCGCTTTATAAATTACAACGAAGTAATACGTGAAGACGGAAATGTATTTTTAGCCATGTCAGTCATTGACGCAATGATGAAGAATAATATTTTATTTGATCTATTTGATTTATTTTATTTGATCACATAAATACTTACTCAAATAAGTACACTGGATCGGATCCTATTGAGAACTCTAATGTACTTCTTGGCAGTTGTTCTGAATGCGAGATACCTAAAAACGTTTCAAATGTTAAAACATTTCTAAAGTCTCTTGACTTATAAATCGCGTGTGTCAAACTAATGATGATGAACCCTTCCGTACCCGCCGTAATGGAGTTCCGCATAATTTTAGCCACAACGAAATTTGTGAGTACGAGTGAGCGAGTAATTTACATAATGAAAACATTATGAGGGTATTAATTATTTTTTTGTGGGCCAGCCTCGGAATTGTTGTCTTCGTGAATTATGTTCTACGCGAAGTGTGGGCGGGGCGGTGTTGTGTTGTGACGGACGTCCCGTCCCATGTTGTAAATTTTTAATACTTGTTAAAAAAGGGTGATGTCTGTGAACGCCAACACACATTTTTGGTCAAATAACATATGTTATTTTATACAAAGTGAATGAATAATTATAGCTAAATATAAATATTTTAATATAATATATAAAAATAAAAATAATTAAATATTTTATAGCTTTTTAAATGCTCAAGAATTGTGTAAGTGTACCCGAAAGAGACAAGGTGACGGTAAAGTTGGAGACAGCCCAATATGTAACAATGTATACAATTAAAAAAAAATTGTCAACAATTTTTTAACAATATAAGTTAATGCTTGACAATAATCCCCCACCTGATGGTAAGCGGTGATGTTGAACGCACTAACTTACATACAAAATCTTATTCTCTCTCGTCTTGAATACTCCCATAATAATAATAACTGCATTGTATACTCCTTGCACTGAAACACGACATCAAAATCTGCAAACACAAATGTCAACAATCATCTGCAATGTTAACTGTTGCCACGGCCGGGCTTCGGGCCCTTAAACCATTAATCAGTCATTATAATACCACACATTACTTACAAACAACAAAACCAGCGAAGTTCAGAATAGTTGGACCATAAGTATTACTCGAATTTAAATCTATGCCGTCATTGGCATACGTTTGGCACCTATACATGAGAACGAATTGTCTCATTATCGAAAGCTATCACAAACAACAGGCAGCGTTATACGTAATGCCAGCGAATCGTTTCTTTTTAACGCTATCAGAAAAACATATTCGCCCATGCATTCAGCAACTCGTTTTGCTAACCTGTTGCGGTATACTTTCACTGATCGTGTTAAAATAAAATAAACTATATAACATGTCAACGGGATCGCACCTATTACCGAACACACACAAACACACACACACACACCTGCTACACGCCACCTGGTACATACTACACTAGGCTAGTACATAATAAATTGATAGCGTTACATGTTACCCACATAGTATCGCTTCAAGACACAGCGTCTCTCGAAAGTGAGAATTATGGAGTTAAGACAGTTAGTTCAATGAAAACGTCCCTTGCGTGACATTCACTAACATTTCAAATCACATCACTTACTACATGGTTAGTATTCGTTTGCATCGTTAGAGTTGTAAAGATAAGAATAGCGTCCTTTTACAAGAATATCTTCGTCTCATACCGCATGTCATTGGCTTAAAGACTACGACGGGCAAAATGACTAGCACATTTAAATAATAAAAAAAACCGCATACACTCACACCCCCGCACTAGGATTCCCTGTGTTGCGGGCGGCATTGCCGTACACATGAAGACATGCCTGAACGCCTTCGACCGGTAAACAAACATTTAGATGCCATATGAATATCTGAAACGAACGAGAATCGAACTCGACATCTCTCGCCCGACAGAATCACCAAGTGAGCTATGCGCTCGTCAAATATTTAAATAAATTATTGTTTTTGTGCCACTGACTATTTACCGAATACATTCCGACACATACATCCGAAAAGATAACTTATACGTACAATGAATTTTACTTGTATACCTAATTGAAACCTTGAACCACTTATTCAATGGTCTAAGCTTGGAACTAAAATCAGTACATGCCTGCATACCGAAGCCAACACGAAAATAAATTTATAAATAATCGGCAATGTACTACATCAATATATTTATTAACATCAGCAATATTGGATATAGTTCCAAGTGTGATTCCAGGTCAAACACGACGCTCGCGGCGTCTCCAGTCGGTGTGGACAGCGGACGAGGCGGCTGTCTATTTCTGTGCGCTAACCTACTTCGACATGCACCAGTGAAACATTATCATCATATATTTTAAAATTAAAACCGACCCGAAGGAGGCTAGCCGTGACCATGATCCATGTAATTTGATTGGGTTATCTGTATACAGTACAAAAATTGTGAGTACCCATTACAAATGAATGCCTCTATAATTAATTTTTACCATCTTACTCTCGTGAACTTAAATGGGATATATATTAATTACAAAAGTGATTTTATTTTGACGTTCCTATCATCGTTAATAATGACCGTGTCGAGTGAATGGCTCCGGGTTCGATTCTTAACTGCATAACTGAGAGATGTATGTCAGTTTTGAATCTTGGATGTATTATGGTGAATTAATTATAGCTTGTCCCTGACACCCGTGTCTCACAGAATCCTAGTACAGGTCGTTAACGGTAATTCGAGTTCCTTAGTGACGTGGTACAAGTTAAACCCTTATTACATGGCTATATCATCTCTGTATACGGGCAATACTTGGTGAGACATATGGTTCTAATGTCCTTAAAAATATCTTTAACTCCTTTAACTTTTTTACCATGTGGTGGGAAATAATCTACAAAAAAAAACTGAACTGACAGTAAATAGAAATGTTGCAATTAATAATGGTAATATAAGATATGGGGTATCAGGTTTTGAGACCGAGATGTTTATTTTCGGTAATAATTTTAGATGATATATTATTATAAAATACTTATGTAAAGTTCCATCGTTTTTCCGTAACGAGATTTTCAGTACAAAATGGATATTTTCTTTTAAATGAATGTTTCTCTAGGCATTACAAATGTGATTTGACGGAATATTTGTCACGGACGTTACTACACCAAAGAAATTTATTACCAGAAGTACATGAGTTTGGGATTACAAGGTTGTTCTTTTTGTCTTGTTGTAATATCAAAATATCTTGGGTATTAGCTTGTTTTACATTGGAATAGTAATTGCTATTTGTTCGGTTTATATCGGAAAGTGTTATGTTAAAGATAACACATGGTAAACGTGTTTTGATAAGTGTTTTCGTATTGCCATAATTAATTGTGATAATGTGACATTCGGCAGTGCGCCAGCAACACGCGAATATTTATTACGCGATGTATTCAAACCAGTTGATAGTGTGTGAGTGTTGATATAGAAAGGCTTACGTATCAACGGTAATTTGTTAAATTGAAATATTTCTATTTGTGCGCAAGCAACCGAGCAAACTGGTGGCATGGAGGGCAGTAATGACCACCAACCTTGGACATTCATTGCACCATAGCGCCACCAGTGCGACGAGACAGTAATATCATATCGATGTGGCAAAACCATTGATGGAAGTTCGTTCCACTGTTTTACCAGCATTTTATGTAAATTTTGTAACCTCAAAATATTCTTTTTATCGTGAAATTCAACTGAATCGCTATGTCGTAATCAAATGTTCACAATAGTGAGTACCTATGTACAGTCGGCGACGATGTACACAAATTTAAAACCAAATGTACTGTATTGCATCTTCCCGCTTCCATGTCCGATTCCTACTTCCGTTTCGTTGTAAAAATCTGAAAGAACTCGGCGGTTGATAAGTTGATGACGTTGATGTGAGACTCTTCGAGCCGTGTAACACCGAGACACCGCAAACAACCTATCACCGATGTCGGCCGGCGCGATATTTAGAAACTACTCACTCTATGGGTGTTTAATGATACTTTCATGACATCGAATATAAACAGCGGCCACCGGTCCGTGATTGATTCACATGTGCGATCTCACCGCGGCGCTAGCAGCGGGAGACTCATTTGCAAATTAATTACACTAATGAAAAACTTGTTTACGATGTGAGCAATTTCGATTTGGGATGCGATTGTGTGCCGTCGTATTGGTTTTCTACGTGACAAGTGGTTACGTTTCGGACAACGGGCTTTCACGTCGCCTTTAAGTTAAATTTACAAACAGTACGCATACAGATTCAGGCCCGAGGGTTTGCAAACACGTAGGTACACGAAAAGATACACAACAGAAACAAAAAGATACCGTGCCTCTGTAACATCGAGTTCAAACCCGATATTAGATGACACTTTTGAATAAAAAGACCTATCCTATTGGATAAGGGGGATTTGAGCCGGCCTAAAAACTGACAATATGGTTGTTGTGTATTTCATATAGTCTATTTTCACCCTCTTCAATAAAAGAAAGAGAGAGAGACAGAGAGCGAACTATGTCATGCAGATGTTCCTCTTCTGTAGATAGTAATTTTCATTTGCATGTTAATTAGAACGTCTAAGTGATTGTTACCTTATAATAAGGTATGTGGTAAAGCAGGGCACCGTAGTCGAACGTTGTAAACGCTCGCGAGGGGCTGAGAGTGTCAGTAATCTGTAGAGTCTCTAGCAAGAGTTAATATTTGGGGCCGTTATTTCCATAAACAACTTATCGCAAAATTTCTCTTAGAATCTACATAAATAATAAATAAATCCTTTGGAATTGGTTGTTACTTAAATTTCATTTAACTATGTTTAATTTTCAATCAATTTGTTTAACTTATTTTTATATTATTATTATTATATTGTTGTTATTGTCTATTTAGTTGTATAAAAAATTCACCTTTTTTTGGAGAGAAAAACACATGGAACCGAGTGAATATTAAAGTGAATTACTAAAAATACAGCCAACCAATCGTGCGCTTATCAGTCAAGGTGAGTTATTTTGATGCGTATCTTAAGTAGAGCTAGCATAACATTTAACACAAATATTTACTGATTAACACAATCCTTATGTACCTCTGTCAAATCGTACTAAACACCAACTGCTTTATAGACTCCGTTTAACACGTACATACTCCCAACCGCAAATGAGATTTCAGGCTAAGTGCTTTGTTTATAATAACATTAAATTGTTTAACCTTTAACTTCTACATTCTAAATTTGCATCATATAAGTTATTTTAATATGTCAAATTTAACAGCTAAAGATTTCCACTGCCGTTTTTTCAAACCGCTAATCTCGATTGTCGCGAACCAAATAAAATAATAGAAAATACATCTTGCCATTTATAATTCATTCGCGCTACATGTTCACTTGCGCACTTCTTAACTTTCATAATGCAATTACATAATGTCTAAATAAAGGATATGACACGACGTGTAATAACGTCAAGCGCGATCCATCCGGGGGACCGCGTTCGTTAAACGGAAATCCAACGGTGAAACGGTTACATTTCCATCCCAATTAGCAGGAGTGCAAGACTTGCTGCATATTTAACAATTCCCGTTACGATCAAGGTTGATCAGATCTGATTGTAGGATGGAGAAGGTGGTACCGAGGGCGGAGTATCTTTTGAAGTTTTTACATTCACAACCTTGACGTCCAACTAAGAGTACGGTGGTGTTAATCATGTAGTTATCTAATGTCTAAGCTAACCGAGGTGTCCATCGTATAGGGCTCCAGTCACCGAGTGTAAGTCAACACCAGACATGGCGGCACGTACCGCTCTCAATACACAATCAACCCGGAATTGTTTTAACATGTTCGGTTGCAGTGTCCAAGCGGTCTTCTAATTTAAGCGGTCTTCTAGTACGAGAAGACGTAGGTGTTTTAGTCGTTCCGGATGCTTACGATCACCGGTGACGGCCTAGCGTCAGGTGGTCCGTACGGTGGCTTTTCGGTTACTTACATAAAATACAGTTTCACGTCTGATAACATAACATTGCGGAAACTTGATTTCTAAAAGCGTTACACCTCGGTACGTGTGTTTATCACCGTCACTTTTGTCAGAGTTCAACTGGAGTCCACTTTTTGTACGAAACGGTAACCACTTCGGAAGTGAAATTTCACAAACTCGTATCAAACAATCCCTCCCCTCCTTGTCCGAGCCACTATATATAACTGCGTGTATCGAATATGAGAGATGTGTGTTCTTCAGCGTTTCGGGAGTGTTCTCATTGCAAATTGAACAAGTGGCGAGGTGTTGCGTGTAATTATGGCCGGTGATGAGACACCGTTTTATATCTTACGTTAGATTAATGTGAGATTAATATGTTAAGTGATAGCCTGAAAGGATTTCAAAGTTTTACCAATGTACAAATAATTGAAAGAGATGATAATTCCTTGGCGGTTTAATTAACTGACTTCCGAAGAGAGTAACAATGAGACGTTCGTGAGGTATTATTATTCATCAATACATACCGTGTTGCTTCACGCATGAGCTTTATTGATAAGAATGATACACCAAGAACGACAACCCAAGAGAGGTTACCTTACAAGATCAGTCTTCTTAAACAACAGCTGAGAGGCAACTTACCTGTGAAAGAGAAAAATATATATTAAATGTGGGTAGGAATTTATTACTGTTTTAAAACCTTTGTAAATATACGTCATTTGATTCTTATTGGGTAAACTTGTATATTATCATCGAACATTAGTTACAAACTCATCGACTTTCTCACGGGATATCGAGTTTCAATGTTGCACCGCTATTTCACGTATTAGGCTTAAATGAAATTGTAACTTTGTATGATGTAAACACCTCGTCAAGAAATCTGCATACCATGCATATTTCATCATAACATTGTCAAATACGTGTGTAACCTGTCAATTCGCACATGCCGATACTGCGCAATATTCAACTAAAACGTTTTGGGACGAATCTGGCGATAGTGTTAAGTAAAGTAAATATGGCGTAAATTAGACGGCACAATAAAGAGAATCCGTAACAAGTAGTGATAGCTTAGTGGATTGAACGTCGAATCGATCTCTCGCACGAAGAACTCTAGTTTTAATCCTGTACATACCTCTCATTTTTAATATGTGCGTATTACAATTAAAATTATCAGTTGCTTCGGTCAAGGTAAACATCGAGAGGAAACCTGCACACACGAGTATTATCTGTAATATGGATGTTATGCACATGAAATTTCGGATCCGGATACGGATATACGGATATTTTACCGGTTTCGCTTACGGTTATGGATATGAAATTTCGGACTATCCGATTGTTTCGGATAATTTCGGTCACGGATATTATATGATTTACGGCATGGAAAAAATATACAATATATTTAAAAAGTTTGACTTTGTTTCTATGTTTTATGTGGTATTATAATCACGGAAAAAACAAATTAAATAATAAACACTGTCTAAAATGAGAACGACGCGGCTAGTGTATCGGCTCGGTCGGCGTGAACCAGTCATAATGTACTTTATTTAGACTCTGCGTCTATCCGAAATTATCCGAAACTTTTTATCGGATTCGGTTATGGTTTCGGATATACTTTTATTTCGGATATCCGATAGTTTCGGTTGCGGTTGCGGAGCTCCATAACATTCCTGATCCACAATGTTTTCAAAGGTTTGTGAAGTCTACTAAACTACACTTGGCCAGCGTGGTGGACTATGGCCTAAACCCCTCTCATTGTGACACGAGACCCGAGTGTAACAGAGCGAAAATGATGAGTCATATTATTCAATAATTTCAAAGGCTTTTCGTAATCCTTCAGTACAGCTACATACACTATTAATCAATCAATTATTCAATCTACCAGGTTTAATTTACGCCCTTAAAAAGTTTCTTCTTGGACGTGATTAAATATTGTTTTCTTCAAATAATTTATTCATTAATATCGTCTCCTATTTCGTGGGAAAACATCACTTCCCGAGATATAAAAGTGTTCTGAACGTTAGCCTATAATATAAACTATACATAGATTGAGCTACATTTAAATCTATTGTTTTTACGCGATGCCGTTTTACTCGATAGTAAAATTCCACGGAGTTGCACAACAGTTGACACACGGGACGAGTTCCGCGTAGGAAGCGTGTCGACGTCGCGCGCCGCCCGCTGCCCTCCGGGAACGTTTCATTTAGTTTCAGGCACAGAAAATTGCCATTAAGCAACATTTATAAAAGAGCCGCACCGTAACTGTTAAATCATCTTTTCGTCGCAACACGGAATACAAAATATTTAGATGCAGAAGATACACTCCATTAATTATGAGGGACGAAACCGAACATTTTAATGACGTACGTACATACAGAGCGCGAGTCTGTAAAGGGATCGTGCTGTATTGTACATAATCTTTCGTACATAAAGTTCATACATGGAGTTCGCCTAATTAATTGATCATGTTTAATATGCATTTGTTCATCATTATCTTTGTTACAACCCATATATATATATATGATCCTAGTGCCGAGCGTAGGTGTTCTCTCATAAAGAGACGAATTAAGGCCATAACCGGAGACGCTGGCCCAGTGCTAGTTGGCAGGTTTCAAACATCTTTGAGAACATCACGGAGAACTCTGAGGTGTGTAGGTTTCCTCACGATGTTTTCTTCACTGCAGCAAGGGTTAATTAACTAACTATATCAAGCTATAACTATTTCGGTAATTAGCTATATTGAAATCCTATATTTTTTGACAGAAATTAATTTTTCTAATCGAAATAAAGAACGCGTCGTGTTATTATATAAATACTAAACCAATTAATAAACTTAATATATAAATAAATATTATACCTACAAAAATGTATAAAAGATAACAGCTCAATCAAACCACAAAAAACCCGCACGCTCCGACAACTCACAAATAGCTGTATCCGTGTAATTAGGACCGAATATATAGGCAAGTATGTTTAGCCACAAAATAACAAACAATTGCTGCGAATAACGCGGCTTCCACTGCCAAAGTACGATAGTTGAGTAGATCGAATTCATTTATCGGTTGGGCAACGATGAGCTGCCGATTGCGGATCGATTATTCCGCTACGGTACTTTGTTAAAGGATACGTGCTATGTTGACTGCAATGATAATAAAAAAAAAACATAACTTTGTGAGAATTCAAAATAGATACATACACGAATTAACTGTACAAGCGGTGAAGGATACAAAATTTACATTAATTGTTTGATGCGCAGAATTGTCGACAAATGTCGTTAATACTTAGTAAACATTTACCCATATAGTATAATACAAGTATAACAAAACTACGCTTTATATTTTAACAAAAAGTAACACAGATACGAGAAGAACTTATTAGCTTAAAACTAAACTATTTTGAGCAGGAGCGCAGAGCAGTGATGAAGAACATGCTAAACTGCTAAAGCAAGAAATATACGGGTAAAAATAAGTAAGAGTGAGTAGTAAGAAAAACAGAAAAGACCTGAAGGTAATAAAAAAAGTAGAAGTAATAGAAAAAGATGAAATCGTCGGACTCAATGGTCAAGAACACCTTAATTTGACGTAAATGAATGAAGAAAAGTTATATTTTTATAAATAAGTATACTTTTTTTATGCATCAAATGTGGAGTCAATATATCGTCATCAATTATATGGAGATGGGCTGGACATATATTTAAAGATAACAAGAAAAACAGAATGGATCCCAGAGGAAACGAAAGAGGCAGGGCTAGACACGGACATGGAAATCTCTGGAGGACACTTTTGTCGAAACATAAGCCGTTGCGGAGACGGATGAGCAGGTCGTCGTTAAGTAAAGAAAAAGTTAATAGACTAACTACAGCTATATTTTTGAATGTTTGAAATATTCACAAACAGTAATAAGGGCTTATTAATTATGTCACTTGGACCACCGCACACATGTGTAACAAAAGTAGTACAGTATTATTTGATACCCATATGTAGTCTGATGGTAACCGAAACCAAACTAATAAACCAATAACTCACTGTTTCAAAGAATGACTGTTTCAACGAATTTCCACTACCTTTCTTTAACAATATTGCGTTGAAGCGGGTGCGCCATACGTACATCCGCCTGGTAATCGATGTTTTCGTAACTCGCTCATCAAACTCTATGGGCGCTGTTACTTGTGTAGAAAGCTGAGCAATTGTTGATCCCAATTAAAACGCTCGTACACTACGCGAAACGACGCTTGCCTGCAAGCGAATGTGGACCTTTCTGTTCGAAGACGCCTGAGATTTTGGGCGGTATTGGTTTAGTTTTTTCGTGTGAAGTTGATGCTGTCCGGATACGGTCAGTACGCTTATGGCGACTTGCACTTTCTACGGTTTCGGAGCGGGCACTTCCGTAGCGCTTTCGGCGATCATTTGAAATTCAGATGCGATCCAAGAACGACCTTGCGGTGTTACGGCGGTCCATTTGCGTGGCTCGCATTGTAATGTTGTGATTCATGTCGCGAATAATACTGCAATTGATACGATCGTGACTCATAGTTAAAATTGTTGCTTCTCAATCTTCTAGGCCCGGAAATTTCTCATAGAGAACTATCGAAAACTCTTAGGACATGGGGAGTATGAACAGGAGGGTTAGTTTAAACATGCCGAAAATAATCCAATCAAATTTAACTCTGTACCGTGCTTATATACTTGATGAAAAAAATAGGGTCCAAATTTTAATACATTTTATACTTTCATTTCGCAGTGGCAATAACAAATTAACGTACGTGGCAAAAACTAAGAGCATCGAGGTTTAATTTACGTTTTGTTTTAGATGTTTCATTAAAAAAACTTGAAATACCTTAAAATAAACTTGCTCAATCTGGTAACATTACTTCTGGTTTAAAACAAAAAAAATATTGATTTAGACACGCTGGCCAACACAATGAAAGACAATCACGTACCGTGACGTACGGCATAATCGAATGTGGCTTAATAAGCAGTTAATGGGTGGCTGATTGGCAATTAACACGTAATTGAGATCGAAACCGTGCCAGTCAAGTGATGGGCCACTTCCAAACTGTTTGTGTAGCATGCGTCACCTTTAGTCATCTGGACAAGGCAATAGATATTTCTTACCGTACATTACACTAAAATCAAAATTAATATAGGTAATTACAATAGGGTGGCCTAATCGTTAAGGAAGTGCATTCTTCTAGACTTTTTAGAGGTTCACTGGAAGATACTGATATCTCCGTAATTGAGGACACAAAGCCAAAAACAATACGCTGGTAAATGAATGTTTCAGTGCAGTAGATATCAACCCTGTTGAATTACGGTGAAACTTTAGATACGTTTTTTCATTTTGTAGCTGCGAAGTGGATTAGGTACCGGGTGTTTTTAGCCGCCGTAATCAGCCACTAATTAGTTATCGCCAGAGAAATAACACCATATCTTAAGACTACAAAAATGCATCATTCACTAAATAAACGATCTCTACAGGTAACATGGCACGCAATCGCCTATCAAATCATGATCCAGAATACACAACAATATGCCGAGAGTTTTGGGAACTCTCCCTAAAGCTACATAACCCTCTCCCTACGCGACGAATGAGTAAACACTTCATCGCTTACAGATTGAAGATATTATTATGGAGATACGCTTCAACTCACTCGACAACAACAACAAGATTACTCGAGCGGTTATAATTTAAGGGCTACTTACTAAGCGGTTGTGTTGTTTATCATTCGTAAGTAAGCCATTATAATTGTTTGGGGTTATTGGAGTACTATGGGGAATAGCGCCTCAACCCTTTATTCTAGTAGGGTTTTCTATTGTTTATTTCGTAACTAATGCTACTTTATACAGGATACTGAATGATGCTAACGATACAGAAACTGGAGTGTAATAAAAACTTGGATAAGTGATTTTGAAAAAAGTATATTTAATAGCGTAGTTTTGTAAATTGTCATATATAACAGTGACAGCGATGTGATATAAAAATCAGTCTTCCGCACCTTAAAAATCAGTTATCCGCGTAAGGAGATACAACCTATAATCACCTGTAATTTTGCTATTAAAACCTTATTTTATTATGCTTCGGTGAAAGGCGGTGAATACATCGCGAGAAAGCCTAATATACCGGAAATTCACTATAGTGTTTTCAAATGTGTGTGGAGTGCGTGTGTCATTCTGGCCTGTGTTTTATATGTATTCTTCTCTGCGTTTGTTTACACTGCCTGTTACGGCCTAATAATGATAGATCACGATTCACGTGTGCGATAATAAGATTACCGCGGTAGAGCACTGAAGTTGAAGTGCCCACAATATTGGATTAAACGGCCTCCGACACCGGGCAAACCACGGGACTGTATATTCAAATTTCCTTTGTCACGCTGTCAATTATTTTTACTCCGTAACGAATAGATTGCGGGAACAGTCTTCGTTTTTCTTTATTCGTCAGTTTTTACTATCCGTTTTGTTAGCTCAATCATTCTGTAGGAAATGATTGTCGGTATTCGATTTAGATTGCAATCGACGAACAAATGCCGTATGGCACCGGAAAGCGGCGATGAGCTGTATTAGTACGCTTATATTTTTTTATACACATTGAAAATCATGAACATTGAAAAATTTCTTACAAAAATCGAATATGATTCTCCCGAGATTCTTACTGATGCTTTATTATCCGAGTGGAAGTTATTTCCGAGAATAACGATACGTTATATTAATATGGTTTTCGGTGCCTTACGAACTCCTCACCAATTATTTTTAATTATATGTAGTAGAAATTTAACTTTGGTAGAATTGGTTATATTATTATAGGATCCTTAGGTCCGTAGCGAGGCTCTGAAATTAAATTTGAAAAGGTAGTTTCGTGTCCTATCAGCAGAATCTATTCTCAATTCATATCTACATATACCGTCTTCCCAGAGTATGAAGATTTTCTAGCAAATCGGTAACAGAACTTCAGTTCCAGTTGAGAATAATAAAGTTTACATTAACCTTGAGGACTGAAATGTAACCTCATTAGTAAGTGTTGTTGCCCCGATATCCCTCAGCCCTAAGTCCGAGATCACTTGATTCAATATAATTTTGAGCTAAACAACTTAAGTCACCAAAAGACAAAGTCCAGAAGAATAAAAGGACAAAGGCATAAAACTAATGAACCGAATTCTTATTGCAAATTTGTTCCTAGTTTGTTAATGCTCGCACCTTTAGGTTTTGCTATTCCATATCAACAATAGCAAAACCAGCTGTTTCCACGTCATAAAACAGGATTTTCATTATATGTATACACCAGGGATGTTATGGATATGAAATTTCGGATCTGGATATGGATACGGATATATAAGTAATATTTTACTGGTTTCGGTTACGGAGCTCCATAACGATGATATACATCATTTAAAGAACACGCAAAATGCAATTTTATTCAATAATAACGCGTATAATTTTATTTTAATAAATGGTATACTAAAACTAATTAGACGAAAAGTAGACAGAGTAAAATAATCAACCAACCAGCATTTTTATTTTCAGTGTTGCAGTTTCACTTTGACCATGTTACGCTGGGTCGAGAACCGGCATAACATACATCAGATACACTATCGTCACTACTTGATATTGATATACATTTTTCTTATAGTTACTAAATGTTGAACTGACAATTTCGACGTCCTCGTATCTATCTCTTTATATGGTAACTATATCGTATAGTCCGATGTGAAAACATCGTTAGTATGAAGTATGAGATTAAGTTTTTTCACTGGACTTACAAGAATCTACGTTAAGAATGCATAATATGTCGTATGCGTCTATCGGGCCTTCTTTTGATATCACCAGCCGTCTCTATGTTCATGTTTACGTGTATCACTTAAAATAGAATACTAGAAATTATGAAGTCATATCAAAATGTTTCAATGAAATCGTTTGTGTAGATTTTTTTTGCTTAATGTTTTTCAAATTATCAACTCATGCCAAGCTGTGAGATAAAATATATAAAAACCTTTCTACGAGGGGAGGTCCAAAAGTTCGTGGAATGAAAGGGTTTTAAATAACCTAAAACTATAAATCTATTTTTCCTTTTCAATATAGACGCCCTTAAGCTGAATACATTTATTACATCTACGAATAAACTTTTCTAAACCATCATAAAAATATTTTTTATCTTTTGCCTCAAAATGAGCTAAAATTGTCTCCTTCACCTCATTGTCGTCGGAAAATTTCTTTCCCCTGAAGTCTTTTTTTTAATTGGGGAATAAATAAAAATCACTTGGGGCTAGATCTGGACTGTAGGGTGGGTGGACAAGTGATGCGATGCCATGCTTGTGCAGAGCGGCCATTGCAGCTTTGCTCTTGTGAACCGGCGCGTTGTCTTGCAAGAGCAAAACACCTTTGGTAAATTTTCCTCGACGTTTTTCCTTGACGGCCTCTTTAAATTTTTCTAATATCATTGCGTAGTATTCTCCAGTTATGTTCCTTCCCTTTTCTTTGTAATCAAGGAGTAATATTCCCTCACAATCCCAAAAAACAGTAGCCATCAACTTTCCAGCCGACTCCGACACTTTGAACTTCTTTGGCGGCGGTGTCCCCTTTTTATGCCATTGTATGGACTCTTGTTTCGACTCAGGCTCAAACTGATGAACCCAGGTTTCATCTCCAGTAACAATCCGCTCCAAAATCTGTGCAGGTTTGTCTCCACACAACTCCAAAAACTGTTTTGACGCATCGACGCGCTACTGTTTTTGAAGCGGCGTGAGCATTCTCGGTACCCATCTTGCACTGACTTTTGTCATACCCAAGTGGTCGTGTAGGATGCGCAAAATGGTAGTATCCTCCAACTAATGGTACCCCAACTAATGCCGATAACTGTTTTTTTTTTTCAAACGGGTGTCCTTCAATACAAATTTTTCCACTTTTTCGACGATGTCTGATGTGGTGGCCTCAACTGGCCTTCCTGAGCGGGGGTCGTCTTCAATCGAGTCCCGACCATGTTTAAAAAGTTTATGCCACTTGTAAACCATTGATTTACTAGGGCAGTGTTCCCCATAAACGGTTTCCAATTTATTCAAACTGGTCTGAGCGTTTCTAGTAGTATGCTTCTGTCTCCGAATTATTGTATTTGTATTTATAAATGCCAGAATGCATTTAGCCACACTCTGAACACGAATCTGTGCCTGAGATTGTAAACGTTTATACTGTCATTAATAATAATAATAAACACATGCGTTGTATTTCTAGTTAACGCGATTTACTTGCGCTCTGGAATGTGCTGCGAAAACACATTTCGCCCGAAGATTACCACGGTGTGAATTGAGAGGTGTGAAGTCGTTAAGTGGTAGTTTATTTATTTTGACGCGACGACAGGCGTTCGCATTCCGTCTTCAGATGAATCCAGCAAATATACTATACTGTATAACGATTTTGTCCATGAAACAAAAGGACGATGCATCGCGTCTAGTGTTATTTTATCCAGGTCATTTTGAAAAATGTCCTGAAATAATAACTCTATATCCATTAAACTTAACAATTTGACTTTTTACTATTCATGTAAGACCTCCTCCATGTTAGCTTGTACCCAATGCCCTTTTTAACACCCTAGATCAAATTCATAATTGCACAACATTTGATCAATCCGAAAATTTACAATCCTAAAAGGATGTAGCTTTTACCGGTTACCCTTTGACCACCACAGAAAAGATACCATGACCTGGCCACAGGCAAACCAAGAAGCCTAGAATGTACTCCACTCCATTTTTCAGTTATAAAGAGAACAGCAATAGATGCAGTATCACCGCTAGATTAGAATAAGGTGGTACCCAATCCTCAGTGTTTTTACTACCCTGCGCCAAATACATAATGCAATAGCTCGCGAACATCACTAGTAAAACCGGTGTGTAATCGCCACGGTCAGTCGCGTCCGCGAATATTATCACTGAATCATACCTTCTGAGGCTCTGCACTGGTCGGAACCATTCGCAACAAAACGACGAAAGTCAAGACTATATTGTTCGCGCTCATTACCAAATATCATATGGTGGGTGGAGGTTTCGAGATTATTCGGAGGTTAATAGACGTGACGAAAGCCTATAGATAAAATTAGTAACGTTGATAAAAATGAGTTAAAATATATACATTTCTTCTGAAACTGAATTTAAACAAAGCGGAAGTAGCCACTTGCATTGTCATTATCGAAGCGACGCGAAATGATTACAACAAGCAGGTAACAACACACAATTTTTTTAAGACACATAAAAGGTATTTTCATCATAAACTAGCTTAAGAAAAATACAATTTATTTTCCTATCAGCATCAAGATAATCCTGGGAATTCCTTCGCTCACTAGACAAGGACGCTACCCAGTGCGCAATAAGATTGTCTACATTCATCATCAACTGGCTCCATTCACTTCTAGCGCTTCTATAACATTTCAACGCTGCATTTCTGAGAACGATATTCGGGCCCTTCGGTTTGTTGCTCTGCGTCGTTGGCTGTGTGTATCAAGGGAGCGACAAAAGAGAACTTACATTGGCCAATGAACTAAACTATAAAAAAACGATTTTAAAGGAACTGTCATTATAACACACACATTATTCCCTCCCTGTTGTAATAACGCACATTACACACAAACATCAAAACGCACGCTTGTACTTAAAACAGTAACGACGGCGGTGGCAATAACCCGCTAATTGCACAGGTTACGACGAAACAAAACCTTGCCCAGTTAGCTCGTGCTTCCTCCAGTTAGACAGTATGTTTCCTGGTTACTGAGAATTGTCTGTTGATTAGCGTTACGTGATACATCTGAGGTAATCGCTTCATACTCTGATGTGGAAACTTGTGTTTGACAATCGGGTCACATGTGAAGTGTTGCAGTGCCGACTCACTCAAACTAAACAAACAATTCATTCATTCATAATATCGTGAGTTGATTGCGAGCTTTACGTAAGCGATACACGAATTATCGTCCATTGTGTTAATTGTGTACGTAACGAGTGTTGGTTATTATTTTTTGGGGGCTCATTGTGCAATCGGACGCGGGGCTCGCACCGCGCCGGCCGTGGATGTAAATATTCGAATGACTAATGATTACGTCCAATTCGATTTTGTACGACATTGCTTCGCTTGTCAAAACTTATAATACGGAGTGGACTGTGTACATGCGTGCACAGAAAAAAGTGCTCGGTACGTGCACCAATAAAGCTTTTTTTTATTAAATAGAAGATGCACTCGATGCATGTCCACAACACGTTTATGGATTTATAACAAAGAAAATATATTTTCAATGTTGCTTTTCATTTGGATAAAACGGCCGAATTTAATCATTCTATATTTAGCAAATATCACTTTGCGGCTTTCAACTAAAATGATTCAAATTGAACATCGGCGTTCCGTGAAGCCTGCCTGGCTAGCTACCACCCTCCTGCTTGAGTCAGCCGCCAAACGACCGCCAAAAGAGTCCCGAGCCCACCAGTGGGACGATATGGGTTGTATTGTGAAAGTGTCATTGATAAGCATGCGGAAGTTAAGGAAGGTTAAGATAGGATCAGATATCCTTCTCATTATAACGACGTGGAACTAAACGAGCATGAGTTTCGCCTCTTTTCCAACTGTCAAGCTGTCCCCGCACCGTGGACCGCGTGGAGTCATCGGGAACATGTATTGCCACTCTTGATTATCGAGATGGAATGCCTGCCTGATCGAATTTATCAGTTTCATTTCAACAGTTCAAGATTCAACAAGGTTGTCCCAAACAACCTGTATAATTACCGGGAGTTTTGGCGATAGGCGAACTGGACCGGCGTACCAACATCTTGTAAATACGACTAAAATTCATTGTAATCGCAATTTCATATCGTGACGTAATCAATATGATAAACCGAAGATTTATAGGAGTAAATAGGTGACGTATAGAAATATTAATAAAATTGTTCGGATATCTCTATTGTACAGTGTAGTAATCTGCATGAGACTGGTATAATGTTTTAATTGTACCATCTACTCTAAGACTCTTAATGATAAAGTTGTTTTGACAATCAATTGTTGCCGTTTGAACATTTCTCGTCCGATCGGTGGCCACTCTACCTAACAACAAAGCGAGTGGTGGGAGTATCATAGTCAGAAGAACCAAAAAATTTTGCGGATAAAAACTGTGACGACTAATTGTTAAAGTCGTTGATGATGCATCAGTCTTTCTTACAGTAAATCTCATGATAAGAAAATTTTATAAAATATTTATTTTACATTCCAACTTATTTTTATATGCCCCATTTCTTCATACTCGTAAATCTATGATACATTTTAAAAATCAACCAATTTGTGGTCGTTGTCTTAGACGATCTCGTAGCCCAACCGGTAGAGACGGAGAGGCCCCGGCTTCGGTCCCGGCCGGGGCCGACGTTTATGTGACAGGCAAATTTCTATTTTCTTCTGCGATGTCATATTTGTCTACATCTGAGTCTTCCGCATGCCAGGGAATCCCAGTACTGGGGTTTGAGCGTGCGAACGTTCAACGTAACCTTGGTCACGTCCATCAGGTCCCTCGCCAGTTGTTTACACGAGTCCGATGCGAAACACCGATATTTAAAAATAGCATCGCCGCCGGATCGCGAGCGGCGACTCTCGTTTTCGTTTCGCGGGAATGTCGCCGTCGCGTCGGACCGGCCGGTTACGAGTGCATGATGCAAGTCGCTGGGGCCGCTGCCGCGCCGGCGGCGTCGAGCGACCAACGAGTTTGTGCTCATGTTAAAACTCTCCAACGTCTACCGATGCGACATCGTTGTCGTACGTGGGTTGGTTACATATTAGAAATGAGGTCATAACGACGTTGGCTCCGCTAACGGCACACTGTACACTATCGCGTTTCTAGGCTGTAACACGCACATAATTTGAGTGTGGCCGTACAGAATGTGATTCTGCCCGACGATAGTTATAGCCAAGATGTCAGATGTCGTTTTCAAGAGAATAATTAAGTAATAGTCTACTGATAGATTGTTATTGTTCAGTAGAGATTTTTTAATAATTTGAATAAGAGAATTATAATACTCACTATTTTTAGTTTCAATTTTTCTCCATTTCTATCTACGACTAGGCATAACGAATCACATTTCATAATTACCTTTATTTATCTATTTACAAAAATCAGACTCTATATAGAATGGTCTCGTATTAATTTCGTGCACTCCAAAATTTTAAGCTTCAAATTCATCATTCAATCTCATGTTAATTTGAAAACATTAACACGACTGATTAAAATTGACATAACAAAGTATATTTACGGCACCATGTCGCTTTCAAAGTTGTGAGTATATCTTGAACTAGCTAACGCACTCGCTCGCTCTTTCGCTCGCAGTGAAGCACGTACATACGATCGCTTCCGAGTTGACAGTTGATAATAATATAGCGTCGGCGGAACCCGTCCACCAAACCGCCCCGCTCGACTACAGACCGACTCGTCGAACACTTTCTTAGCACACGCACACGCTTAATTATGTGCGTGCAATGGGAATTATTTACTTTGCATATTAATTTTGCATAAGTAAGTGGACTTTACGAGTCCCGCTGCGACGATTACTGTTAATTACGCCAGTGCCGAGTGCTATCATAGGACATCCGGGGAATCCCAATACGCGCATAGCTCCAAGGAATGTTTTAGCAGGTACAGCTCTACAACCTAAGACTTCGCGGCCTACATCTAAATTCGGGTGCACATTGAATATGTCTCCCGATAACAACAAACATTATTCAATCAAATCACAAAAATCATGATCGGTTCAAGGTCGAGTTTTACAAGGAGATTGGTTGGTAGCCCGTTAAAAAACCTTGTACCGTGCTCACCACGCGTGCTGGACCAGCCGAAACCGTAACGCTGATGCAAGCGGTTTCCTCGATTGCTCAACGCGACGCGCCAACGGCCGTGTCACGGCGGGCGCAGCATAAGGCCGCGTTCAGAATAACCTATTGTTAGACGTCGACTACACGACTTGCAACGAGCCACAGTGTGAACGTGAAAGTAGTCTATATTTTATGTTCACTGTCAATACATTGTAGCGTACATTATCTATGGTGTGAACGAAATAGTCGGCTAATAAACGTTGTGTATACGTTGCGTTCGATAAGTGACTGACTGACCAAACGATTTAAGATTATCAGCGCTTATGCTTAAATTTTAAGATGATTCACTTTTATGCAAGTCTAAGCCAAACTTCCCTGTTTATGGTCTCACGCTGCTGAACAACTTGACTACTTGACACGACGAGGGACAGGCCTTAAATCTCTTGTGTTGGAAACAATTGGGCCTTGTTCGACCCATTCGTGTACGGTAGTTGAATTCTTCGCCTGGTTTTCTAGTTGCTATGCGGCTTCTAAAATCAATCGTAGACTTCCCTTGACATATTTCGCGTGCAGTGTCGCAGAGCAGGTTGACAAGCATGGTTCCTAACTAACAGAGTACCACTCGCTCAGTCGGCGACTGACAATGCGGTTGATGTGAACGCATCTTTACGCCAAATTTGTTGTGCAGCGCCTACCTTTGTCCCAACGTACGCTTCACGGTTGTTACAAAATCAATTTTACTGAATCAGGTGAGAAATTTTAATAGAATACATATGGACACATGTTTATTTTTTAATTTTGAGTTAGAACAATGTTAAATTGCATATACATTTGACGTGGTCTATTGCATGTTATTCTAAATTTTATGAACGATTACTATTTAAATTATTAGTTCTGACTACTTTTAAAAGGCTTTTCCGTTAAAAAGGGTTTCAACCAGACTTTCATGAATTTAAAAGGGTTTATCTCAGTCCAAGTAAAAGTAGCGATGTAACTTCCACCAACCTATATAATAATGTGAGATTGGCTACAGATATTGTTGAGACTCCATCAACTTCAGCTATTTTCCAACTCGGGAAACATATTAATAAACATCTCTGTATCAAGTACCGGTTTGACATTGGAAGCCGCGCAGTAAACACGAGATACAAATGGGTCATTGGAACATAATTGCACATGTGCAGTTTGGCCGGCGATATAAGTTGTGCGCCATTTATTGTGTTAAAACCTGTGACCATCGGTCGCGGGGCGCAAAACGCCCAACCTCTATAATTGCACGGCCAGTTATTAAAAATTACATAATGGACGCAGGTAATTGTTATCCAAAAATAGCGCAAGAGTCGATCGAGATCGACGCGTTATAGTTCCTCGGATCTCGTGTTCGTTGCGCCGTAAATCGTTCGCTGACCCTTCAATCAATCCTTTTAAAGAGTGTGTTAGAGTTAATTGGACATCGGTCAATCGCGCGTATATAGTGGAAAAGTTGAAGTAGTACCTCAAATATAACATTTGTACAATTCGGCTGTTGTAGTGATTAGTTGGTGATGATTTAAACTGAAAATGTGTAATGCACTTTCGACGTGCTTTACGAAACGTTAAAACTCTCACACTCCTACGATTCCCGGTATCAAGGGTAGCGATACAGAAATACAGTATTAATACAACAACTGAACACGGATAACAAAATTATTTATATAGTCTATCTATAAAACTTAACGGAATTCAACCCGGAACCTCGACAGAGACAAATCGGCCCAGGAGACCGTATCATCAACTTCAATTTATCAATCTTCAATACTACGATCAATTACAGAATTATTCTACTGCACGAACATTACAGAGTTGCTGAAACGAAATCGAAATTTATAGACATTCTTACGGTACATTCAACAGTTTTAAGTGCATTCAACTAATTCAAAATGGAGGACGTTACTGTGAACGCCGGGCGCGCGGGTCTCAACGACGTTTATAAATATTCATATCTCAGTACAGCCTAACACCCAAGTGGAATTAACATAATACGATCAGACAAAAAGTCATGGCTCAACCATCTGGTATCTATTTAACCGATATCATTGCAACTTATTACTTGCAGCAATACGATTTTCTCCAATGTAATGTTTACGTAACTTATTAAAATGCAAAATTATGCATAAACGTAGGGGCAAGTTATATGCGCTTGCGTATTTTTTACATAACTGATTAAAATCTGACCATACAAAAGTGTGTGCTATTATGCTGTTATTTAAACACTAAAGTTTTAAACCTAATAGCAACACTTTCATTTAACATATTTTCAACAAAGTTCAACTGAAAAAAAAAGAGCAAATGGAATATTTTCTGACGTCATACTTTAACGTGCAGAACAGTACTACAGATGTCTGTCTATACTCAACAGTGTAAGATATGCGATGTGATAGTTATTTCAAATTAGTTATCGCTTAGTAATTTGCTCGTCCCTATATTGTAGAGCTCATATTATTTGTACTTAAATGATTTAACACTTGTAAGTATAAAAATACCGAAACTGGTAGGTTCAGAGACGTTAATTAGTTCCAATTTTTACCAGTTTCTTGCCCTTCATAGAAAAATACAGAAAGCCTTGTAAATCTTTACAAGAAACACTAATTACCTAAACACACACCTGCACAATGTGTCCAAATGTGAATTAAACCTTGAAACGATAGCATTATCATAATAAAGTAAACTAGTATTCAAAACACATTGGACTGAGAGTGCTGCCCTGAAGAACTCTCTTGCCTAAACATATTCATATTAAAGCACATGCGAAATCCTTTAGCAACAACTAAACGGCGTTAGAAATCTCCGGTGTTCCCTCCGGTTCGGCGCCGGTCGTTGAACTGCCATCTGGATTTGAGGGGAGACATTTTGAATGGGCGTTAAGGAGCGCCAGCGTTAGAGCTACATTGATTTAGAGCCGCTGTCGACTCTTTCGGTCTGCTTGACAAATTGTAATTGGATCGTGGAATTCCAACGCCGTGGGCGGAATTACGAATTGCCCTATTTGTTTTTCATACTAACAAATAAATTGTTTAGTTTCCGTGATTTGTTGTTACGTAACGTACGTGTTGGTTGGCGAGGATCACGATAAAGCTGATCAACGTACTTAGATACTACTAACACGAATTGTCAATAAAATGAATTCGCATTGTCTTATACTCAGAATGTTTAACAAATTCTAGAGTATTAAATACACGTTAAATGTTAACGTTTTAAAATAAAACAATATATACTAATAATAATATTGTAACAGGGCTAAATCTATACATTACATATTTTTTGGAAATTTTGAAGTAGGTAGGATTTTTTTCGATAGGTACAGAGGTCAAATCAATTTTGACAAAAAATATTTTGTCTCCGTCTTATTACCACGTATCGCACTAAAACCATTGGACAAATTTAAACGACACTTGGCATTTGAGTAATTTAAATTATGGATCACTATCTAGGATACTTTTGTTACCGGAAAATAGATCAGTTCCCTTGGAATAGGAAACAATATGCAATATGGACATTCTATAAAAATAAAATTTTACTGTCTTTCTGCAGCTATTATAATAAAATTATATGTTTCTAATTCATATAACTACAACAAAACGCATTCCTAAATAAGAGTAGGTTTTCTGAAGCGAAGTGGGGACGGGTTACTAGTAAAGTAAAGTATACAACTATAGAAATGAATAACAGTACTCATCACCATCGTCATCATTACAACCCATATCATCACACTGCTAGACCCGGGTCTCCGCTCACGATGAGAGGGTTTAAGGCCGTAGTCTAACACGCTGGCCAAGCGCAGGTTGGTAGAGTTTAAACAGCTTTGAGAACATTACGAAGAACTCTCAGGTGTGAAGGTTTCCTCACCTTTTAATTCACTTCACCGAAGCGAGTGATAGATTAGGAGGTTCAGGATTCGACCTCGCGTCTCCCGTGCAGGAGACCTACTTTCAAAGCACTAGGCTGTCACTGCTTCCTTAATACAATAATAAAAAGATTAAAATGTGCAGGATACTATTTTGATTCTATTGCGTATAGAATTCACATTTCATAAATTTCAGCTACACGCTAGTAACAAAGATTTAGAATAGCGTCCAAAATTACTTTTCGTATTTCTAAAGTGGGTTACATGGGTATATGGGTGTAAAAAAGAACAGACTGTTAAAAAATGAGAAAATGATTTACGAGCACAAACATACGTAGTAAATGCTAACGTAAAACTTTCCGGTGCTATCTATCATCGGCCAAATAATGAAGATTCTACCGAAGAGTGCTGTCAATACTAAGCATTTTCACATTCCTAAAATAGCCTGGCTCTTACCAAACCCGCTTACCGCACTATACGAGTCTGTGCACACGATATAGAATACCTAATAAGCGGATCGGTTTAAGAAATCTCGTGCTTTAACCCGCGCACGGGTCATCGACCTCTGGTACCGGCTAAGCGCGACGCAGGCGCAGGCCTCATTGTTGTCCATATAATGGTTTTGTCTTGCAAGCTTACTGTAGTAATTTTATTTCAAGGTCAAGTTTAAAAATAACCACACAACCGGCATGCAGTTCTTAATCTAAAGGAATTCAATACTAGTGTCCGTCAAGGTTAACTCTTGCGTCAACGGCAATACACAGCTGATAGCTTCAACAATTACCGATTAGTATTCGTAAGACGCGTATCAGAAATTTGATGTGTTGATGATAAAATCAATGCGTCAGGTTAGTATGCCGCTAGTCACGTAACATAAATTTAAATATATAAGATTTAATGTCCAGTACAGAGATATGAATGGAAATCAAAGAGTTAGTGAGTTTACATGAAATCAAAATTGAAAAGAAAAACCAAATGAATAACTTACATTTTGTTTGGGAATTTTTTACGAATATTGATTTTTCAATGAAAATATTTTAGTATAAAGGAACGCGGTATATTAATTTCTTGTTCAATATTTCTAGCTGATGGACCGTAACGGTTGCATCAGTATTGGCAGTATGTGTTTCATCATCAAATACAATCACTTATATTGCTTTATACGAACAAAACATACCTACTATTAGGTGTTATTTGTTTATATTTACCTTTATATTCATTCTTAGAACCGATGCACTTACTGTTCTTACAAAATGAGTTTATTTATTTAGAAATCGTGGGAATGTACAAAGATAAATTGTGTTCTTCGATGTATTGACAATTTTGTTGTTTAATTATAGGAACCGTTATATATTATGTACATTAAAGATAATATTTCGTTATCATTCTTACAAATAATCCATGTATCCTGTATTATTGATTTTGACACGGATAGTCGACAATTCTCAGTTGAATTCGTAGTACGTATAACCGAGTATTTCGTGTCGAACGCCTTTGGTGGATCGATTATCTAATAAATTGTAGTCAATCTCCACGTCCCATAAGAAACGGAATAGATCTGTAAATAAAAAACTATATGCTATTCTAACGCGCATGCACCGCCGCTGTGAATTCACTTGCTTCTTGCGCACCTGCTCAGCTACCATTGTCTGCTTGCGTTCGAGCACCACGTTCCATCAATCAGAGCCACCGATATGAACGCGAATATTGAGCGTGTTACATTGTACCGTATAGAAAGCGTGGGTGATCCGATCGGCAATTAATGACAACATCGAGATCTGCTTCTTGCTTCTTGGCATTGTTCTATTGCCAGCTTTAATTAGTGGCGAAAGTCTAACGAGAGTGCCGCGTGAAAGTTTCCTGCAGACGTTGTGTTCCAAGTACTTAATCGTAACTTCCATGGTGTTACGAGCTTGTACCGCAGCTCGGTTACCGACGTCCCACCGATTACGTACGTCTCAAGGAAGGAATTGTTATTACTTCAGATTAATTTGGAAACACGTCAAACACTCTGGTCGAGAGATAAAAGTAATCTGATACATTAATGCCGTTAAATATTTGGATGTTAAATAATCGTGGTTCATGTATATATAGTCGAATATTAGATCGTATTCTTAATTTAAATGCTACTGGAGCCCGTAAATTAGTATGGGAACATTGTTTTATTATTCTGTTAAACAGAGTCACTGTGTTAGCTCGATGTAATGAATTTAAATTCATCATGATACAACTATGGAAACCTTGTAAGATCAATAAACGTTTACACACTGACACCCCCGCAATAGGATTCCCTGTGTTACGGGTGGCATGGACATACACAGATATGACATCACAAACACCCATGACCCGAGAACAAACATTTATTTGTCACATAAATGTCTGGCCCGGCCGGAAATTGAACCTGGGACCCCTAGCTCGGCAAGCAGGGTTACTACCATCTAGGCAATGGGATCGTCAATCAATCACATGTTTGTCAGTCTACCTGTATATTACAGTGTGCTCTGGCCGAGTCTATTGGGCTAAAGTTGAAGGTTTAAACTTTGATGATGAAACGGCTGATTGTACGTATTGTAGGTATACCGTAAATAAAATTATTCCAATTATGGCGATGGTGGGTAGGTATGTTACTGATCATGTGTCAGTTGTTTATGTAACGCCACTCATGCAACCACTAATTAAACTAACTAACTAAACTGTCCGCGGATATTATTATTCATCATTTCAAACAGTATCAAAATTTGTCCAATGAGTGACATGTATTATGACGCTTTCACGGTCGGTCACACCGACGACCGACCGACGGAAGCGCGGAGACCAACAAAAGTTACATTGATGTCGATTTGACCTCAAACTTTAAAGCGATAATAAAACTTCTCCTTTACATTGCCGAGAAATTTATTAAAGACAATCTAGCTCAGATGGAGTAACGTCAAGACGTCAGTAGAAGCCCGATTTTATCTAACAGTTGCGGTTTGGAAAATCAGCGAGGCACTTAATTGTAATATTCAGAATGAGGTCGTCATCAGAGGTTATTGAAACCAAATTATTTGTCGCGGCCGCTCTGCGGTCGTACGGCTCGTTGTTGGATGTGATTACAGATGTTTTTATACTCCTGCACCATAACGAGGACACTCTTTGTCCTTCTAAATTAAAAGTTAAGATAGCGTTCTTGAACATTTCAATTTCACGTAACACTCATTACGATTTTCATCAACGACCAAAAGGATGGCGGTCTTATTAAGCCTAAACATGTAGATATTTCCGAATTCCATCAAATCTGTCTGAATAAAAATATACTTCAAAGGTCGAATGTGAACTGAGTCAACGGTTTTTTACTTCCTTCTTGACACTAGTATTTTTATTAGTATCGAGAGCAGACGAACCGATTACGATTACACTGCAAGGGCCAACTTCTAACCGTCTAAATATTTGAAATAATGTCCATGTATTTTGTCATCTACAGTTTTTTGTCATCTTACGTACCTACATCCTATGAGAGCCATGTTTACAATGCAAGGCTCACTTGACGCGCGGTTCCCCGTCGACCAGTTAAAGTAGGGTTTTGTTTACGCATTGTTGTTTTCGGATTTGGAGCGCGCTCGAAAGTGCATTTACCGACACGAGTGGCTTTAAAGCGTGGCGAGGTGTAAGCAAGGGTGTCGCATTGAAAACAATCTAGATATTTTGTAACGTATCAAAATCTGCAAGACTCCTTATGAAATAAATATTGCTCTGGCGATGCTGATGGGTAATATAATAGAAATATAGTTTCTGGTAAACAGTTTGGTTAGATAATATAAAAGAAGCATAATTGGTATAAATGTTACAGATAGTGTTTCATGGCATCGCGTCAGTGAGTCATCCAATCGAATCTGTACAGACGGTTTACAGTTTCATCGTAACACGTCGATGTGAAACAGATATGATATTGTATCCGATTACTATTAAGCTCTGATACACCACAAAGCGCAGTAGCAATACAGGCGACGATTATAATGTACGATTATATTGTCATTTTGAATAATAAAACAGCCAAGTCCGTATCGAACTCTCGCGTGGAAGGGTTTGGTATCGTATATATGTCCAGGAATGTGTTGCTTGTTCTGCAGAAATTAATAGACCTCTATCTATGTACGCAAGTCCTACATTCAATAGGTCCATTGTTCCATCGGATTTACTGAACCCTACAGCGATACAATATTAACAACACGAAAATATCGTGGATTCGTTCCATAAGTAGAGAGACCAATGCTGTGAAATAATTATAGCCCATATCGAAATACTTCTGACCGCACTTGGAAATTAAAATCTGAAGTTGTTTTCACTCACGTTATATTTTTTGAATGGACTTGGATGCTCTATTCTGTTCCGTAAAATGTGTTTCAATTCGCATTAGATATAGACTAGCGGCCTCGTTCGACTTCAGTCGGGTGGGACTATTATTTATAATACATGATTATTAAAATTATGATGTTTTTAACCTTGATTAGACATGATTAGGTTAACTATCATTTTATCCCGTGTTGTCACTACATACCAATTATTATGAAAATCGGTCAAGCCGTTCTTGACTTTTCACGGAACAAACAGACAGACACAAAATTTTCAAAATGGTCAAATGATGTTTGTGTGTCATAAAACGAATATTTATCATGGAATTCGGAAACAAAATGGAATGTACAGACAGAAAGACATTACAAATTTATATGGATTTCATATAATCTATCATGTCCGCAATCACGTGTTCTTACTACATACCAATTTCCATTAGGATCGATCGAGCCGTTCTTGAGTTATCTCGCGACATTCAGAGAACCTCAGCAGATTTATATATTATATTTATATATTATATTAGTATACATGTGATCGACGGAGTTTAATCCCTCTCATTGAAGCAAAATGATAGTATGATAAGGTTTATATAAGGTACGAAATTAATTAATTAATTATTTTGTCTGTTCCGTCGAGTATTTATTACACTAATTTATCCAAATTTTTTATTTTCAAATAGTAACTGGGATGGATGGATACACGCAACTATGACATACACCTTGCTACCTTGCTACATTGCAAACTGATCAGAGGATCAAATTGCATTATATTCTTTTATACATACAAGAGTAGGTGTAGATACATTTGAGACTCACGGAAAATAATATGTAATTATTATCATCTACATCGCAGTAGAAGAGATTCCATTGTGTAACGTTTCACACGGTGGGGTTATCGACTATGTATTATAATTAGACTTGAAGATGTTACAACGAACACAAGGAAAATAATATTTGATCATAACCAAGACGTGAATAAGAACGTATGTACTTGATGATCTACGTTAATTAATTTAATTATACGACATTTGCAAGATCCAAGAGTGCCCAAAGACCAGTAAAGGTATTTTGCGTCTATCGACATAAAAATGTAACATAATACACGAATATAGAATAGAATATTTTTTAACTGAAGCAACCTATCAGGGACGACGAATCAAACCGACTGTGAAAACAACGTAACACGAGGATGCCAAGGGAGATGCGGTTTACAGAACACGCCAGATCGATAAGAACGGACATCGAGGGAATCGTTTTGAACGTGATGATTTAAAATTTTTAATAATATAAATTCTAACTAATCGCTTTCTGTACTTAAGGGGTATATGAGAAAAACGATTATTAGGGGCCTCTATTAACGCAATAGAACCCAAAATAATAGTTACTAGAATTTTCGTCTGTTTGTCTGTTCGCGCTAATCTCAGAAACGGCTTATCCGATTACGTTATGGTTTTCACTAATGTATTGCAGTAAGCATCACTTAATATTTTAAGTTTGATTCATTGCAATCCGTCCGTAAATAAAAAAGTTATAAACTAATTTAATATAATGTAAGCACTATTTTTTAGCGTAAGGCGCGTAGTTTTCCGAAGCGAAGCGAGGGCAGTTTACTGTAGTGTTTAATAAAAATCAGTTAAATACAATTGTTTCATCCTAGTATGCAATATGATTAATTACAACACAATTTCTTTTATCTTGTTCATATACAGGTCACATAGAACTTTTAGAGAACGGGTGCAATTATTATAATACATGCGGGTAAAAAAGTACCTGTATCATCATCAAAACCCATATGATTAATGAACCAGCATAAAATATTTTAAGGGTCAACACAAAAACACCATCGACAATAGAGTAATAACAGTTTAATTTTATTAATTTGTTTCGTTGTAAGTATATTAAAGCAATAAATAAAATTTCAGAGAAGTAACAATTGTCTTTTTACATGAAAATAAATTAAATTTAATAGAATATTAACAATCAAAGATAAAGAAAAACAACTTACGACAAAAAATACACTAACTGAAGATATTAAATACAGTTTAATGATTGATTGAATTAAGGTGAGAGCATCCCCGAGTTCAGTGGACGGAATCTATGTGCAGCGTACACATTCAATTTAAGATAATTGAACGGACAACCGCTTTTGAACCGCTCCAACTGATGAATGAAATTCTCCAGAGTATACATGAATCGTAAATTTCTTTTCAGATTCCCGTGTTGTTTTGGTGAGTGAATTTTTTCCGTTAATCAAATTGTAACTGTTTCGTTGGGAACCGAAAATGTCGTTGACTTGTTTACTGCTTGGGTATTCGTAATATCTTCAGACTCTGGTCGATGATCATGTTGTGCCAATGGTGACTAAATAAAATTGTCTGTAAAGTAAATAGCGTTCAAATTTTTCAATTTTTTATTATTATATGAGTATTTCAAGTTCCAAGTTCAAAAGTAATTTCGTCACTGTTATTATGTGCGCCGAAATTACCCATTTTGCTCGCACTTATCGAAGAACCGTATTGGGGCGGCTTAGAATACTCCCCCAATCCCATGCTGGCATAACAGGGTATCGTAAGAGGCGACAGAAGCCTACCTGCTTGGTGGTAGGGTTTCGCGTAAGGATTATATTATCAATATTATTATTAAGTCATTAATATTATTACTGGTATTGTTATCTTTCCGTGAAGCCTGCCTGGCTAGCTACCACCCTCCTGCTTGAGTCAGCCGCCAAACGACTCGTCGTGTTCCGGTTGGGAGCTTGAGAGCCAGTAACTTCTTTTTAATTTCTTCTCATTACCTGGCCGACAACGCATCAGTGATACCTTTGGTCTTACTGATGTCCATGGGCGACGGTGACCACTTACCATCAGGTGGCTCGTCTGCTCGTTTGTCGGCTATTAACATAAAAAAAACCGTTCGCCTCTTTTCGAATAGATGGGATGAAAAATATAAATCCTATGGTTCACTTAAAATGCTTATAACTTTAATACCACCGACCGACCCGTTGCTGAACTGAGCGTTTCGAACGGCAGTATCGTAACAACATTTACGTAATACGTGCGTAAGTGTACAGTTAAATAATTTCCATTGCACTGCCTGAATGCTAATTGAACAGGAGATAAGAAATCATCTACATAAATCAGCAGAAGCGGTGCTTTGAAGAAGTTTCCGCGTTTCAATGGTAAAGGAAAATCTTGAAAAAAATATTTTAATAGCGCATGTTAAGAATCGACACGATGATGGTATGATGAATAACACGTACTTTCACCCGTTTCGAGATTTCCATCATTGCACCGACAACTTTCCAATACAGATGCGCAAAAGCGTGGATGACCATTCTTCGAGCGTTGCACTGAATCCGCGACGTCATGCGCAATCATGTTTCTTATCGGGAAAGTTTTTAATACGTGTTGAATAATCTATTATTTTACAACTGGATGGGCCCATCGTCGATGGGAAAATCATTTCAGCGTTCCGTGTACGATCAGTGAAACTGACGTCGTTATCGGTCCAATGCGAGCTATCGGGAATCTATCGAGTATCATGATCACCGTTGTACAGGGTCCACGATCAGCTTTTAATTTACTGATTAGTCTTAATGAAATTGGAAAGCGGCGGCGTCGTTGACATCATCACGCGTGCTTTGGTATAACGAACTCATTTCGTGTGAGACAATTCTTTATCAGTGCGCGACAACTAATTAGCGGCACTGTTGATTTGCTGATGCGAGATGAAGATATATGTGTGACAATTTTGCGATTCTTTCCGAAGCGGATCGCAGGGCTCGTTTTAACGATCTAACAGATGTCCCTTTAGATTCGACCTGGAATCCGAGCGATCTCTTCGTTGACGGTGATGGCGCGAGACAAGACATTCTGCACGACAACTGATAAACAAGAGGACAGGTGGTCAGGATGCAAATCTTGAATACAGAATCTACGATTGCCAATAAGGAAATTAGCGGCAATTTACGTTCGTGACAAGATTTACAAGCTGCACAATAACACAATAAGGTACACTGGAATAATGAAGATGGCTTACAACATTATCTTGGAATTACTCACGGAACAATTTAACGAGAATTCTCGTTATGTAATTGCAAAATGTTGTTTAGATTACTTTCGAAGGAGATCTGGTTAGTTTTAGAGATAAGATTTTTATTTTCCGTCTTATTCTCCACAAGCTGACAGGTGTAAATTTGATTCAGAATTTACATAATGTGGAATATACATAGTTGTGTGCTAGGTGATAGGTGTACACTACAAAATTTCACTAAGTGAACTTAAATTTAAAATAAACGTAACGACATAATATTTTGTATATATTTTTTTTTTATTAGGTATCTGTTAAATCGTTTCATATTAAGGTAGCGAGAGATACTAATCGATTCTATCGTATGTCTGAGGTCGTGTTGGTGATATGCTCCAGCGCGGAAACCGAAACCCGTCATACTTTTTTATTAGAGTCGCTGGTACCTCAACCACAAATATAGAAAATTTGCAAATACTAAAATCCAATTAAACTTGGTCACTAATTATAGTTTAAACTAGCTAACCGCGCTCGCTTCGCTTCAGAAAAACTACGTCTTACGTTAAAAAATTGCACCTGCATTGTTCTAGGATTGGGAATTACTTGTTCTATGAATTAAAAATACATATATTGATTTATAACTTTTTTATTTATGGACGGATTGCAATGAGACGAACTTTAAATATTATGTGATGCTTGATGCAATACATTAGGGAAAAACAAAACGAAATCGATTAAGCCGCTTCTGAAATTAGCGTGCACAAACGCACAGTCAAACTGACAAAAATTCTAAAAAACATTATTTTGGGTTCTATTGCGTTAATAAAGGCCCCTAAGTTACAATTTCATTATAATGCACAGATCGTTTTGTGCAAATAATGAAGAGCTAGCCGTAACACAAATTGGTAATGAAAAACTGTATATATATCAAACACTCCTATACGTGTGGCAAAGCAAACGAACTTGCTCGAGAGAATTCAGGTTCAAACCAAGACGTGGTCGCTTAGCATCCGACTTGAATCATATTTAAATTAATAAGCACAATTCATACTCTATTCTGCTATGACTTCAATGTTATGTGTGTAGACGAAATTAGTAGTTGAACTCATTTGTATCATCAGTATTTAACTGTCATTGCTAACGTTGGTAAAATGAACGATAGAATTAGCTACTGAGACAATGATGAATTTAAATTGTTATAACAAAGCTTATATTCGACGAGATTACTCAGTTGTTAAAGAATGTATTTAATGGTCGAGTCGACTTTTCGCTTTCGCAAATTACCGGGATACGAAATATAACAAACTTTACACTGATATCCACCCGAGCCGAGGATCGTTCAACTGCGACGGTAGTGACCGACAGAACGGCCATTACCAACCGTCATCATTATTATTGATGTACTCGATTACACTTGGATTCTATCCCCTGCCGGAACAAAACATTTATGTAACAGACGAGTACTTGTTGTCGGGTGTTGGCTGTTTGTGGCAGTTATCTTAATTTTGTGCGTCCATGCCACACATACCTAACGCTAACGTTTGGGAGTCTGTAAGCGTTTATTATACGAGTGACTTTGGCACTGACAGTTCCAACTCTCGCAACGAGGGCTGGTTGTGTAATTTCGACTCGATCAAGTTGTAACTCGAGATAAAATCGCGCCTGGATCAAGGGCCGGATAACCTTTAAGCCGTATAAGGACGGCGACAGTGAGGGCGCTCGGTGAAAAAATTGACCCAGTTTTGATGGCTTTAATATAAACTCATGTGTAAATAATTATTATAGTTTTTTTTTCTTGTTTTGACTTGGAAAAAACGAGCAGGCATGCAGTTATCATTAACTCGTCCTTATCTACCATCGAGGACATCGAGCTCTAGAAATGCTTATCACATGTATATTTTAATGTATAAAATTTCAAACAACTGATATCTTTTCAATTAAAAAAATTACTACAATTATACTATACTATAGTTTTTATAGTACTAGTATAAAAATAAATAATAGTTATAAAACAATTATTTTAAATTCTATTCCATAATTTGTTATACATAACGTGTTAAATAGTTTTTATATGTATGAATTCAATTTGTGATTTAATTATGTTTTGTTTTGATTATACTTGTTATTAAAAATCTTATTATACCAATAAATCAGACAAGATAATAATCAAACAAGATATTTTTTATGCTTGAATAGCTTGGTAGCTCTTCCTAGTGGAAATGTATGTGATACCGTTGGTGGTGCGAATGTCCATGGACTGCTTACCAACAGACAGGTGGCCCACTGTTGATTATCCGGTGTTTACTTAAAAAAATGCTTCTATTTTGGCAAATGTGAGCTATGTGAAGTTATATGTTATGTAACATTCATGTAATCACATTTGACAGACAGACTTAATTAAGGTCAGTTACGGATGTGTTGCTAATCCTGAGAGATATACAACTTCTCACATGTAACTGACATTAGCTCCAACAGAAACATCCTTTAAATAAAATAACAAGGTTACCTACCCGAACGTGACAACCTTGACGTCAGAGAAGCAACATTATGGGATAATAGATTCTTGTGACATCCATGACAATGTTAAGAATCTGTCAAACATATACTTATGTTTGTTTTGGTAAATATTTTATAACAAGAGTCAATCTATGTTTCACGAGTACATGCTTCTATTGGAAATGACCCTTTACATCGCTACCTCTTGTAGGTAAGGAATGCGTATATGTACCAATCAGAGACTACTGCATTTGGAAGGTATACGAACAATTATGCATATACGCACTTTCCCCTGTCCCGTCGCTCGTCGTGCAATTAAACGCATATCCCATGCATGCGTGATCACAGTGTAATTGTGGGTGAACACGTAAACACGCCGAACGAAGTACAGGTGTTAAATAAATAGCACTATCTTATCGAGCAATCACTCAATGCTATCTAGACGAAAACATGGCAAGAGAGTGTTTGCGTATTGATCTTGCAACTTCGTACAAAAACTAGCACAACAATAAAAAAGATAATTATTGATAAATAATTAAAGCGATAAAAAAAAACATTTATCTGAGTAATTTAGCTGCATCCGAAGACAACAAGATTAAAATAACCTAATATACTTACTAAACACATGAACGATAAAAAGGGAATATTTGAATAAAGACTAAACAGCAACTTTTTCTCTAAATCAACACCCCAGATTTTCTAACTTCATCCAGTATCGTTGTTATGATACGGTTTATCGTCGATCTTCAAGGATCAAGGTCACCCAGCGGGCAATGGAGAAAGCAATGCTCGGTATTTCCTTACGTGATGGAATCTGAAACGATGAGATCCGTAGGCGTATTGAAGTTACCGACGTTGGTCGAAGGATTGCCCAGCTGAAGTGGCTGTGGGCGGAAAAAAGATATTTAGGAGAACCGATGACCGTTGGGGCGGAAAGGTTCTCAAATGGCGACCACGCACCGGAAGACGCTCAGTGGGTAGACCTTCAAAGAGATGGACCGACGATCTGGTGAAGTTCGCGGGTAGCCACTGACCGAGGGCAGTGCAGGACCGATCGTCGTGGAGATCCTTGGGGGAGGCCTATGTCCAGCTGTGGGCATGATGATGATGATGCGTATCTGAAGTTGATTATGAAATCATTGTGAGGCCGACCGAGGTAAACTGTGATTTTTATCCTTCACACTGTGAGATGATCAAATTCTCAACGGATTCTCACTAGTCCTTCAGTGATTCTCCAACTAAAAATGGCTGTGCATAGATGTTGAATAGTAACGGTAAGTAAATAAATAAATTATATCACAACGCTATTTAGTACTTATTAAATATACTATTTCATTTACGTATTTAACTGGATTACACGAAATTACTTAACAAAGTAACCTATACATAGGAATATTAAATATATAAGAACGGCACGCATTTTACGTCACAATTCAGTAAAATTGTAATGATTCTAAAAACCGTAATGTCGGTATTTAAAATGCAGCATTGATAACAAACCTAAAACCACTTTTCATGCAAATGGCCATGAAATGAGCAGACGGGCATCTGATGTTAGAAAATATTCCACGGCAAAATGGTTTTAAAACTTTTACCAAATCATAAAGATTCCAAAATTATGCTTCTTAAATAAAACCTTTCTTTTGTCGGTACGAAGGGTTTATCGAGAGCAATGTCTGTATAAAAAGTGGCATGATGACAATAGCATGAAGCATTCCATGTTAGTCCTTGAGCCTCATTCATATGTGACCGAGCTCAATGAAACTGGAGATCACTCTAGCAGAACTGTAGCTCAATTTGGCATTGGTAACAGATAACCCAGACACGCCATAATCGCAAGGGGCCGCTACAGTAGCCCTGGCCTGCAGTCAAATATATCGATGAATCATTAAGAGATGGAAAGGATAACGCCCCGAGAGAGTACACGAGGAGCACAGGATCCCTCCGAACGCATAGTCTTAGGAGTAGGAGTATTCAGAAGGATCAGGAACATAAAAAAATATATGTTCAGAAATTATTTAGATTGATGGATGGATTCACGAACTTCAGTAGCCACGTATCACCCACGGGTATGTAAATGTCGACTGAAATGTGAAAAGCGTATTTTTCCGCGTCACTACCGTATGCCGGTACAATCAATGCTGGTCGCGTTTTTGGGTTAATAGTGTTGCGTGTACCGAATGCAACCTTGTCGCGGAGGTTACACTATCAATGGTGCGAGGAGCGCTGTGCTCTTCAACCACAATAGACCGTAATCGAACCGTCCGTGTCGGTACTCGAACCAAATGCCAAAACTCAATGTACACTGAATTAAGCGATCGACAATGGGTTCATTTGGAATACTGCGTTCAAAAAATTGTATCGTTCCGTACTTTCTAATCAAAAAACCAAAAGGTTTATGTCTCTTAAGTATCCGTCTGTCGGTCACATCGTAGTTTCTCTTAATCCAGTAGTAGAATTGAATTTTGGTACACGTGTAGAGTGGTTGATTTGATCCAATATAATTTTATCCTAAATATAAATATTGGCGGGAGGAAAACAAATGGAGAGTGAAAATTGAGTTTGTGTATATGCGGAAGGTAATCTATAGAACCACGGCAGTTAAAAAATGTTTTACTATTTGAAAGATACGTTATGCAAAATGGACATAGGCTTTATATTTTGTTTTGTTCAACTCGAACGAAGTCGGGGCGGGCCGCTAGTTGATAAAAAAATTGTAACGGGGTGGAATAATTGCATTAAACCCGTTTTTAATTCAAAATCAAAACATTTAGGTATTCTGTAAATACACTTATGCACGTCATTTTTACTTTACTACTGTTCCGAAAAGGTGCTTTCACATTGAGGAGAAGAAAAATTTAAATTTAAGTAGATTTATTAACGATATAAAGACCAAAACATTTTTGTTGCCTTAATTTGCCTGTCTGTCTGTCGGAGCACGTAGACTAGACCACTGAAACCGATATATTACGGAATAACAACTTGTCATTTTAATTATAGAAGAAATTTTTTTCTGCAACACTGCAATAAATATTATGTTTCTAATTCATAGTACCAGGAGAACCGATTGCTAAGTCAATGAAAAGGGGTAAACATGTCAAAAATCTAATTAAAAAAAAAACCATGATAAATGCCTGTAATAATTGCCTGTTAAATGTAAGTAATAACTGCCTCGGATACATTTGTTAACGTAAGGTAAGATTTTTAAAGCAAAACCAAAATGGGTTAGTTCCTAGTAAAACAAAAGTGCGCACCTACCTAGATCATCCGAGTTGATGAGACCTAATGGGTTGGATCGCCCTTACGTAAAAGAAACATTGATTGTCCAACACGGGCAGTTTAGATCTCGGAGAGAGTCTGTTAGTTTTTGCAATAAGGTGCGCAACTGCACATCTGACCGCTTGGCTAGTTTAATTGATGTAACTGTAACACCGATAGTGTACTGCAATTACTTTTAGATTACCTTACACATAGTGTTTTATATTACGTTAGACGTATACACTGTTTCTAGTAATTTTGATCATTGGACAATTAATAGTAAATTGTCGTTCCACAGAATTTGTCCCGTTGACTAAACTAAAATGTTTTGTAATTCTGACGTCAGTTAAGACGAATGTCATAAATGAGATTACAAAAGATTCCTTTCGTTTTAATATAAACAAGGGTCACACACACGCATGCCCACACAAACATATAACACAAGGTACATTTATATATTAATACGTAAAGAGAAAACTTTGTACCCATATGCTGTTTCTCCTCTGGTTGTCAATTGATTTTCTTTGTTCTTTTTGTTTGCTAGTCACTGACGAGCTTATTAACAAAAAAATTGGAAATAGGTTTTTTTAATGATTGCTGTTGAATTTCGACCATTCGACGAAGTCTAGTAACAAAAAGATCGACATTCGTTAGCTACACATTTATTATTAGGACATTTAGTCATGACGTCTTCAATTTCCCGGTAATTTTTAAGAAATTAAAAAAAATACCACGACCCAATAAACAAAGCAGAAATAGTTAAAACATAAATGGGTAAACTAATGTTATATATAAGTTATTATTTAATGTCGTCCATGTGTGTAGTACAATCTTGATCAAGAATAAACATGTTTTTGTTTCTTTCTTAGTGCGGTCAGTGCGCGCTGCGTACACTAGTTTAGTTAAATGTGTCACCTCAACGAATAACTACAGTTATGAGTCGAGTATGATTTCAAAACCTGTTCGTCGGCCTTCGCGAAGGTCTTCGGGGAATTCTCATTTAATTAACTTCACTCACTTAACTGATCTGTCTCTTTAACTGTCACTGTTTCCGTTCTGAATCTTGCACACATTTACCTGTCTGTAACTCTTGTTCGTGCAACAAGCGTGTTTGTACGTTTAAATACACGTCAATCCTTCATCCTTCCGCGCACATATTTTTTGTGAGTTTTCTGGGCGACACCTTTTACATATAAAACGCAAAGTAACGCCTGATACTATGAACTATATAAACGTTCATTCATCATGCCTGATTCTTTAACGTAACCCCTTCTCTTTTCTCTCTTTGTTCTTTGTATTGCCTTTACGTAACATGCATATAATTAACATGCGATAAAAATGTACCCTAATAGAATCAGTGGAGCCTGTTTGTCCGTCTGCCACAAACATGCGAACCAGCCGACTTTCTTTGGTAACTAAGGTATCTATGATGTATCTGTGCTGTATGAGGTACCTGTCAATATTTTCTGCTCGTTCAACTACAATCTGCAACCGGCTGTTTAATGTGCCCTCTGAAACACCTAAGCGCTCATGAAATTTTGTCACAATCGCGGCTGACAGTACCGAATTAAGATACAATTCTAATTAATAAGCCCCCTTAAGTTTGTCGAAAGTTCGATGTTGATTGTTGATCTATGAGTGCATCACGCAAGTTTGGTAGTTTAATATCAATAAAAACAAAACGATGGAATGCGGCGCGGAGATACGTTACAGCTGGAGCCGACGTGGAGGCGACTGCTGGGTTACGACAGTGCAGTTGCTGGTCAAAAATATTTTACAAGTAAAGTTGTACGAGAGCATTCCTCTGACACCATACGAGAAGATTGATGACGGTCCGCCATCGGATAGATGAATAGAAATCTCTGTATACCGCGGAAACAAAAATGTATCATTTTTTTCAATCTCCATCTCTCTTCGACATGGAGGTCAGCCTCCGATCGCGGTGCACTTAACTAAACAACAAACGAAATAATGACCTTTGGTTCTTTCGCAGGTCGTTGGGCTCTGTATCACTCGGTCTAATCACGACGGTACATGTGCTCGATGGTCGGACTCATTGCCCGATTCGTTAGTTATCTTGACCTGGAACTAGACGTGAAATTTTTAACCATTTTCAATTGCAGTTGCATTCGTTCTTGTGAAATAAATTGTGGTTGATGCGTGTGGTGTTAAGTTTCGTATATAAAATACCTATATGGTTCGGATATCCATGGTGTCACTAAGGATACGGTGACCATTTGTCATTAGATGGGCAGTCTGCACATTTGACGGCTATTGTCATGAACATGAATCTCTCTTCAAGGGTCATTAGGCCTAGTAGCCTCCGAACCGATAAAGAAACTACTGAAGCATTCAGCTTCACTGCAAGTTATCAGACATGTTGAAGGTCCCGCTATACGTAATAATACACTGTTTAATTTTAAAATATTTTGTTAAATTAAATTTGTCAAATCAATAAGACGGACATGCAACTTCTTTATAGTTATATAGTTCAAACGATAGTTATTGACCTCATGGAATTGGGTTACGTCATGGTTATTAATAGTCTTTACAGAGTGTTAATACAGCTCCCCAGCTTTATCGGGAGTTCAAAGAGGTCCTTATCGGAGAGGTTGCGAGAACGTGTTTAAAATAACCGATGAATTAACTCACGAAACATTTTAATCATTTAATCACTGACACACACTTGTGTGTAAATAACAGCTCGTTGTAAATTATGTTTTTATGAATCTCCATCACCAATATTATGATGCACTATGCTGTAGTTTATCATAAAGCTTTGCAAATATTGAGTTATTATTATCATGGTTTTATGCGTATGTAATAATACTATTTCATTGTAGGTACATAGTTTTCGACTTCTTAGATCTCACGTTGCACGGGTACTGGTCGTAAATTTTATCATGTTAATAACAAATGTGTAAAATAACATCGATTATTATTGAATAGCCAAAAAGAGTATTAAGATGCCGTATTAGATCATCGATCTTAAATTTAAGTTTAACTAAACAGTTAAAAAAATGTGATCTAAATACGCTTCGCAGATCAACCGACCTGGAAACCGGGTTCGACTATTACAGGCGTAATATTTCCACTAAGGGATAATATAATGTTAATTGCTCACACATCGGTGTATGTACCTAATAAGATTCAAAATAAAAGTCACTGATCACTTTCTCGAGCAATGGGAATTGACTTCTTTAGCAGCAGTAAGTGCTCAGTCGACGTGTATACAAACTATTTAATTAAAATAAATATTCGTACATATATCTTTTTCGAAATATACATATATTTCGTCATACACCCTTTGCAAATTTTCACTTTATTGCTATTCTACATATATCACCCCCTTACCATACCGCCTTCGATGTTTCCTGTCCTCCTAAATGTCGGCTGCCAGAAAATGCTTCTAGCATTAAGCCGACCTTTTGTACTACGTCTTTAGCGATAATTAAGTTAAAACAAATAAATAAACTATCCATATATAGTTTGTAACGCGAATAACATAAGTGTTTCATATACTGGTGTGATGTGATACGCGTGCATTCGGAGTCCGAGTGGCGAGCCTTGCCAGTCCAAGGCAATATCCTGCATCCGGTGAATCACCAGCTTCCTTAGAGAGAACAATCTTTCCTACATTCATTCGCGACAAATACCAGCAACATGGAAGTTGCTCGAATACTTCAATAAAGAAAAAAAACACACACGACGAGTGAGTTGGGCGAGTGTTGTCGATTTCCGTATTCTCCAAATATTTTAGTGAACGCCAATACACGTGTAAGTAATTTGAATAAGCATAAAAAAATCGTTTTGCATTGTCTTTAATTACCATCGGCTCTGGTAAATGTTTCTGTTGACAAGAACCGCCACGCAAACAAGCATTTACTGTTTTTTGATAGCTGTATTAACATTAACATAATACCACATTCGTTGCGTACAAAAATTATACGTAAATTAATTACTGAGTTTAAAAGTTAAAAAAAGATATAAGAAACATGCATTGCTTATTAACAAAATTCAATTCGGTACATAAATATTACAGCCAAGTCAACGGTTCTTTTGGAATTATGATCGCCATAAAAGTACATAATATGGTCACTGCAACTCTTTATTTATACTTAACACTTTCCACCTACAACGATTGGGTCATTTGAATGAAAATTTTCATTTAAGAATCACCACATTATTTGACACACACAACCGGTTTAGGCCGTAACCCAATAAAACCAAAATTCGATGTTACTTTATATTCTTTGTTACTATTTCCCTCGTTGGTAATTCTCGCAAGTCACGAGCTACGTACGCGCTCACTCGTGGACCAATTAAAAACGGTTTTTATTATTATTTCAAAGTGTTTATGATCGCCGAGCGTGCTAGCGACCAGCCAACCGTCACGCCGCGGTGAGATCGTGCGTCGTTGGCGTTGGACGTACTACCCACCGTCCTGGTGCTTCTTTATTATCAACTAACAACCTGCCCTCAGTTGGCTTTGGAAAATTTCCCCAGAACAAATTAACTTCCCTCGCTGAAAAGTTGCTTAGACTTCGACCCGTACAGTTCCAAATATGCCGAGAATCATCATAATGTTACAAATATATTTAGCGCTGTCTATCGATAAAAATTCTACCTATTTTAAAATTTCCAAAACTATTCCACGTGCAGATTCGGCCCTGTTACAGTTTTATTAGTAGGTACAGATATAGGTATATTGTTCATGCTGCCAATCAACACATTAGCGCCTTAAGATTCGGGTCTCTATCTCGCTGTAGGCCGCTCCAATACAGTCTTACAGTCTTAAGTGTCGGTAGACAACCTTTCCACTAAACGTAAAATCGAATAGAAACACCTGTATACCTGGGATATTCCGATTCCTTCACGGTTACCAATGCGTCGATGATGCGTTCGGTATTAGGACTAGGTCAGCTGTTAACACAAAAAATACCGGTCTAATCAACTCGATTAGCGAATTAATCGTATTTATGTAATATAAAATAGTGTTAATTTCGATTTTCGCGACATATTCGTTTTGGGGACGCGCACCGACGCAATCGAATTGTCTCAATAAACTGACTGCGCTGCCTTTCCATACCCTTCCCCATACGACCCCATAGCCCAGTTGGTAGTGACCCTGCCTGCCGAGCGAGGGCTCCCGGCTTCGATTCCCGACCGGGGCAGACATTTATGTGACAGATAAATGTTTGTTCCCCGTAACACGGGAAATCCTAGTGCGCTGGTGTGAGTGTGTTAACGTTTAACTTGAGTTTCATCGTTACGCAATCCCCGTAGTTTTGCAATTATTTATTCACAATAAATTACAATAACATGCTGTTATTTAATATATAGAAAATACATTGTATTGATTTCAATTCCTTTTTTTTTTGATTCGAGTCACGGCCGCGCAGTCTTCAAATTTATTTTAATACTATATGCAGTTATTCGTTCGCTTCGCTGGATGCAGTAATGTGGATATATACCAACTTTCTTCATACACTAGTAATTCCTTGTCGTCGCGTATCGGGAGAGGTGATTTTTACGTTCACAAACAGTTTCTGCATCTCAAATATTGTCCCTCGGTTTATCAGACGTGTTATAAATTTTGCAAGTTTATCCTTATATACATATAAAATTATGTCAGGAATCAGTAGTATTTGAAAATGTCGCGTTGTGGCGGACAGTGATAATATCGTGGGTGCGATAATGGAAATATATTATTTAAATAAGGCTTGCAAAAGAATTTATTTATATTATGCTAGAAATTGTGTCTTCATCTATTGCGCAATTTAAATTAACCACTTAAATGCAACAACAACCACACCTCAGAACTTTATAGTGTAAGTATTTTGATATATGAACTATTTTATAAGTCTTCAGTTTTTATACTCTTGATTAGGTAATTAATATGCGCCTGAGCCAAATATTACTGTTAACGATGAAATTACAGTAGGACAATCTTACTTATGTATCTATACACATACAATATAATGGCTAAAATCAAAACCGGGTTCATTTACACTCAGGGTTCTATATAACCGGAGAACGGTGGGTTCAATTAAAACAAAAAACTAAAATCAAACACATGACTCCCATTCGCCTTCGCATCACCAGCTACAAGAAACGTACACAATATGTTGTGCAAAGTGCAGTCTTTAGCGATTCCGTTCGGCACTTCTCCGTGCAGAGGCCAACCGGTCGAGTGGTGCTTTGACACGGGAAAAAAAACGTAGCGAGCGAGCGGCGTGGTCGCGACGGAACAGACGCGGGTGTTGTAACATTGTTTTAAGTAATGTCTATTAACACAAATACATGTAACACTGAGTGGACTATGCACACACGCGCACAGAAAAAAGTATTCAGTGCGTGTACCTATAAAGCATTTTACAAATTTCTACACTTTTTGCAAATCAATTCTGCAACATCAAGACAGCTGTGGCCACTACAGTCGACGGTCTACAGTGACCGATTATGACATGTCTCGAGTACTATTTGAAATTTAAAAAAAAAAAATTGTTAATATGGGTCATACTTGATCGAAAATACAATACCTCTACGTTGTTTATCTACTAAGCGTAAATAAATCCTCTGGATTACGGATGTCCAGAAGTTCCGGTTATCTCTTTTTACCAGGTGAGCCAACATGTCGTTTGCCGCTTTAATGACTTAATAAAAAATATCCGCACAATAATCATCATGCAAAATTGCTTCAAGTATCCTCATTGTTCCATGTTACAAATAGGTTTAACGCCCCAGCTCAAGACGAAGATCGGAATTTATTCAATTTTAAATTTTTTGCAATGGTTTTGATCGACCTACGGAATCCTATAAAACATTCTTGACATACGGTATCTGGTCGCAATCGCTTGGGAATCGCGCTATCAAACGCATCCACTTTTTATCTGCGATTGGACGTCGGATACGCCGACTGCAGTCTCTTGAGCCCGGAGACATAACTGCGACGTCGCGTCGCCGCAGAATAATTAATGGCCATTGCAATAACGAGGAAGAGGCATTTGAATGGCGACTGGGATTTGATGACAGGAACCCGGGTCGCTAGATATTTGGACTTTACTGGTGACTAGTGGCATTATCATGGCTTCGGTTGTGGTAAACCTGGACGCGGACCAACCGGTGTCAGACTGGAGCTCCGGAGCAGATATCTCTATGATAGATAAATGATTATTTTCGAGCCGTTTGTGAAGTCTCCTTTGTCCACGCCACTCGCAGCACAGAAGATCCTTTACCAGGGATGTGAGCGTGTAAGATATGCTTCAAGAATTCTGCGCGTGTTACTTTCACAAGTAGCGTCTGCACTCGATATAAATTTTATAAGGCATAAATTTCACATTTTAATACTTTAGGTTGTTAGTAATTTGATGAAGTAAAAACATATTATTCATAAAAATAGCTACAAAGTCGAAACTTTATTCCCTATACTGTTTACAGGACTTGCATACTAACTCCAGACCCTGTTTCACAGGAGCAGATCCATTTCACTGGACGAATCTTTTACTAGATAGCGTCACGTAATATAAATTCTAAATATACCAAATGTTATTTAAATCTCTTTAGTGCATTTCGCGTGATGCAATAAAAGAGAGAAGACGAATATTTAAAAATATATGTATTGGCCTCTGTATCCCTAGCAAAGTCTACTAATCTTCAAATTGAAATAAATAAGTAATATACAGATTAGGCCAGGTTATAGTTCTAACATTAGTTTAGATTATCATTATGATCACAACCCAGTTAAAACGCAGATTTATGTCTTCAGGTTTAGACATTCACCGGCATTTAATATCCAAAAGATTCTAACATTGGAACCTATATATATGCTTATATAAGAAAAGACGAGGGTGTCTAAATAATTTCCTCCGGTTTGCGCATACAGGGTACACAGGGGACACAAGGGAGGTTCGGAAATGAAGCGCTCGCGGCATAGCATTGTGTGTGAGCCCATTAGCGCTGAGGAAATGCTCGTGGCGAACGCGTCTTTCCGGAGGCTTCCTTTCGATTTTAATGTTTACCTTTTGTCATTGCATATTTCAGTTTCCTGGTTTCTTCACAACTTGCTGAACCGTTCGGCGCACCTTCCAATCTGCGGTTGTTACAGAGTGGCTGGGACATGTGCTTTTAGGCTTAATTTTTCGCTGGGGCTGAATTATGTGTCAGATAATTTTATCCTCCTCCAACAATCCATGGAACTGTTCACTGAAGCAACATGGTAGGAAAGGCTCTAAACCTCCTCAGTGACAAAGAAAGACCTGTTAGGTGTAAGGGAGTGCTAATCGGTAGAAGCTAAAGCTTTCGTTATCCCACTTTCAGCGTTTTCATTTCTTGTAATATTTCAAATAGCATTCCCAGTCAGGCGGCCAATGTCAAGCCATACATAAACTAAAGACAACTAATTAGTCACTCTGTTTACCATCGTAGCATCACCGAGTTGTTTACCCGTTACATTTTTCGTATTACCATAAAGAAATAGGTACAATAAATATTTTAATATAAGCAATAAGTGATGTCAGGCTCGAGGCATGTCTAAAACCACGACCAGCTGTGTTAACAAGTCGAGTTCAACAGTATTTCTACGTAGTGTACGAGCTTGGAGATCTATACATGTGACACAACTAATCAGGATTAGATTTGCACTAAGAACAAAGTTTTAGTTTACGAAGCCGGCCAAACACTGGCCGATACAGTAAACGCGATAAACACTGCTATGGAAATCATAGAGGGACCTTAATCATACAAGTTTAGTGACGTTCACCTGATAAAGTAATACAATACATAATTTTTTGTCCATGGACTGCATCAAAGCGTTTTACTGGAACAGTAATTTGGAATATTGGTAATTTAAATTATCTGAAGATAAGGTGTAACGATTACGTTACGATAACAACGGGGTTTAGCAGTCACTCGACAACTCAAACCGAATGTGGGAGTCAATTTAGTAACGAACTCGCGCAATGATTATGTATTTTTAACCGATTCTTAGAAAAGAAGGGGTTCTCAATTTCGTTTGTATATTTTTTTAAAGTTTGTTACCATAGAACTTCATGATTTATTAACGATATGAAAAATTCTTTTCTTGTTTAAGACGGGATACATCCTGTTTGGTCCCATTAAAATTTGAAGACAAAATACTACCTGTAAGGTAAATAGGAAATAAGGTGATGAAATTTTTCAATTTTAGAGAACAAGCTGAAATTTTATTTATAACTCCCCAGATGTAAATAAAATTCCAGGCCTTCCGGAAATTCCGGCCGCAGCCCGTCCAGACTCCGTCCAAGTTACACAATTACGTATGTATGTATATATATATATATATATATACAGGGCATTTAGCCTATGTCTATCTGGTACCTTTCTAATAGATAAATAATTTCTCCAATAGTTTCCGTGTTTCCGGAAATTACCTTCCGCATATACGCAAACTAACAAAATTCTCTCTGTCTCTTTATGATATAGAAAAGAAATACTAGATGTCGGTCTCGTGAATCCATCAATATCAGATAAACGTACTGATCATCATCGAGGAGCTTTACGTGCGATTCGAAGCTCAGAAGCGTTCAATAAACTAACTATACCGCCGGCAGTCACACATCCATTCAATTGCCGACAGCGCGCAACACGTCTCTTTTAATGTACCTTCGTCGATCAGTTACAATAGTTACAAAGCCGATGGATCGCGGGCGCTTTAATAATATTGCCTTTGGTGATTATCTAGTTTTTATAAAAAACAAATACAATAGCTGCATGCATCTTGAGTCACATTCGGACTAACCACCTTTGTCAAACAAGACGTGACATTATTGCACCACGCAGTTGCACGTGTAACTGTCTGATAGTACTTTGCACTACTGAACAATATATTCGCAAACGCCATGTTCACAATGATTAAATATACATAGCGGAAGTACAGTGCAACAAACTGGGGTTTTTTAGATTCTTGTTTATGCAATATAAACTTATCTATAATGTGAACAAGATAGAAAAATTCATCATTCAGAACATTGCAACATGCAGTCTTATGTTTCAAGAGCTAAAGTTCGATTTTCTTGAAACTTTATATAGCCAAATATGCTGTACCAAATTAGTATTCATTTACGCCACACAAGAACACGCCATAACACTTGTATTTATTTTGTAGTGTTCTGGCCTAAACCCACGCCTGCTGAATGAAATTGAGTTTGAAGAAGAGAATGAATGAGCTTTTATAAGTTAGTGGGTTCAACATTTTAAGACTTCATCACCACTTACTATCAGGTGGGATTATTGTCAAGCATAACTTATTTTTAGTAAAAAAATGTGATTATTTTTTCCAAAATTATCTGTATAGTTTCACTGACATCTCCAACACAAACACTTTATTCATGATGTATTAATTTGGTGTGAACACTAGTTAATACACTAAAGACACACATAATACATAGTCGATATTTTTGCATCCACAATAAGAAAAAAATATTTAATCTACCTCTAACCACTAGAACCAAACTTTTATAAGTCATTTGTAGCACAGATGCAAGGATGAAATTTAATTATGATAATCAAACCTAATTATTATCAATTATGGTATAGTTACTTTATGGCACACTATAATTGTAACTATCAGGTCTATTTCACTAATATATTTAATTACATTAATGATTAGAATCTATGAAGTAGATTTTCTCAAAAAAAAGTCACATATTTAAGAGAATGACTATAATAATTATAATAAGAGTCATTATAATAAGAGATAGCAGCACCACTCTGTAGCTAAATATGGTTTTTATAACTATATTTTTATAACTATGATATATGATATGATATATATATAAAAGCCATAAATATATGTAATACAAAATCAATAGTTCATAATGTTATGTTTAATTGGGCCAATTTAGGGTGGAGATAATAATAATGATGTTCAATCACAAAAGGAAAGATAAGAGTGATAGCATAGGCATTAATGTCTTAAAAAATATTATTATCAGACATTTAATAAATTATGTATAACTTATGTGATTGTATTATATTAGGGCTCAGTTTGATTAATTCTATGAGTTAGAAATATATTAATTTGATATAATGGCAGCTGAATGGCACTCAAATTTTCTATACAATATTTTTAACAGTTAAACAGTAAGCAGACACTGCAATTCTATAAAGAACATGCTTAATTTATGAATTTTCAATTAATATTAAATATACAGAATCAATCTAACCATTTGTATTAAGCAAGAATTTATAAAAATTTGCACTTCAATATTCATCAATAGATGAAGTAAAATTATTATCTCTTTCATATAATGTCATTGTTGATATATTGCTACTTAAGTATAATTGTTGTAATATAATCATGATGAATTGAAAAATGTCAATATGTAATAACAATGTAAAAAAGAATACAATAAAATCTATCAAAGTACTTTTTATGAATAAGTGTATTAGGTTCCAACTCCTTTAAACCAAAATATAGCGAGCACTATGTAAGAACAAGAAGTTGTTAACAAACGGGTTGACCCTTTGCATCTCAACTGGCAATGCATCATTGATGCTTCTGGTATTCCAGATAAACATAGGTGGAAGTAGCCACTTACCATCATGTGGCCTATCTACTTTCCTATGGACTGTTGACATAAAAACAACTACAGAGCTGCTAATATACCAAACCCACAGTTAAAACAAAATAAACATGTGTGGTATGTGAGATGGTAATGTGTCACATACACTAGGAAGGTTGATAATGCTGCCAATTTTGCAATCTAATTTTCAAGTGCAACATGATATTACTTTAAGAATTAGGAAATGTTATCATTGACATAAATCAAAATTCAATTGGCTTAAATGGTAATGTGTTTTAGTTTTTTAATGATTATTTACATTGTATTCTTATTACAGTTTGGGAGACAACTTTAATTTTTCAATTCTTTGTTAATTCGGCGTTCAATAGATATAATTATGAATAACTATTTGAAGTCTATTATCTAGTAGTGGAAACCGATTTTTTCTACTTCTAAAATTAATAATAATTAAATAATATTAATGCATTGATTGAGGTAAATGAGATACATAAAATTTAACTCATTCTTAATTTAATTTAGTGGACATCTTTTGTTTGATTTTAGGAAACATTTTACCATTTTATATAAATTTAATCAAAGGAAAATTGTTAGTTTTCTTCGATTATCATGTAAAGGCTAAATAAAGGTAGGATTACCATGTTGAAATCTTAAAGTACTTTTATTATATGTAATTATTATATCTGCAGCAAAAAATGCTGAATTGTTTCCTAAAAAAATAAGAGAAGAGGTTGGAGATCATGTTTAGTCTTCAGGAACTTTCACATGTCATATCATATGCTAGTTAAAAAAGGTTATGATATAAAAGGTTATGGCTTATATTGGACAGTTTTATGTTTATCTTTGAGCAGCCTTGTCTCTGTTTTGTTATCACCTTCCTCAAAAGGTGTGAAATAATTTCATAATGTTCTCAAGTCTGAAGCCAGAAGGCCAATTGGCAAACATAATAGACATGGACTGTTATTCATCCAATATTACCAGATTCAACTTTTGTAATGTAAAGTTATCTTGCTATGGATGGAATTAGAATTTTACACAATCTCCAACAATATCATACCTGTTGGAGTAACAATATTATACTGCATAATACTCATCAGTCAAAAATTGTCAGAAGACATTGACTTATTACTATTGTAATTGCATTAAAAGGTTTCAGACTGTACAATACCGGTACAAGTTTCTTATACTATTTAAAAACTTGAAACGAGTGCACGCTCAATAGTCACTAAGGCAAATGTTCATATAACAGCCGGAGGCCGATACATAAGCAACTATGTAAGATGAAAATGTGGGGCAAAGTGCCAGTATATACAATAAATAATAAGCACTTACACAACACATTAAAAGTAGCATCATTCACCAAATGTAATAATGATTGTATATTTTTAGATCTGTTTACTTTCATTATATCATAAAGTTTGTTGCACTTTTCGTAAACAATGTAATGTTTAGTTAAATTCAATAATAAATATGTTATGGCTGGTCAGTTCATCTCATATTTGTTTGTATTTATAATCAACAATGTAGTTAATTTTGTAGTTAGTTAATTGCACTGTGATATTGCATTAGCTGACTAAACAAATTTTATTATTTAATGTATTTTGTACTAAATAACTTTTGGTGGTATATTCAGAAAGTTATAGCTTAACATATATATATTTTTTAATTTGTTTAAAAAAACTTTCAACAACTTTTAAAATACCTACTTATTTATTATTTTTGTCCTCAAAAGTATTACTTCATAGAGGAGTTTTACAGCAGCAATTATATTTTTGAGCAATGTTTAACCTATGTAAGAAATTAACCAGTAAACACTAACTTGAATCTTATTAGCACATAATACAGTAAATTGAATACTGTAAACATAATGCTATTAATTAATTAGTTTACGATAATTGTCATGTTTTGGTTCTTAAATTTCGGTGTACATTCAAAATCAAAAACATTGCCACTTACTTTGAAAACTTCGGAGAAAAATCCGGTACCAATCTTCTCCAGAATGAAGTCGTCGAAAGGATACAGCGCGGCAACCGCGGTTCGTAGCGCCGTGCAAGACGATCCTGTCACCCGCCGGTCACCTAGTCTCTCGTAATCATCACTAGCACTTGACTCCGTACACTCATTATCACAGCACACACCGCGTTTAGTCCGACCACCATTCTCCTGGAATCGTCTCCCGATTTTCGAGTGAGGACCCCGCACAAAACGGCCCGCTTTAGCAGTTTCGTCTAAGTTGGTGAAGCTTTCCGCGATCTTCAACACCTTGGTAGGTCTCCGTCGCTCCACTCCGTTCCGTTTCGACCCCTCGGCCCAACACTCGTCTTGCATTCTAACTGATGTTTTAACAACCCCCGACTAGCCCGCCTCGAACATAGTGCGCTCTCAGGTGTCCTCGATCCCGCAAACATGCCCCAAACGCAGCATTTCTAACCCAGCCAACAAAATATTTATGTGGCGGTACCCAAAGCGCGAAACAACATTGTAATTCATCAAATATGAATCCAAAATTTATGAAACTGTCACTTTCGTGTATTGTCGTATTCTAGTTTTGTTAGTGGGATCTTAGATTCGTTTTAGTTTCTGTGTAAACAAGGGTTATTATATCAATTTGTATGAAAGCAACGCGTGCTGAATTCTTTCAAGCGTACAATTGAATTGACTGACTGCCGACGCGACGGGCAAGGAAAGCAGAAAGTAAGCGAGCAAGCAAACATTGCCAGTTGCCAAACTTGCCAACTATCGTACACATGACATTTTAGCTCGTTACGTTGGTCAACTGTCATTTGTTATATTGGCTAAATTGGAATGCGTTCATTATCATAGTATTATGTGTACGTAATGAATACGCAATAATTTAAATTTTCACTTCAATCAAGTACTCGTATTTACTAAATAGGTAGGTTTAGGTATATATTATATTCAATAATTGAAGTAAATGTACAATTTGATTTATTTCATGAGTCACGACATCCATGTGATGGTACTAAAATTAAATCGTTCATTTCATAATGTTTTACTAGATGTCACTACACTCGCATGTAACGTTAATTTAGTTCAGCCCAATTACACAATAGGTTGAACTTTTCGATTAGACAAATTGAATGTGAACGTTTTTAATTTACTTAAGACTCAGGATAAGCTAGGTTTCATTAGCTCGCACCAAAGGCACGATGGCGTGTTGCTGATACAGCAATTGACTTGTTAGTTATCGTTTCATGTCCCTACTTAATGTATATTATTTGTATACCATGTGATATTGTTAGGATCTTTTGAAATTTTTTTATTCATCACGCTACTGTGTAGGGACGTCAGAAACACTAGTATAAGTGTTCTGTTCACGTTGTTAGTCAAGAAAATAGCCCGCTCGTTAAAATACTCTTAATCACTACAACGAAACACGGAGAAGTATCACGATCGATGATTGTGTTTAATCAAGTAAATACTACTACCTGCTTGGTATTAATAGCTGGATATGATTATATATATATATGTTATATCCAAAAAAATAAACCTTCAGTAAATCTCCCGGCCGTCGCCTCGTCTATGTTAAGCAGAGGTTTACTCGGACTCGAAGGATGAACCTGATAGTATCGAATTCTATTTATTTCATTAATTTCTACAACGAGCAGGCAGCAAATATTCTGAATGGGCAGTTACAGAATTGAATTGTTAAATGTTTTCAAAGAACTCTCCCTAAATCCATTTTCGAAACGATTTTTTCAGTCCACCCTCGATATATCTTGTATAGTCTGCTCGATCGCCGCTAGCGCAACTTTCGACCACGACTACAATAACTAGGGTCTACTTTTTGGCTGATATTTCAGACGAGAGAAAATGTTTATGCATTCGGTAATTTTGAAATAAATTGACGACCAGTGCGTTTGGATCGTAATAAGACACGATATTTAGAGTTAGGTGTTCAAAAGTTTCTGGGAAAATTTTAAATTGAAACATTCGTATTAAATAAATAAGTAAATAATCGAATTTATAAAAATAAGTGATAGCTAGCCAGTGTTTTATACTTAAAAACTGCTTTTCGTTTTTTTTTTATATTATACATTCATATACGTTACGATGTATGGGTAGGTGCACTGACGTATTGTAAATTGTAATGGTCTGACTGAGCCTGTCCAAACATGCCTGTAAATATCTACGTTTAACGAAAACATTTGTGATAAACACGCTATTCGGTTTCGTGTTGCAACTAACTCCCTTGGGTGTGAAATGTGGATCTACTCACACAAGTAGAGGTCCTGTACAGGGGTAAATAAGTACAAACATGATTGCAATGTCGGTGTTTATTATAACCCATGCTGACAACTATATACTTAATTTTAATGTAGTTATCTATATCACACGATGGAGACAACGATGACATTCCGATCCGAGAAAATCATCTCAAATTACGTCTTATAGTAAAATATAATTAAGACAATTTTTCCTCGAGATATGCTTCCACAAAGAAATATTTCTTGTCACATTAAAATAACAACACCAGCTCAATTATTCACAACTGTCCACCTACAACTATTAAAAATTTAACGCTCAGTAGCTATAAATACAAATATATTATTGCTGTTGCGATTTCATATCTAGTTTCACCTTAACCAGCTATATAAACTATACATGGATCTCAAAATGAGTATTCGTTCTTTCGCTTAGTTAGATGTATATTCTAAAACTAACGTTACTTACGACTAGTATTGCTTGATGCAGGAAAACGTGGCTTCCCTTTGAAGAGTTGTAACAGATACATAGTCATTTATTATCTATAAAGCAACCATCAGATGGTGCGCTCGTAACAACATCTGTGTACCGGCGTTACAAAAGTTTACTACTGTGAACTCGTATGACATATTGACGGGTCGATACAAGGTGTGAAAAAAATTAAAGTATTACAGCTTTGCGACGACAATAACGTATGAAAGAAATTAATTAAAAATAATTTACTAAAACTAGCAAAATATGAGCAAGTGTACCTAATAACTACAAGGCCATTTTGAACATGTCGTTCGAAATTATAAAAAAAAAAATTGGTTATGCTTACAAAAAAAATATTCGCATTAAAATTATTCTACCTACATTTAAACGTGTTATAATAATTTTGTACAAATTTTTTAAGCTTCGTATGTGAGTTTTGATTAATCATTATTTAATAGAAAAAACTTTACACTTTCGTAGGTGTTATTGATAACGTTGGGGGCGCGTATGTCGTATAATCTGTAAATTATTTAGGTTTATTGTAAACTGTCATTTTACTAATACGTAGATTTTTTTAATCAGTTACGCACAATCTATTAGAAAAATATTGGCTTCTTTTTATCTCGGAAAGTGTAAAATTTTAAAGACGTAACTTGTAATTTTAAACGAAGGGAACATCTTTTAGCGGTGGATTAAATTGAAATAGAGAGCGAGCTTTGTGAGTTTAGGCGTATAGGGAGGGTCATGGAGGCTGCGAAATCACTGCAGCTGTTGGAAAATCTATATTCAATAACTGTCCTAATTCGCGTTACTTTATCTTCTAAACTCATTCCCTTCGTTAAAATCACAGTTTGAAAGTCGTGACGTGGATACGATACTAACTATGATAATAATTAATGTACGTAAGAAATGCTTATGATATTTAACAAATGTATAGAATAAATTTCCTTTTCCGATATACAGTCTTCAATGCTATGGATTTAAAGCTATGCTCTGTTCAATTTCTTGTAATGGTTATTTTAAAATTTTGTTTTTAAGGACGTGGGCGAACAACGAACAGTTGGAGCACGGCGCGGATAGTCGGCGACGTGTGACGTGTGACATGTGACATGTGACGTGTTATGCATGAAATATTATAAAGTTGGTGGTTGGTGTTTTAAAACGAGTCAAGTCTGACGTTCGGTGGAAAAATTACAGAAAGTATTGCCAATATATAACGGGTTGCACCTTGATTAGTACGATGTTTCAAATTGAAACAAAAGTGCACGTCAATAGATTGAAATATTTGATTTTACAAGAAATTGTACAGACTAAATATAGGTAGGTAATTATTTACATGGTTTTATTAACTAAGCTATGGCGGTATTAAGAATTTAACACTTGAGTGAGTACCGTGAATATCGGTATAATTTATGTTAAATAAAATGCACCTAGAGCCAAATAAATAAAGTCAGTTTAATAAAGAGAAATAATAATGCTTATAATAAAAATTAACAACCCATTTGAACAAACGTTTGGGTTGATCGTCTCAGCCAGACAACGCCCACTGCTGCCCAACGTTTGGATTACTGATAAATATTCATAGAAGTGAACACAATTTATACCACAATAAAATATATCTATATATATATATATATAGTTTCGAACTGTTTGAACTGATAGAATTGCTACTGGATAGTTAACTGCATGTAAGTTGTCCTTAAATGCATGTTAATGACGAAAATCTAAGACTATTCTTTTGTTAACAATTAAAAATTTATTTTAACAATGGATCCGTGAACCAACTTTGAATCAATAAGTACAACTACTTTGGAATTATTTTTTCTTTAATGCGTACTTTGTCGAATCGATTTTGTACCGGAACTGAACCAACTTCCCACCTCGTTACGAACCCAAGTCTGATTACAATAACGCCATGGCGCCGTAACATATAGACATATTTATATACCTGCAGAATAGGTTGAGGGCAATAAAGTTCATGTGTAAATATTTATGGCACAAGTAGAAATTGAATCAGCCGAGCGTTTGGGGATTATAAAATTAAACTCATATATATAGATGAATACCAAATTACAATTTACCGAGAGGAATATGGCGTAATGGAATACGACGAGAATAGTTATTAATTAATAATTTGATAAAGCTATTTATTAGATTCCCGATTATTATTATTAGATTCACGTCCGATTGGGACCATCTGTTAGGATTTTGTTTTGGGAAAAGGCAGATATAATACTCCATTGGTGAACGTAACACAATGACCGTTAGTTGGTAGTGAGGCCGAACGGCATCAAGTTACCTGACGCGATCGTTGCGCGGGCAGGCCGCTCCGGTGATGGATATTTGTTAACTTTAACAGGGTTAAAGTTCCATTTAACAAACAGCCATTGAAACATATTGTCCGAGTGCATTATATGATTGAGCCGTAGTCACCACTAGTGGCCGACGATTGGGCCGTAGCCGTCCGTTTTTAGAATAGAGGGAGTTTAGTATCTATTTTGGTTTATACTAAAAGTAGTTATTTAATATAACAAGGTTTAGTATTGTTTAAAGCGGACTCAGAGGTCATTTTATTCAAAAGCGATCTCCAAATCTCCATTGATTATATTTTGCCGCCGCATATCTCTTATGTGCGTCTTGTTTAGTTTTCCAACCGAGGATTACATTTCTAATAATTTTTAAATTTTATATAAATAATTAATAATACATAAAAAATCAAACAGAAATTCAATATACATCGTGTCCGTTATGCTTTAATCTTCTCGGTATAAAAAATATAACCTAATTATATAATTGAATAACTCAGTGCGATTATATTCTATAATAAAGGAACGAAGCTGTAGCGTTTCTAATTCCCAACAACCGCGCGTCCGCCGCACGCGTGCGTTCGTACGTAGGTATATGTGTAGGTATATTATACACGACATCAATTCACAACCTCAGGCACCAACCGTATCCACCTCCACCGACAACTCGCTTACATTGAACATGTTCATTAACGTACGTCTTTTGATACCGATTGATGACGAATTCATTATTAACATACGTACGTTACAATAAATACAGATTTCAAATACAAAATTGTCGTACACACGACCCTGCTTTGTTAGTTCTATGGATAAATAAATGCGTACTTAATTTTTTTGATTTTAATAAAATGTCGTTAAAAATTTACGAAAGTTCCAATAAAAGAGGAAACTATAAAATTAGCCATTTTTTTGTATTGAGAACCCATTGCAATTGCGAAGAAAACAACATATTGAATGGATAAAACGCATCGCCAGTATATCTCAATCTAAAATTATTTATTAAGAAAAAAAAACTAAAATAATCGATGATTTAAATGTAATTAAGGTATAGTAAGATACAATGGAGTGTAGTATCGACAACAGAGTATTTAAGTTACTACCTAACACTTGCTAGTTCAAAATAATACACTAACTACATTATAATTAACAAAGGAATATGTCAAAAGTATAAAAAGACTCATTCTACAGTACCATCTCCACCTTCGTATCCCATGATTTGATACAGGAACGAGATGATTTCAACAATTGCCTTTAACTTATTACTTATAATAAAAAAGGCAGTCGTATGATTCAAAATAGGATTGAGGATATCCAATTGTTCAGGATAGACAGATGGAGATTGATCGTAACTCTTTAATGTATAGAATACAATGTGTATAAACGATCTTATACAGTTTTATACACTCACCTACCACACAACTGTCCAGTGGGACCTTTACTCGCTCAGTCGACCCCTGCTTATTCATATCTAAGCCGGATAAAATACATTAAGTTCTATCTATTTTAAGTATGTAAATATATTTAACTTATCATGAAAGCGATTAATTTCGTTGGATAGAATTGCATTTTAAATATAGATTTTTATATAATCAAAGGGGTAACCTCGGAGCGGTGTGTAAAGTCGAACGACCTCTAGTTAAGCAAAATTTACGTTGCGTTTTAATTATGTTAATGGATCAATTGTAATAACCGGACGACTTAATGGTGCAACGCATCCCATAAATTCACGTTGTCGGTGCTGTTGCTGTTACTAAATAATATAACAGTAGTCTGGTGAACCTTATTTATTGAGTTACCCCTTTGACAGTTATGTCATCTCTCGTATATGGTACTAGAACACTAAAATTATTGCCTACATTAAATTTTCAAATAAATACCATCATGAAAGATAATAAGTTCAATGTTAATAGTCCATTAAAACGTGCATATTAAGATACTTAGGGAAGGTTTAATGAGTCTTTTATTTTTATATATACCCCATTACACATAAATAACTTTCATCCTTATTACAAAAATCAACAAATATTTGATTTATAGCGACGTCAAATTTAAAGGAAAATAAAATAAAGTTACAAGTTACACGGTGCTCAAACGCATATGTTAAGCCTGCTTAAAGTTAGTTACACCAGTCGGTATGATTTAGTTACAGGGTGCATTGTAAAGTGTCAGACGGCGTCGGTCGTGAATCACCTCGGTATTATGTACTGTATTATGGCTGGCAACAAGCAGACGACGTACGGCGAAGGTATTCGTAGTGGCGGCTGCTTATTCGGCTCGTCCTGACACTTGCCTGCAAATCGATGTAAGTCCAGGTCATTCGATGGAGTCGGTTTTAATTTTATTAATTTTAATGTAACACACAAAATGGCTGCGACAGCTCGAGACTCCCATCGACGTGAGTTGTCAGTACGGATTTTAGTTTGATAGGAATTTGTTGCGAGGTACCAACTTATTCGTTAAGTACGACTTAACAAATAAGTTAAAAAGGATGAAGCATAATGTTTGTAGTAGGGATGGTATGGATACGAAATTTCGGATCTGGATATGGATACGGATATATGAATGAATGAATATATTTTATATAATATTTAATATATGAATAATATTTACGGATATATGAAATTATTTCGGATTATCTAATCAGATACAATCGTTTCGGATAATTTCAGTTACGGATATATGTAGGTGATTTAGATAATAGATATACAAGGTGACAATTAGAGTTAAATTGTAGGTATTATGTAAAAACAATAGTCTTAAACATTAAATAATAAAAACAGTTTAAAAATAAAAGCGTCGCGGCTAGTGTAGGTACGGGCTCAGCCGGAGAAAACCTGTCGTAACGTGTTTCATTTTGACTTTGCGTCTATCGGAAATTATTCGAAACTTTTTTATTGCATTCCGTTACGATTTCGGATATATTTTTATTTTGGATATCCTTAAGTTTCCGTTACGGTTACGGAGCACCACAACATCCCTGGTTTGTAGCAAACAGATTGTCATGTGATGGTAAATGGTGACCGTTGTCTGTGAACAACGAAAAAGTCACAAGTCGCAAAACCAGAGAGTCACTGACTTGAGATATACGTTATCTCCATCGGGTCATATACGACAGTAAACCATCACTGACCGGTGAAAGCCGCATCGAAAAGCAGCCCGTCCGGGTCGGCGGCGCGCTCGCAGTTGGCGGCCGAGCGCGTGACGCCAAGCGGCGCGTCCCCTCCGTCGCGGCCGTCCCGTCCGTCGCGCGACACGAAGCAGTAGCGGCGCGCCGCCGTGCTGTCGCGCGTCACCGGCGTCGTCACCACGAACGAGGCGCCGTTCTCGTACCAGCCGCCGTGGCACGTGTACGCTGAAACGACACACCGGCCATTACGGCACTCGGAAGGTTCTTTTTACCCACCGGGTTTCGTGAATAGCGAGTCAGTCGGTTTGTGGAGTCACGGGGTAATTTAACAAAACCTATCCTCATACATGCGGAAATTTATATATATACATATATAGACATAGTACTTTAAGACAGTACATGACTTCAATACCACTCACACTACCTTAGAAAAAATATTCAGTTGTCTCGAAGTCATTCACATTGCAGATGCGTTGGGAACGCCGATGGGACAAATGACGAAGTACTCGTCGACCGTACCGGCGAGGTGATTATGACGAAAGGATGAACAGTCACGGTGCGACGAGTCGTTGGATACTTCTGGGGCGCTGGTAGGAGGCTTTGCATTTGGAAAGTTTCATTTTATAATTCCTTTGAATTCTCATTAAGTTATTTTTTACCACGGAATAAAACTTCAGTACGACCTAAATCATAACTGATGTAAGATATTCCGACGAATTTAAAAAATTTAAATAGACAACTTCATATTGTCAACAGAGACCACCGTGCCATGGCCGTGTGATGTATACGGTGTAACTGTGAATCCCTCTTCTGAATTGTAACCAAGTTATTTTATTTACAATAAGCCGCTTGTCAGGATTTTGTCATTTGCTAAGAGTTTGAATATCTGGAGGATTTAGATGAATCCGGACCGTGTATCAATATAATACTAAACTGTTGTGGATCTTGGGTTCTGTAACGTATGTAGCAGGCAATCCAATGCCTATCCTACTGTTGCCCTCACCTGTAACTAATTCCTTGTTCTCACAAGTGGAATAAAACTCCATATTCTTGAGCGAGGTGCAGCCCACCTCGAGCCGGGTGTACCGGCCGCAGCCCGCGGGCTCGGTCTGGCGCCGGCTCCTCGGAGCCCCGCCCGCCGACCCCGGCCGCGGGGACGCACCGGCCGAACCCGTGAACGATGTTCTGGAGCACGTTCACATGTCGAATTACAAATTTCACATGATAATGTTTCTATACAAGAATCCGATGAAAGATTTTTTGGGAATATTTATAGGAAATCTATATACTACTATAAATCTATTGAGCTTCTCTGTGTCTCTCGAGGTAACTCAAGAACGGGCTGACCGATCTTCATGAAAATTAGTATGTGGTGAGAACACTTGTTTGCGCAGATGATAAGCTATATAAAATATCAGTAAACTAAATGATGTCTAATAAAGGCACTAACACATAAATTTGTGATATATGTAACATGTATAATATGCATTTAATAGTCCAACCCGAACGAAGTCGGACGGGGCGGCTAGTCTGTTAATAAATTTCCAATTTAAAATAATCAGTACCTATAGTAAAGCTTATCTTAATGGATGAAAGAAATTTTCAACTTTTTAATTTAAAGTTCTAAATGCTTATGTACTCGTACTACTACTATTTGTATTAAATCTGATATTCTAATAAATATGACTTGAAACAAAATTGTAACGGTCATACAACTTTCCATAGACTTGAAAGAAAGAAAAGTAAGTGATGGTGACATAAAAGGTTTGTACATTTATTTAACTTTATATACAAATATGTAATTGATTCTTTATAAAATTAGTATTAATTTACTTAGCAACAATCCGCAAGCACAACGTATGATGGTATATACTTCATGCATGAAACCTCCCTCCCTCCCACAAAGGAAAACATGTAATTATGATAAAAGTATATACCAACACACATACCGTCACCAACACGTGTTTCGCTCCGAAACAGAGCACCATTAGGGTGATATTTGTTATATTTACAACATTGTATGCCCGTCCGTTTCGTAATTACTTTCATTAATATGCTCTAAGTCATATGTCTAAATTGAACGAACTGTACAACCTGGTGCGGTCGGAGCGGGCGGGCGGTGTGTCTCGTGCACTGCGCCGGTGTCTGTGTGTTTGTATCGTATATTTCCCCAAGTACGGGCACTCTTTTGATTCCGGGTTGCTCGCTGGAAAACAATGGATCATTCATCGCTTTTGTGAGCGGTTCGAATGGGGAGGTTCACGCGTCCCCACGAATCTATGTTCGCTATACGTATTTTGTGGTATACCAATGCGTGTTTCCATGTGGTATTTCTTTACCATAGTGTGTCTCGTTTGCTTGTTAGATAGCTATTGACATGATAATATCCTCAGAAGTAACAATGTATCCTTTATCGATTTTACAGTAGTAAGCAGTAATAAAATTCAAGAATGTCCAGAAAGTAGTGCTCAATTTGCATCTGTTTCAAACAGGGATGTTATGGAGCTCCGTAACCATATCTGAGACTATCGGATATCCGGAATAAAAATATATCCGATACCGTAAACGAATCCGATAAAAGTTTCGAGTAATTTTGGATAGGGGCAGAGTCTGAACGAAACACGTTATGACAGGTTTTCATTGTCTGAACCTTAAGAATTTTGAGGCAGTTTTTATTAATTATTTTTTAAGGTTTTTTCCTTACTTATAATACCAAATAATACCTAGACAGAAAGTCAAAATGTTAGCTTGTAAATACATATTTTTTTTTGTTTACAAGTCCAAAATCATCTAATATCTGTAACCGAAACTATCCGAAACAATCGCATAATCCGAAATAGTTTCATATCCGTAACCGTAACCGAAACCAGTAAAATAGTATTAATATATCCATATCTATATCCGGACCCGAAATTTCATATCCATAACAATCCATGTATGAAATGCATTAAAGAGATAAGGAAAAGATTTTTAAAATAAGAATTTTAAACAGATCTTTAGGCTACTAGGGGACGTTCATTTTAGATACTAATGACATCTACTGCCCATCGACTTGATACATCTATTCCAACAAAACTCCGGCCAACTAACCCTGCGGCTGGAGTCATCATCAGTAGTATCGTACAAATATGTCCAATCCGTTTCCTGTGGTAACTTAGACACGACTCGATAAGTTTTCCTGTGATATATGAGTGTCGACAAGTTATTACGTCAGTCACAAACAAAGATGCACTTGCCAACTAATGTGACGTAGGGCGCGGTGACGGCGTTAAAGTGGTGCGGGGAGCACGCGTCGTCCGGCCGGGAGGTGGGCGCGCCGCGCTGCAGCTCCGCGATGAACGAGTCGCGCCGGTACAGCACCACGCACACGAAGCGAGAGGCACTGGACACGGAAACGCCGTCACGTGCATACACGTACACTCGCGCACACAGATCGGTAAGGTTATGTCGCGGGCGGTATGCGAGGGTGTCGTACGTGTCATGACAAAAAACATACCCATATAGAACTGGACAAATTATGAAAATTTAATAAATTATTAACTCAATGTTTGAATCGTTAAATGCTTTCTAAATAGTTCTTTGTCCAATTGCAGACGAGTAAAAAATATAGAAAAACGTTGTGCAAACTTTCCATACATATTTTGTTTCCTGTATTTTTATTGTTTGTACAAGAGGAGAGTGCTTGGGCTTTTGTAAGTCAGTGCGTTCAATATCTTAGACTTCATGACAACTTACAATCAGGTGGGATTGTTGACAAGCATTAGCTTATTCTATATAAAAAAACATACATAAACTCATTAATTATATGAGACCTGATGGACTCATACAATTATCTAACAACAGGGAGCAAACATTGATCACATCATGCAACTGTCTACGTCGGTCGAAAATATCATCGCTGCAAGACTAGGAAGCATTTGAATTGGTATCTAAATTCAATGGCGTCAAACACTGGATTTAGCTAATACGCATTTTCTTATTTCTGTCCTCAATTTATTACGATTTGATGTCTTCACGGTCTCAACTTTCAAGTCCTGTCTAGTCCTTGGTTGACCAGTGAATTAAAACGACAAACTTTTCATTCGTGTCTTATTTTTAAAAAACAATATATTTTGGACGCATTTTTCTTAAATTGAACGAGGTTGTCCAGTAAATAGAAAGGGGAGATCTATTCGACACTTCTCTTATTGATGTATCCAAATCTCCGATAGAATTAATGTAGTACTAGATCAGGGATGTAGTAGAGAGTGTACATCTTCTGGAGTTTCGTTGAACGGATTGTATTTACTTACAGATTGATCCTGCCAACACAGGAGACTGTCTAAATTGCAGCTTTATTGATACGAACATTCCCCTAATTCTCGATTAACCTTCACACGTCGTTAATTAGAGTTCAAAGGCGCTGAACTTACCAATGGTGTTGCCAATGCGCGACCAAAGCCACCGAGTTCCCACTCGGCGAACTGGCTTTTACATTGACGCAGTATACTTTGATATCGGCGCCGGTCTGATTGGTGATCCGAAGGGTGGCGTTCCGCTGATAGAAGGTATAATTGCTGCTGAAGTCCAGGGTGTGCCAGGTGTGGGAAAAAGTCATCCAGGACGGGAACTGGCAGTTGAAGCGGACAGACACTGGAAGACAGATAATCCTGCGATTATATTTATCTGAATAAGTATTTAACACGTTTTGAGATATAGTTTTGAGTGATAAATCTTCCCATCTAAACAACGTCGGTAAAAACGGGCCGATTGTAATCGGATGATTACATATATGATTTAAATGTTTTAAATCTTAAAATAATGTAGAACATTAATTGATACCTAAAAATGATAATTTCATTATACAAACCCCTCTTAAGAGCCATAGTTCTGGATCCCTCTGTGGCACTGAACAGACCATTGCAGGTGGCGTCTCCGGACTGTGCGACACGGTACTCCACGCCAGACGCATTGGGAGTTTCTTTCATGCCGGGTGCGGATGCTGTAAAACGGAATACGAATATTTTATTAAACTTATTACCAAGAGGAAGGAACTACCTTGACGTGGTTTTTTGAAACTAGTTTAACCATTTTTATGCAATTTATAAACTATATTTTTATTTGTATTCATTTAAGATTTCATCTCACGACTATCCAGTTTTTAAGGGAACGACAATTAAGTCGTTTAGTTACCGCGTCTGAGTGATTACTAAATTCGCCTTACGTGAACTGAGAGCAAATTTTTATGACGACCCCCTAATTTACTAAATTTCAGCCATCATTCAAATTCAAAATTATATAATCATATAGGTATTCTGTAAATACACTTGTGAACGTAATTTTTTGCTTCTACCACCGTTTCGAAAAGGTACTTTAACAACGAGGAGAAGAAACGGCGAAAGAAACTCCTCAGCACATATTTTAAACAACACATGGTAATTTCAAATGTTTAAACTTGTGCGGAACTGGTTTGGACACTATTATTTCCAGGCATCTTTGTCATTAATGTACTCATCTATACTATAATATTCTTTGCCTATAAGTTGTGTTTTAATGCGACGCTTAAAAGTTCCAATGGGCAACTCGCGTATCAACTTAGGAACCTTATTGTAGAAACGAATTCCAAGCCCAGTAAAGGAACGCTGAACGTGTAAATAATGCTGCTCGTATGATCTAAATTATTTGTCAGACTTCAAAAATAGTACTATTAAAAACATTAGTCAACGGAAATAAACAACGAAAACAGCCAAAAACAAAAACTATTGTTGCCAATAATTAGTTATAACACAAATTAAGATACAGAAGAGAACTAAAATGTAATGAAGTAGTCTGTCTTACCAATACCATTAGTCTTCTCGTACACGAAGCACCGATAACGGTCCTCGTTGCTGGTGGCGTGGTTGTGGTGCAGCTTGCCCACCAGGAACCGCAGGCTGCCCTCCTTCCACGTCGCCAGGCACTCAAGCTCTTCCACTGGAATCGTGAAAGGGATACAAACGTATTCAAACTCGTTTATTACGATTATGTATAACTGTGGAAAAGAAGAGGTCATTATAGGAACACTCATGTGTTTGTGTCTGTCTGTCATACAAAATTTTCTTCGAACTAATAAAATGAAAATAGTGTAAATTTGATAGATAGGTGGCCTGTAATAAATGCATTCAGATTGTGACAGTGATGTAGGAAATGAAAATAGCTTGTTGTAACAAGCTTATATTTTTAAACAGTTAAAAAACCTTTTTTTATGTTAATAGCCAAAAAACAAGCAGATGAACCACCTGATGGTAAGTGGTGACCGTTGCCCATGGACATCAGCAAGACCAAAAGTATCATTGATGCGTTGTCAGCCAGGAAATTAGAAGAAGGTAAGAAAGAGAGAACTGTCTCTCAAGCCCAAAGCCGGAACACGACGACTCGTTTGGCGGCTGACTCAAGCAGGAGGGTGGTAGCTAGCCAGGTAGGCTTCACGGAAAGATTAATATTACGGTGATCGAATAAGTATGACATATAAGATGAAAATAATTTACAAAAAGGCTCATCTATACTAATATTATAAAGAGAGAGTGCAAATTTTGAGTGTTTGTACTCGTATATATACAGAAAGTGATCTATAGAACCACGGCACCTATCTGAAAAATTCTTTTACCATTAGCACAGTATATTATACCTATAATAATGAATTGTTGAATCTGAACGAAGTCGAGACGGGAGACCAGTATATAATCATTTAATAAACGCTTGCAGAACACCAATCCGATGTTTCGTTTGTCGTAAGTCCTTAGATACGACCTAAGTATCTGTCTCGTTGTTAAAGTATCTAAAAAGGTTTTGCCGTCTGAACGCGTTCACCGTGAAAAGCTGAATAGACGACTCAGACAACATTGTGAACCTCACAAATAAAAGTTTAACACAGACGCCGCTGGGGAGGCGCTGGTGTTGCAAGACAGGCATTGTCTTGATAATTAATGCTCGACTTCTGAACGAACCCGCATTTTGCTGACCACAGATTGTAGAGGATGAGAGGTATTGTTCGCGGACAGAAGCCAGATATTTATTGAGGATTGCAGAATTTGATGCGAGTACGAAATTTTTTTGCGTTAATTTAATTTTTAAATTACAGTCATCAGTCGACGTAAGCTTGCATATAGTTACTGATAGTACGTAAAATATAAAAATAAAATTATAATAATTGCTGCAATAAAATCGATACTTAAACTACAGTGATACTAGTGTTATTCATGTCAAGTCAAAGAAACAATGAACTCGGCAGACAGAAAAAGAAGGCTTTTGTCACATCGTGATACGCAAATTTCGTAAGTAACAATAATCAGTCGTAATATTACTGATGATACAAGAAGTCTCTGAACGAATCTCGAGAGCAAATTGTGTCCTCCGCGATTACCCTGTCGCCTGTCACTCAAAATGAATGTCCTTAATAATAATGTCTGTTCAGTAGGTACACTTGGGAACAATGACGGCGGTACTAATGCCGGAAGTTATAATGTTGATTTGTATACTTCTTCCAGTGATAAGAAAAAGTGCGAAGGTAATACAGAAATAGGATTTCTTTGAATGTTATTTAAAAAGCAATGAAAAGTTTTGAAAATCTGAACATGTCAATAGTTAGGTACTATTCAGCTATCTGAATCTCATCATCGATTAAATTTTACTACATATTTATATTCCGTTCGAGGCCAAATTCTCTTTCCTCAAACGAAAGATCAAAGTTGTCAAACTTAGTAAAGTAACGTAAGTTGGATAAGAATGAATCAGTAAATCAATTTTGTTTTGCGGTGCATAAAAGTTCGATATAAAGGTACTTTATGCGAATAAATTCTTATTTTCAGATGTAATTTGTATTATTTTATAACTGCAAAATAGTATTCGTTGAAACATAATGACCGTTAACTTAAGATGAAAAGGGATATATCTCAACTCTTAAGGTATTCTATATGCGGAAACGCTTTTTAGGGACAGCCGCTGGGCTTTTGCTGTGACTACTTACATGTTTGTTTTATTTGCAATTCTGCACGAGTTTTGTTCAGTCAAAACTGGGTCAGTGACAGTTTATATTGTACCTAAATAAATAAAGGTTGAAACATTTCACACATACATTCCGTAATGACCGAGTTTTTATAAAAGGAACATGTCTCCGTGAGAGCTATTTTAAAGCAGTCAGCCATGCTACACAATAGCCGACACCTAGGAGCGTTTCTGGAAGACTGCCCGATTCATTTGTGAGCTATATTTAAACGAGCTTTGTTAACTGGAACGAGCTTTTAGCTCACTATTAGTTTGCTGAATAATTATGGGACTTAGTAATTGGGAGATTATCATTTGTCATTTCTTTTTAATCAAAACATAAATTCGGGTCGCAGCGAGCAAACTGATCAGAATATTGCAACTATTACAATTTCCGCTTATTCGGTATATTTCAATGTATACGATGAATATAAGATGCAGAAGGAGATAAAAAAAATATCATAGATACAACATATGTATGACTTTTCACATAGATAGAGTAGAACAGAGGTAGAATTTTTCACAGTAAAATATAGTTTAAAATACCTAACGATAGGTAAAAAAAATATGTTAGTATGATAAGAAAGATCGAAAAAAAATGGTCAAATGTTTAATAAAAAATGTCAAATCATATTTATGTCTGCAGCTTAAAAATTGCAATGAAATGAATCTTTTAATAATGATGTTGTAAATAGAAAGTAAACATATACTTTAATTGTAAAGTATTAGTAGTAGTAGAGAAACCTGGAGATTTTTGACAATTATGATGTTGACTCTATTGTGAGATTATGCAGAAGTAAAATGTTTCTAAACGAATAACATACCAGTGCTTTCCGATCCATGTACGTCTGGACACGCTTGGTAGTTGAGGAGCAATCTTGAATCTTCGGTGCAGCTCTCTATGGATGAAGCTGGAATCTTGCAGTCTCCATGGCCCCTGAAATGTAGACATATCTGATATAGTTAAATATTGTGGCCCTGAGTAATCCTAATCTGGTGAATACTGCAATACATTAATTCAAAGCCATTATACGAGTATAATCAGATCGCGTTTCACCATTATTCGACTTCTAGAATGGAGCATTGTGCGAAAACATTTTGATGATAATCTGAAAGTATACAAGGTATATAAATTGTAACAACAAAGGATCCAATTCGGTTTTAAGAAGCCTAATGATTCTTATCAACTGCTAGCGGCTGAGCCTAATGTGTGTGCTGATATAATGACATCGAAATTAAGTGTAGATGACATGTTTTTTGATCGTTAATGACTTGACACAATAACATTATTAAAAATGACAGCCCCACAGCATCCTCTTAAAGTTGTCAAAGCCCCAAAGCTTGCGTGTAGCACAACGTGCAATTTATTGTTTCCTGTACGCGTGTTGCGTGTTAATTTGCAATTTGCACCCTATTTTCAAGTGTAATTTGCTTAATAAAATCTGGTTTACTATCAAACAGTAACGTAAACGATTTTTAGGTTGTCATTGTACAGTTTGTCTGGGACGGCTCAAAACCTCATGCTAATTTGCCATGAAGTATGTTGCGTTGTTGCAGCGACCCCACAAGTTTCAGTAAGAATACGGTCACGGATGGTGATGATACAAATGATTGATTGAGTACAGATGAGTACGGGTAGCAGAAATTACTAACCACCAAGATGACTGTGTCTTTGTTTGCTTACATATTAATAAAATATATTAAATAAAGCCTCTACTAACAGGTATTCCATCGTTTGTTATTGTGAACTGGTAATTAATTTCTAATAATAATAGAGCCATCATACATAGCAGAATTTTCTTACGGATTATAAATGACTGTGGCGTTAGGTTTCTTTATGTCTAATCAAGATACAGTAACCACATAAGATAGTTAACTATAAAAATCTTTTTAATATATTCATTCTAACAATAGACAATCTAAAAGTAACACTGGAAAATTCTACAATAAGTGGATTTACTTCTGCAAAAACTGAAGGTACATGAATAAGCGATGTTCAATAATTGATTGAGAATTATATGCTACAGAGTAATAATTGTCAAAAACAATTTATTGTTATAAGTATTAATTTGGTGAATAATTGATTATTGAAAATAATTACAAGAGATAACATGCCATTTAAAAATCAACAACAATTAGTTGGTAAAAGCAAAACTGAACCGAGAATCGAATCGAGATAACATAGTTTTAAAGAATACACTAACAACATACGCCACTATCCAACAGTCATAACAGTTTTGTTGGAACAAAATGTGCGTTGCTGGATCTGGAACAGATTTAAACCTTGACCAGGCAGTAGCTACTCGCAGTAGGCACAGAATACCAATCTAACTGTAATTAAGGACGCAGGGGATTCAAATTGAAAAATCTATTCGCTCTACGCTCACTCGTTTCCTTTTCAACTTCGAGCTTTTTCTGTGTACTATATATCTGGTACATGTGATGTCATCATTTCTCCGTCCTTTCATACGATGTACAGAACAATCATGTGTGTGTGTCTATCCGTATATTTGTAAAACTCGATTTCTAATTGTGATTACGTTCGATTTTGGGATATATAGCGTTAGTTGACTCAATAACTGATTTATTCTTTGTTTAAATAATCAAGTTCTAATTTTTTGAAAGAATTTTAAAAATAACTTTTGTCTAGTATGTTATGTAACATGTCGTATGAAGTATCTACTTTACACGTTTAAACTAAATAAGACATACAAGAAAATGCACAAAAATTTTCCATTCTCTCTCGAACGTTTCCAAAACCGACCGACCCACTGGAGCTGCGGGTCCTCTTTCATGTCGTGAAGGATATAGGCCATAGTCTACAACGCTAGCCAGTACACTACGTGTATGGAGAGGTCTCAGGTACGTATTCAGGTTTCCTTACGATGCTGTCTTTCACCGAAAATTCTGATAGGTACGCAATTTTGAATGATTAGATTAGGGAACATCGGCCTCTTCTGCGTGTAAAGGATGTTGAAGACTATAACCGGGAAATTCGGACCCAAAAGGCACACTACAATGAAACATCGGTTAGTTTCGCCGCGCTCCGAATATCACATACTACGAGCTGTCAAATGTACTGCATGTGTGGATCGTTAAACATTCAGCGATGTGGATCTAGTTCACTATTCACAGATCACTAGTATTAATGTAGTTTACTCCTATCTGTATTCATGAAACTGTAGCGGAGTATCGGATTTTAGGTTCAGTTGACTCTTCATCAAATAAAACGGTAAAAAAAAATAAACGCTTACATTTCCATACGAGCATTCTGTGTTACGCGCTAATAATCGCGTAATCGTTATGTAGTTTCGTTACTTCTCTCGGTCTTAGGATTCCGTTCTTCCTTTGATATAATGCGACCTTTATAAAATCATTTACATGTTTGTATATCGGTCTCCCTCGATTTTCTTCAAACTTAAAATAAAAATACAAAATATAGGTTCTAAAAATATTAACAAAAATATTCAAGAGATGGATAATATTTGTAGATACGAGTATATTTACGAAACATTTTCAATCGCGAGTCCATAGGATCCATAGGATCGGCCCAGTTTTTAATCATACAACAAGAAAAGCGAACCCGCTTTTTAAGTGAATTGGCGATACTGCAACCAAAACCCGATCAAACTTTTAGTGTAATTTTAAGCGATGGACATTATCTCTGTAGCCAGCGAGAGGTAAGGAACCGTACGAATATTTGATTGTACAAATCCCAACGACCTCCGACAGGAGGGTTGTACACCAGGGTGCACCAATACTCGATTGAAGGGACCTTACACTCCTCACCCTCCTTTTTCTATTCTTTTTATTACCTCAATTACTATGATGTTGTTCATTGCTCCGCTCGATTTAACTTTATTACTCTTCACAAAGTAAGCCACTGGGATTACATTTTTACCGCAATTTTCTCCAATCTATTGAGCAAATATTGTAACTTTTCAAAAGATTGAAGGGAAAATTCCTTGCGGGATTATCTTTTTACCTGAATTATTAGATTTATTAGTCTATTATCTCGATGAAACCTGGGTTAGGCGATGTCCGCGTTCACAGAACAAGGATATATCAGTACTCCGATGTCTTATGCGATACATTTTATAACGATTTAATTGTTCTCATACAAAACAAATATTTACTACTTAAACGTAGTACTGAAAAATAGTTCTAGTCACAAAACTTAGAATACAAGCAACTTTAATTTTTCAAATGTCATTACAAGTAAATTAATTATCACCTGCTTTCACTCAGTCATATACATCAATTATACATTACAATTACATTATACAGACTTCAGTAACATTTCTTTTAGAAATATAACGGTAGGTACAAGTAGAAAAATGGATCAGAACTGATTACCTTTTTCAATGAACATCTAAACGTTACAAGTATTTTGTAACAATATTTTATATTAATAAGCATATTTATATTAGTATATATTACGTAGCTATAATCTATACTAGTCACTGAATAGTTTAAAACAAAGTGAATCAAACATGTCGTGTCGTTGTGTTTATCATTATTCTAACTTATTTATAGATGTATGTTCATCTAGAGTGATGGTATCTGAAATGGTAAAAGAATTATTCAAATAGATGCCGTGATTCAGGTGATTACCCTTCGCGTAGCCAAACTCACAAAATTCGCACACCTCTTCATAATATTAGTACAGATAACGCGCAAGCGTAAAATTTCGCACTCCAATCAAAGTAAATCCTTTCTTTGACTGCAAAATTACGTGAGACGGCTTCGACCGAGATTTGAGTCGATTTGACAACAAGTGATTCTATCAATTCTCGAAGCATTCCGTGTACGTCGTTATTACTTTCAATCGAGGTCTTTACGAGATTCCGTCTAAGACTACGGCGTTCTACGTTTACCGTTTAGAATTGCGTCTTGCTGTTTAAACTGAGATAAAGAATGCAACGGTATTTGATTCGATAGCTATTGTCTACAAAACTGTTTTAGTTTGCTGAAGAATGCTTGAGTTTTTTGCTATGGAATATTCTTACTCTTCCTTTGTTGCTACGCCTTTTCTTTTTGTTAATATTCGACAAACAAGCAGACAAGCCACCTGATGGCAAGTGGTCACCGTCGCCCATGGACGTCAGCAAGACCAAAGCTATCACTAGTAGGGCTTCGTTAGTATTATCCCAAGGTTAGTAACATCTTCTAACACTCCAATAACCCTTAAACATTCTATCACTGTGCAGCACCTACACCAAACTACTAAAATGGCAACATAGAGGAGTTAATACTTAGTTATATGCCTCATACAGCAAATTCAATATCCATACATGAAACCAATATTGTGCCTGACAACAAAAAGTCGGGAATACCACAAATATAGGCAAATTTCGGCATACACGTGTGTGGTTTAGCCCTTGTGTATTAACATTTAAAATTCATAAGCTTCGCACGCGCTGGCAACACTTATCACGCTTTAGTTTATATGGCTTCCGGAACGGATTGAGTGATGAAATGTCGTGTTCCCGGGAAAATATTGAATGAATGAATAAATATATTATTTATTCGAAGTTGGTTTTTACAAACACTTTGAAAGTAAAAATACGTCATCGGTTCAACAAATCCCTACCGTGAGTGGTCTCGGAAGATGAAGCGTGAAGAAACTCCTGCCGAGTTTTTTCTCCTACTCACAAACAGAACGCACTTATAGCTACATATGTATATATTACACTCAGTCAGTCAGTCCAAGCAGTGTTATTTTTAAAGTAATCATCAAGTTTATTATAACCTTTTCTACTTACGAATACTTTTGACATTAATTTTTAATTCACATTATGGCATTTCTCTCAATTCTAACGGAATTCTATTGTAAATATTTACACATCTACCCATAAAAGTGCCACCCGTTTTGCTAAGTCTGAAGTTTGGTACAATCAGTTTAGTCTTATTCTTAGTATTAATATTGTGAACATTTTTCTTCTTAAGAAAACTATCAAAGTATTTCTTAACGTACATAATATTATCTAAAATATATTATGATGCAACAGTCAATATATCGATTTCTTTAAAGAGATTGCTAAGCGAATCCCTTGGCCTGAGGTTGTAAATGGCGCGTACTGCTCTTTTCTGTAATAATTAAAATCGACTCAATGTCAGCAGTTGAACCCCACAACAACAGACCATACGACATCACACTGTGAAAGTAGCTAAAATAAACTAATCTTGCTGTTTCTACGTCCGTTAAGAGCCTCACTTTCTTTACATCGTAGGCAGCAGAGCTAAGTTTCCCTGACAAAATTTCAATACGAGGACTTCATTATAATCGCGAGTCTTTAGTAATTCCAATAAATGTGGTTGAATTTACTAGTTCAAGCATTTCCTTATTTATACCAATATCAGTTGGCACTCGTCCTACATTGGGTAACGTGAATTTAATACATTTAATTTCTTTCAGCCTTTAACATAAAGCTATTATTACATGTAAACCAGTATAACACTTGCGAAATAGTATTATTAACTTCGTCAAAACATTGTTTCTATCTATCTACTTTAAAAACTAATTACGTATCATCAGCAAACAGTTTTATACAATTTTTAAAAATTATAAATTAAAAACATTATTTATTTCTTGAATTTGTGTAGAGATAATTTGATAATAGTTTGACAACGTATTAATTTCCTGGTTCCCTATAGAGGTTCCAGACGCAGTCATCTATACTAATATTATAAAGAGGAAAACGTTGCATTTTTGTATGTTTTAACGAATAAACTCAAAAACAACTGAACCGATTTTAAAAATTCTTTCACCATTAGAATGCTACATTATCCTTGAGTAACATACGCTATATTTATTACTAGAAAAAATAAGGGATCCCTGCTAAAACTTGTGTAAAGTGAACCAAGGTGTAAAATAATTTGCTTAAAAATTTCTTTCATCGCATACGCTGCGGAAACTATTGATAAAGTACACCCGTGCGAAGGCGGGGCGGGCCGCTAGTATACTATATAGGTGTTTGTTCCAAAGCTGTTCGTTATGTCTTAACAACAACAAAGATGAGGAATTCCAGGGATTCTTAAACAGTGAAGGTGCTGACTCTTTCATTGAATTTCTGAAGTATCTGAAATTCCACATAGAAATGGTATTATAATGGTTCCGTAGCTAGGATGCCGTATATTCGATGTAAAAACCTGAATCTTAAAAAATTACTCGCGTATGGGTTTGTTTGTTTGTTTACCTGTTCTCTGAATCTACTGGATGGACAACGTTAAAATGTGGTACATATTACAAGCCTGGTGACCCCCAGATGGACGTATGTATACCGTATATAAAATAATTCCGATATTCGACATTACTAATAAAGGGTAGGTGACGAAATTTGAAAAATAAAACTTTGTTTAATTGACGTGAATTTCAAATGAAAATATTCCTTATGAGCGTTACTTATTTATTCCACATTGAGGATTTGAGTCGACGGGTAGATTTCGTCTATCAACAGTTTCATGTAGCAGGTTCCCCTGCAAACAACTTACAACAGTTCGGGATCATTACTTCTGCTAATTATGCGGAAAGCTATTTCTCCAAGCATATTTGTATTTCGGTTCAAAAGCTGAACTGCTGTCATTACGAAAAATGTAGTAACTCTAATTAGGTATATATCCATAATGCTTCAAACGAGATCTAAGTTTTTCTTATACGGTGTTGACGTATCTGTAGTGTATTTTTATATCACATCATAATGCTATAATTTCTACGAGTAGGTACAAACAAAACAATGACGAATTTTGTAATATAGTTTTTCTCGAAAGCACCCCGAAACTACTGTTTTGGTTCAGTTGTAAGGCAACTTAACACCATCAAAAACATGTGTCGGAGCCCCCGATTAGAACCGTAACTTTATTTGGGATCGATGTCCATTTCATTTTGTATTAAAAACGACTGAACGACACTTTCACCGAACTTCACCGACGTGTCGTCCGGCTTAGAAGAAAGTGGTAAATCTGTGGTAACCAACAAACAGTGCGATTGAAATACGTTAAAAATAATGTCCGAATTGATTCGGTTGTACTTATGAGTAGACTAACCTCTTTACGAGTATACTTACGATACGACATACGCGCAGACGAGCTACCTGATGGTAAGTAAGTGGGCACCGTTGTCCATGGACATCAGCAAGACCAAAGATATCACTGATGCATTGTCAGCCAAGAAATGAGAAGAATGTAAGAAAGAAAGTACTGGCTCTCGAGCCCCCAGCCGGAACACGAGAGTCGTTTAGCGGCTGACTCAAGCAGGAGGGTGGTAGCTAGCCAGGCAGGCTTCACGGAAAGATAATAATTCCAGTAATAATATTAATGACTTAATAATAATACTGATAATATAATCCTGATGCGAAGTCCAAGCAGGCTTGCTTCTGTCGCCTCTTACGACACCCTCTTCTGCCAGCATGGAATTGGGAGGAGTATTCTAGGCCGCCCCTATTCAGCCATAATTATATTAGGTTGGGGAGAAAGTATTTTCGCATTTTAGTATGTATGAACTTGTAATAAAATCTCTTTGATTATACCATTTGCACCTGGCCGGTTTTGGTATCATTAAAAAGTTTAAATTTTAAAGAAGATAATTTAAAATTCAAATTTGGAAAATGTGTGATTTTCATTTGTTTTGCTTACTGCCAAGATGAGTGAGTGTAATGAAGAAATTCGCTACGTTTTACATGCTGCAGAATTATTTACACAACACACGTGACATCTGCCCTGTCCGGGAATAGAACCTGAAACTCTATGCACGGAAAGCAGTTTTACTTCTAGCTGGTTACAGTGCTGTTATATCCATCAAATTACACGGGAATTTATTTGTTTATATATAAAATTGTAAAATTTAATTTCATGTACTTAAATATGGCATGAGAGGGAAGCATAAAAACCGCAACTGTCCCTGATGGCGTTTATAAATTAAAACACAAACCACAGTTGCCTGGTTACATAGTTAATTTCAGTTTTGGTGAAATTGGAAGCGATTAAAAAGACTGCGTTTTTTCAATTTACTGTGTGTCCAGGGATAGAGTTACTGGATTCTAAAATGTACTGTTTCATCAATGTTACAACACGTAGATTACAGGTGATTGTTTCGAATAATATTAACATGATAAAAAGGTGAGTGAACACTACATAAGATCAATTGAATGAAAAATAAAAATGAAAACGTTCAGAAATTATACTAAAGACGAATTCGTTATACCTCGTTTCATTTGTCATACGAACGAGAGTAAATTAGGCGTGATGCTTGCGTAAATGTGAAACAAAACACATCGTTGTCTCTGTCGGCGGGGTATTTTTTGCTTCCAATTTTCTGTTTGCTCATTTCATTTCTGTATAACGATAGTAATTACTTCGAACCTCCCGTTCAAGCGATAAATAAACATTTTAAAAACGATCTATTACGATTATTATGGAGTGTTACCACCGCAATCAGTTGTCTATTGCATTCATTAGTGTACGCAAGTAAAACAAAGAAAATCATTAACATAGATTTTACGAACGTGTAACCTATTCACAGGATAATAGCCAATCATAATAAATAATCAAAAGATTTTTACTTGCTTGATGACATTTTTAATTGTTTATTATATAGTAACAAAAAAATATTCCCAAGTAATAGAACTGAGCATATTTCCTACTATTACACATGGCTACAAATTAGGAAGCTTTTGCCGCAATATGTATTAGTCCCAACCGCTGTGTAATAAAGAACTATGTATAGCGACCCGAATATGAGTTTAAAGTCAGCGGTAACATATGACCCCCAAACAGATTAGGTAAAGCGTAATTCGCGAGCGAACTCCATAATCCGTGCGGAAACTAGTTGCTCAAAGTAAATATTACCTACCAATTGGTTAGACCCGCCTAACTAATCTCAACATTCTACTGTAAACTAAACGAATATTTCGTGACCTTAGCCTATCCATCTGTCTAATTGCCTGCTAGTTTATGACTAGATTTAGTTAAAAGTAATTTGTTTCTGAGTAAGAGCTCTTTCCAGGCACACGACAGTTGCAAACCAGTCGCTGTAATAATCGGAGAGTTGATAGTTTTATTTAAGTTGTTAATTTCCCATTTTATTATATATAACCGTAAATACAGTGACAATACCTGTTGTAAGTAAACGAAAAGGGTCCCTTGAGCGGGCAGTCCACGGGATCGGAGTTCTCTCTGAACATGGAGTAGAGCAGAGCGTCGCCGGTGATGAGAGAGCACAGGTGCGGCAGCGCGTCGCGGGGGTAACAGAAGGCTGGAATGAAGCATCTTATTAGTGAGCTGGAATGGATCTTGTAGCACATGTCCTTTACGTACCATACCGTACAAATGCTACATACAGTAGGCCCATGTCGTTGTCTAGATAAATAAATAAATACACGTTTAACCACTCACACCCCCCACTAGGATTCCGTGTTACGGGTGGCATGGACATACACAAATATGACATCACAAACACCCATGACCCGAGAACAAACATTTATCTGTCACATAAATGCCGGCTGGAAATAGAACCCGGGACTCCTTGCTCGGCAGGCAGGGTTCTACCAACTGGGCTACGGGGTCGTCAAAAGAAACGTCGATAAAACAATCAGGCGGGGTGTGGGGTGTACACGTTTCCAGATTCATATCGACTGTTAGGGTTTTAAATTTAGTTCCGAGAATTCATCTGTTTAAGCGGCATCGATGCCTGTAACCTCTGTAGTGTATGAAACACCTCAATATAAATCCCCTATACCTTGTTACGAGGAGCAGGATCTTTAAGTTCGTTAAACAATAAACACATATTATTCTCATGCATCTTTGATTCCGAACCCGACACCTCATGGCGACCCGGCCAGAGAGGCACGATGCGGGTGGCGCGCTGCTGCATTCCGATGCACTAAAAAGGATGTCATAGGAGAGCACTATGGACTTTGATCGGTCGGCGTGTACTGTTCTGGGGACTTGTTCGCGAAAACTTTAAAAGAGTTTGTTACTATGTAGTACACAAAGGATAAGAAAAAATTACAATAGCTACAGTAAAAATAGAAGAAGAAATAGTGAGAACAAAAGAGACGGTGTTGCATCAAGCAGGACGCTGCTAAAAAATTGGTATAAACTTCGAGTAACTCCAACTGGCTCCAGTTGGCTCCAGCATACTTACATGGCATAGCTTACGCTCGTAATAATCGGAAATAAAACCTTCAGGAGAGCAACAGCGTTATGCCCCGTCATCGTACCCCAGTTCCTATTCTTCACATCGAGTGCTTCATATACAAGTGAAACATAAATATATAAAATAAAAGTAAAAAGTGTTATAGTGTATGTATGAGTGCGCGATATGTGCGGAAGTAGCTACTTTTGGTTACGGTCCCTAACAACATTAGAATATTATACTAGTGAAATTTTCATATAATATATGTACTAATTTACAACTTCTACAGTATACCTATTTTTTATATTATGTTTCAAATTGGTTTTTTTATGATGTTAAATATAGTATGTTAGAAAGTCTTAGTGATATCTATGACAAGTTGAAATATATTAAAGATTATTTAATAAAGATCGGTCCGAGTCGTAGAACACAAAGTATACTTGACAAGAAAAGTGCGGAATGTAATATTGTGTACAACGAGTTTTTATTGTTGCAACTTGACATAGATAAACAAATCCAAAAACGTAAAATTAACGATAGTGACCTCAAAGTAGTCCAGACTTTGTATATTGAAATAAATGTTTTGTATTCTCGAATTAATCAACTTTGTTCTAGTATTGATTGTACTTTAGAGGAAACTGCCAACATGGAAAAGTTTAGTTTAAATACTGCGGTAT